>CM032431.1:7829413-8429413 GCA_019049465.1 Dryas iulia moderata
GTACGCGAGGAGCGGATGGGTGGCATGGTTGTCAGCGTGGCAATGTATGATGCTAATTAAAACACATAATGCGTGTTTGGGGATTTTTTTTTTTTAATTAAGTTAACTTTTCGAATAATTAGTGCGTAGTATCATGAATTGAAATTTATCAGCTAATCAGTACCGGAAAGCTATTTTGTGTAGTGTTACAGGTATCACCGGCACTCATCAGAAAGTTTTAAGTACAATTATAAATTTAAAATGAATAACTATTAGTAATGTAAAACCTATACGTATTGGATTTATATAAGCTCAGCATATTAGTATTATTTTTTCCAAACTAAGAATTATATGAACTACTTACTACTTATTTATACTAAGAGTATAAAAATCGTGAATCCTTTATATGAAGGTCTGACTCTAGACAGGATTAAGAGAAGACTAGATTTCTTGGCTTAGCTCGAATATAATTTAATACGCGATTTATTAATCTAATTACATATTAATTACCAACAATTTTTTTGATTCGAGCGATTAAATACTTTATAGAAGCTTTTAATTCTCAGTGTTCATTACCCGCAACTTAACACGATCAAGAGGTTTTAGACACAGGAATCTTTAAGAACTGCCTCTTAATATAATTTTGATAATATATATGTATGTATAATTATATAGTTATATATACTATATATATATATATATATTATTGATATAATATATCTATATATATATATATATATATATATATATATATATATATATATATATATATATATATATATATATATATATACATACATATATATATATAATTATATTTAAAGAGGCAAGTTCTGTTATTGTTTAGCATATAATATATATATATATATATATTATATGCTAAACAATAACAGAAATAACACAATGAGTATATATTTGTACATCAGTAATAATAAAACCACTATTAAGTAAATTCTCATTTACTTAATAGTGTTTTTCTCAAACCTTAAATAAATTTCAAGTAATAATCTGAGTTGTTGATGACATATCAGTTCGTACTTACTTGGCGTGGCGCTACTGGCTGTGGCGTTTTACAAACATGACGCCACCCGTGCCTCAAGTTAATAATTTTGTGCAACAAAAAAATTATGTATTAAATTTGGATGTCATATCAATTTTTATTATATATTCTGAGTGCGTATACGGCGTGTACAGAATATCTCTGACTAATATTGGTAGCAATAAAAAATATATATTGTTATTTTTCATGAGATATATTTGTTAATGTATTTTTTATATTTATTTTTAAGTAACGGCCCGCTCGCGGCTTTGCCACGTGATCTACATGGCTCATTCGGTATATTGCAACCCTCGAGGGTGGATTTTTGAAAAATAAAGTAGCCTAAGTTTATCCTTGGATTATCAATTATATATATGCCAAAATTCATTACAATCGGTCAAGCGGTGTCGATTTCTCATATAAACTTTCATCCCCTATTTCAACCCTTTAGAGGTTGATTTTTGAAAAAATAATTAGCCTATGCTAGACCCAGTAACTTTTACTACTTTCATTTTAAATTGCATCCAAATCGGACTAGTAGATTAGCCGTGAAAGCGTGACAGACAAACACACAGACATTCGCATTTATAATATAAGTATGGATCTCATCGAAAGAAACTATGTTACGGACATTATTCGAATTATTTATTTTACGTATTTTTCAACTTGCTCTCTTTTAGGGAACATTTTACATACGCGGCTTTATACGTTTTATTACGAGCTTGATAAATTTGATGCCGAGTTTAATTATAAATCGACCGCTAGAAATAAAAATTTATTTATTTATTTGCAATTGCTTTTGCTTTTTCTTATTATTTTGACAATTCTAACTAGACAGTCTGTGGCAGCAGATAAATATTTAAATGAGTTCTATATCTTATCAGTAGTTATATCTAATACTAGCGACCCGCTCGCGGCTTCGCCACGTGAACTACCACTTTCATCCCCTATTGCCTCTTTATCAGTCTATATTGGACTTTCGTCACTAATTATGTTCATGAGAAAATCATCAATACATTTAGTGCAATATCTATATTATTTGATAACATATAGCGATAACTGTTCTAGTAAGAAAACGTACGAAATCTGCTATCATATGATAGCAGATTTCGTACGTGGTATATAGTATTATAAACCGGTCATAATATCTTAAATAAACTTTACGCTTGTTATTTTACAATTGTGTTACTTATTGATATAAAAAAGTAGCTTTACTTGCAAATAATCAATGCAATTTGACTTTGCCAGTTTTTTACTTTTCTGCGGGAACTGTTTTGAATACCAGGGTAATTTTTAAAAAAAGAGAGAGCCTATGTTTGACCTTGCCTCATTAACTATTTTCCTGAGAAAATTCATTCATTTCAGTCAAGGAGTTTAGATCTTTCATTCTCACTATATACTAAACATACATAAGTTTCATCCACTGTTTCAACCTCCTAGGGTGTGATTTTTTATAAAGTAGCCTATATGACCCTGCGTCTTCAACAATCTTCTTTACGAATTCCATCTAAATCGGGCCAGTAGATTACACGTCAAAACATAACAAATAGAAGAGATACAGATTTTTGCATTTTTATAATAATAATTTTAATGACTGCGGATATGTCAACTATATAATAACAGATGCAGACGCTACCCGTTGCAGAAAACGTAGTGACATCTGTTGTCATACAGATTATATAAATATATAGATTATATAAAGTTTTATAGGCCGGTCAAATGTATATTTAATAAATGTTATGCTTATTTTATTTTATAATTATTTTAATTAGTGATATTGAAACAAATTTAGCTTCACTCATGAACTATCGACATAATTTGAATGTTTTTTTTTTAATTTTATTTTTCTGCGGGAGTTATGTTGAATACCGGGATGAAAACTATTTCATATGTTGCTCTAACCTCTAAGCTAACTCCATACAAAAATTCATTAATTTCTACCCGGTAGATACCGATATACAAATGATTTACTTATATCGGTTTTTTATTTTTTCCAAAAAAACTACATCGAATACCGGGATAAAAACTATCCTATATGTACCTTTGGACTATAAGCTACCACCATGCTAAATTTCATTCATTTCCGTCCAGTACTTTTTGCGTGATTGGCGAACAAATTAACAGACAGACAGACAGACAGACAGACAGACAGACAGACAGACAAAAATTCTACTGAGTGGATTTTTGGGCTCTGTTATCGATATATTAACGCACCCAATTAAAATTTTTCTGAAATTTTTCATGTACAGAATTGACTTTTCTACTCTTTTATTATATATAGAGATATTAGAATTGCATTATCAAGGGCACATGCTAAACCTCGTCGTGCAAAGATTAAAATTCCTTAATAACTACATTCAGCTGTTAAGTATAAAAAGTCGAAATTGTGTTTTTGTTGATACTGATTCGTCTCGAGAAACTGATCTCAAAAATGTCTCAAATCAAAATCCGATAATAACTTTACAGACACTAATTAATATGTATAACAAAATAATATGCATACGTACCAGCGCTATAAAATGGCAAGTATGATTAACTAATTTTGATATTTATTTTATGGTATTTTATTAGCTTCACGCTGTATCCCGCGCTTAGCAGGGTAGACAGAGGGAACCTAGTGTTAAGACACTTTCCACGGAAAATTCAGAGCTTTTGCCTGTAAACTGAACGCCGCGCTATGCCTCGACACCAGAGCGAAGGAAATAAAAATATTAAATATTTTCACTCCTCGAGTGAGTGAGAATCGAACCCACAACCAGTCGTTTACAGTCAGTCACATTTTCGTGCACTGTGCCACGACTGGCACCTGGCCTGGATAAAATTTGTTTTTAAAAAAACATCTTTGCTAATTTCACGTAATAAAATTTTAATTATATGTATATGTTCATACTTTGTCACACTCCATATGTACAAAAAGTTATATTTTTACAGCTCCTAGTTCTTCTAGGGACCACATTCCTCAAAACTTTTATATGGTGTTATTTTTATATAAAATACGTTTGAACTGGAAAGGTAAGACAAATATTTATTTTGCAATGCGTATTTCGTAATTAAATTAATTATTTTGAAAATTATTTTGAATAAATACATATAATATATATGGAATAAACACAAGAGGCTGCCGTGGCGCAATTGGACAGCATCTTTTAAACATTTTTAAAGTGTTATTCCACACTTAGGAAAATTGAAAAAGACATTTAAAGAAAACGTATAAAAATTTGAACGCAGCGGGATTCGAACCCGCGCCTCCTGAATACCGTTCAGGCGCTCTCACCACTGAGCCATGCGTTCTACTAGCCGCTGCGTCGAAATTCTTATACGCTTTATTACAACTTATTTATGTTGTTAGCATCTCTGTAGAGAGATCTTTACAAATTTCTGCTACCCAAAGATTATTCTACGAACAATCATTTGGCAAGCGTGGCGTGGCTGCGTTCAAATTTTTATACGTTTTCTTTAAATGTCTTTTTCAATTTTCCTAAGTGTGGAATAACACTTTAAAAATGTTTAAAAGTATTTAATAAATAGCATTCTCTCTTGCCAAATGATTGTTCGTAGAGAGATCTTTGGGTAGCAGAAATTTGTAAAAATCTCTCTACAGAGATGCTAACAACATAAATAAGTTGTAATAAAGCGTATAAGAATTTCGACGCAGCGGCTAGTAGAACGCATGGCTCAGTGGTGAGAGCGCCTGAACGGTATTCAGGAGGCGCGGGTTCGAATCCCGCTGCGTTCAAATTTTTATACGTTTTCTTTAAATGTCTTTTTCAATTTTCCTAAGTGTGGAATAACACTTTAAAAATGTTTAAAAGTATTTAATAAATAGCATTCTCTCTTGCCAAATGATTGTTCGTAGAATAATCTTTGGGTAGCAGAAATTTGTAAAAATCTCTCTACAGAGATGCTAACAACATAAATAAGTTGTAATAAAGCGTATAAGAATTTCGACGCAGCGGCTAGTAGAACGCATGGCTCAGTGGTGAGAGCGCCTGAACGGTATTCAGGAGGCGCGGGTTCGAATCCCGCTGCGTTCAAAATTTTTATACGTTTTCTTTAAATGTCTTTTTCAATTTTCCTAAGTGTGGAATAACACTTTAAAAATGTTTAAAAGTATTTAATAAATAGCATTCTCTCTTGCCAAATGATTGTTCGTAGAATAATCTTTGGGTAGCAGAAATTTGTAAAAATCTCTCTACAGAGATGCTAACAACATAAATAAGTTGTAATAAAGCGTATAAGAATTTCGACGCAGCGGCTAGTAGAACGCATGGCTCCGTGGTGAGAGCGCCTGGACGGTATTCAGGAGGCGCGGGTTCGAATCCCGCTGCGTTCAAATTTTTTTTATACGTTTTCTTTAAATGTCTTTTTCAATTTTCCTAAGTGTGGAATAACACTTTAAAAATGTTTAAAAGTATTTAATAAATAGCATTCTCTCTTGCCAAATGATTGTTCGTAGAATAATCTTTGGGTAGCAGAAATTTGTAAAAATCTCTCTACAGAGATGCTAACAACATAAATAAGTTGTAATAAAGCGTATAAGAATTTCGACGCAGCGGCTAGTAGAACGCATGGCTCAGTGGTGAGAGCGCCTGAACGGTATTCAGGAGGCGCGGGTTCGAATCCCGCTGCGTTCAAAATTTTATACGTTTTCTTTAAATGTCTTTTTCAATTTTCCTAAGTGTGGAATAACACTTTAAAAATGTTTAAAAGTATTTAATAAATAGCATTCTCTCTTGCCAAATGATTGTTCGTAGAATAATCTTTGGGTAGCAGAAATTTGTAAAAATCTCTCTACAGAGATGCTAACAACATAAATAAGTTGTAATAAAGCGTATAAGAATTTCGACGCAGCGGCTAGTAGAACGCATGGCTCAGTGGTGAGAGCGCCTGAACGGTATTCAGGAGGCGCGGGTTCGAATCCCGCTGCGTTCAAATTTTATACGTTTTCTTTAAATGTCTTTTTCAATTTTCCTAAGTGTGGAATAACACTTTAAAAATGTTTAAAAGTATTTAATAAATAGCATTCTCTCTTGCCAAATGATTGTTCGTAGAATAATCTTTGGGTAGCAGAAATTTGTAAAAATCTCTCTACAGAGATGCTAACAACATAAATAAGTTGTAATAAAGCGTATAAGAATTTCGACGCAGCGGCTAGTAGAACGCATGGCTCAGTGGTGAGAGCGCCTGAACGGTATTCAGGAGGCGCGGGTTCGAATCCCGCTGCGTTCAAATTTTTATACGCTTTCTTTAAATGTCTTGGACAGCATCTGACTGTAGCGAAGCGATGATTGTTGGTTCGATTCCCACTCGGTGTTTTTTATTATTTCTTCATTAAGGTACCTAAGGGAAAGCGTGGTGTTGAGTTCCGCCAATGTCGCCGCCGCAAAATGTCTCGATTTCGGGTGGAAAGTAGAGAACGAAGTGTCTTGACACTAGTTCTTCTATCGGGCTATGCAGGAAAAAACATGAAGCTGCAAAAAACATATGAAACACACATAACACAGCATATTAAGAGCTTTGAAACTTTGCAAGTGGTTGTAGTAGTAGAAGGGTAGCTTATTTGGTTATTGATTTGACTTAACTTTATTTTTTTTTTCAGGATTCCATAATAGATATTTATATAAATGTAGGGTTTATCCTAGTTCAGTTGCTTCCCATGTTCGTGCCATGTGTATTTGCAGACAGAGTGGGTGCTGAAGTACGTACACTCAAAGAGCATCTAGCCAGCAAGCTGTATGGTAATACTATAGGTATATATTTAATATAAATGTTGCTTATTACATATCCCACATTACTTCCTTTTTCTCTATACATACAAATCATTAATATAGTGTTACATATGTTAGTATAATGTACAATCATTAAATGTATTACATATTACTGTATTTTCATGAAAAAATTGAAACGCTTTTGTTTATAAATATTTTTAAATTTTAACACTATAATTTTTCATCGCTTACCCGTACTCTTCTTTCTGAAGTATAAGCAAATATATCATTATTATTAGCTATATGAAATATCCGAATCTGACAATACATTTTTCGTCAGTCAACGTTTTTGACGTTATGTTCGATATTCAAGCGGAGAGTGGCTTTACACTAGGTTCTCTCTGCCTACGTCACTCTTCTTCAACATGTAACTGAAACAGAGGAAAATTTAGAATAAAATATACATTATGCACATTTAAAGTTGGGATTAGCCATGCTTTATTGCTAATAATATAAATATAAATAACATACATATAAGTTTTATTTTATTTGTACACGCTAATCTTTAAAAATTCTTGATGTCATTGAATGGCACTTGTGTTATATATGTATAAATCGGCATAGTATGTGGCATAATTAAATTTTATTAGATTAATGCAAAATAATAACTAGACCATCTAGGGCATGTGACTACCCGCGGGTCGTCTCCGGCTGACGACAGCCTTTAATCCTGGATATAACGCGATAAATATATTTAAATTATTTGAGTGATATTTGTAAAAAAATATGAGCAAAAACATTTGAGAGGTAATTAAAAACGACCGAGAACCAAAAAAACGAGAATCAATTCTATAATTCTAGCTCTATTTCTTGTTCTATCTCGCTCTCACTTCTAAGCTAGACTGTAAAAAATCGGAAATTATAGCTTTTCATTTTTTCCCGGATTGTAAATCCTAAAATTAAGCATTGTATGTTGAGTGATGGAACTCAGAGCGGAGAAACGGAAGTAATTTAAATATAATCACTTCAGTGGAAATCAAACCCCGAAGCAACCACGCTTAGCCTTCAGGAACATGAAACATTATCCACAAGAATACTATGAAGTACAAAAAAATGTAATTTAAGAGTTCCAACTTTCCTATAATTTTTGTTAATACAGTAAAAAGAGAAAAAATAGAAATCTTTAAGAGAACGAAGAGATAAAATATAAAAATGGTGTCTAATTAAAATACAAAAGTTATTCTGTGGGATGGACAATTTATATTTCATAATTTATGTATATAAAAAATGCTTCACCCTCACATTTTAAAAGGGCTGATTCTTCGTTAACAGCATATGGTAATTGAAATAATTATGTCTTACTAATTAAATATAATAAATAAAATTCATAAAATAAACAATACAGTGAGTATATCGAAAGAAAAATGAAAGTAAGATGAATGCAGTAGAGATGGGATCTCTTCGTAGACCGTGCGGAGTTAGCTTAGCTGGTCGAATCCGTATTGAACGTCGAGAACACAGTATCGATTGTACTAGAGGAGGGTCAGATCAGTACGTAACGGCGGTCGCTTATGAAGAGGTTGACGACAGTGGACGGGGCGAAAAAAAATTGTGTACTGCTGACAAACCCACTGACAATCGCGCTAGGAATGAAATGTCAAATAACAAAAAATATACTCAAAAAACTGTTGAGTCACATTTTTAGTAATGATCTGCCTTTCTTCTATATTAAAAATCAACCCAGCCTGGTACAATGCCGGAAATATCAGTCAACACATTAATTACATTATAACACTTTAATATTATAATCGACATGTAAAATTTAATTCAGAACCAATAAATATACATCTATCTACAGGTCTATCATCCGGTTGTACTTCCATATAACAATCTATTTTTTTTTATAACTAACAAGTGTTTAAGCTAACTGTTATGTTACCATAATAATTTTATATTTAAGGAATATTTGTAAATTCCTAATATTTAAACTTCAAAAACATATCATTCGTACATTAATTAAAGGGATATATCCTTCTTGGCCCTTATTTCTATAGCGTTTTAAATCAGCACAAAATATATAAACCTAAAATATTACAAAATCTTTAAACACATATTGAAAAAGAAAATTACGAAGAATACACAGGTTGTGGTCGTAATAAATGATATAGCAATGTTGAATATAATATGACGTTGGACAAATATATACGCCAGTCACGATACGATAACACTATTAACTTAACGAGAATAGGACTAATAAATTTCAATTATTGTAGTATAGTTATTAACGAAAATGTGTGTTTGACTTAGTGCCTTCGAATCATGTCGCCACCTTCGTGTCAGATTAATAATTTTGTAGACCGAAAAAATATCAATAATAGAAACACAAAAATAGATGCAGTATCCAAATCTTTTATATATTGTGAATGTATATTTGGCCTCTACAGAACCTCCATTGTTGGCATAACAAATAAAAAAATTATAATATTACTTAGATGTTATCACATAGTTCTGCATACATTTTTTATTGTTATTAACTTTCTTTTCAAAGAAACTGACATGTTAACTGCACTGCAATATATTCTTAAGTTAAGTGAAATTAGTCAATTCTTGGCTTGCACCCTTTTAGGAATTTTATTACAAGGAAGACTTCTTAAGTTTTATAATGAGCTTAATAAATTTGATATTGAAATCGAATTTAAAGCAAAAAACAATAAAGCTACTACTGTATTTCTCTTTATTGAATTGGTCTTGTTAACGTTTTTTTGGTTGTTTATAATTATAATATACATGACTAATGGAGTAAACTACGCGATGTCACTGTATATATGGTCAGTTTTTGTAATTAACATTTTAGAATTACTTTATTACTCCCATTTATTTAATGTCGTCTTAATTAGGTTAAAAATAATAACAGTATATCTACAATTACTATGGCCTAAAATCCAAAACTTTAATACAATTAATGACAAGTCTATGGAAGAATACTATCTGTTTAAAATGGAGATAAAGTCGTCTTCTAAAATTAACATGCAAACCTTGACTGATTTGTATAATAAATTGATTATTGCATGCGACTGTCTTAATCACGCGATTAAATGGCAAGTATGTGATTACTTTTATTATTGGAACTTATGGTTTTTTTTACTATATAACCTGAATAACCTGAATAATGATCTTTATTTAGATAATAATTTAAACGAAATCATTATTTTCAGCTTTTAGTTTTCCTGATAACTGCATTCACCGAAAGTTTAACTTCATGCTTCAGGTGTGCTGAGTTTATTATAAATGGGGAGGTAAGTTAGTAGTAACATTAAAACTGTTAACTTCTAGTAGATTATTCATTATAAATCAATCAATCGTAAGAATATATCCTAGGTAACCTTATTATTAAGCAAGAAATTATCATTTATCTACAACAGAACAAAAATATATTTTGTCTTGGGGGAGGTCTTTAAATGTCCTAAAATTCTCTCTTTTTCCCGTCGCAGGGTAGCCAGAGAGAACCTGATATCAACATCGTTATATTTTTAATTTTATAGATATAATTATTTTGTTATCTTTTTCATATATTTTACATTATTTACTTATATTTATATAATTTCTTTCAGGTATCTCAAATATATTTAGATGTTACATTCGTTTCACTTTTGCTAATACCGATATTCACAAATTGTGTATTTGCGAATCGTGTAGTTGTTGAAGTGCATACCCTCAGGGAAATTATTGCCAGCAAACTCTATGAAAATGTTATAGGTATTAGATTACATTTTTGAAATAAAATGTACTTTTCAAATTGTTGTCAACTAGATATTAATAAAATATTTTTGTTTACAGATAAATCAAATCGTAGCTCTGCGCGAGCTTTGCTGGGCTTACTAGAAACCCGCGACTTGTCGTTTTCTCTTTTCCAAATGTTTGACATCAATATTTCACTTCCTTTTAAGTTCCTGACTGTGTTGCTCACCTACCTTATAATAATACTTCAATTTGACAAGGTTATTCATAAATGAATCAATAAAGTGAAATATCAAAAGTCTAGTCGCAATATCTTTAAATAAATATATTTTAATCGAGCTTCATTAAAAATATTAAGTTCACGTTGTGGTATATTAAGCAAATCCACGCAATGAATCATCTTTTAATTATGCTGTCAAAAAATATCCGAACGTAAGATGTTTTCCAATGTTTGGTGAGAAAGCAAAGAACAGTAGGGTTTTTTTTATTAGGTTTACTCGTGCTAGTACTAGCATATATAAGGGTTGAACCAGACACTTGCCAGACTTATGCCACTGCGCCACGGCAGTCTCTATTGCCTTGACTATGTATGTTCTCAATAATTATGTCATTAACATTCTTATTAACAAGGTAGAGTATGGATATTTTAGCTAAATTAGTGTTATAGTAATATTTAAGATTAACCAATATTCACGCACTTGGATAGTAATAATGTAAAAGAAAGCACTTAAACAAATTGGTAGATACTATCTTTGTCTATTACTGCACTGCATTAGGACAAAATATTTGACATAAATAAATTGTTATATAATTACATGTATATTTGAAACGTTTATATAAGAAATACGTAAGTATTGAAACAATAATATTATAAGTATTGTTAAAATATGTTAAAATGTTATTGAAATGGGACCCTTAAGAAAAAGAAAATTTGTGTGATTTTAACGTTTTGTAAATGGCTGATGGTGGCATCAATTTACACTTTACTCAGAAGCTATATTTGGCGTATTCATTGTTCAATATTAAATGCAACAATTAAAAGTGTTGTAAAAGTATCTAGAAACCAAGATATGTCCGTTTATTTTTTATTGAATTTAAGAAAATAAAATAGGTCTGTTCACACACTTACAAAAATTAATAACTGTTAGGATACAATAATAGTACGAATGATGACACAAAAGGTTTGTATATATAACAAGATCTTTCTCTTTGGTTTTCCCTTTCGATTTTTTAACTTTTTAAATGAGACCACTATAACCTGATTAAGATATAATCTGAACTGATAACACAGACTACTGCGTTAAATGTATTTTTGAAAATCACAATATGTGCGATTCATCCGTTTAACATAGTTTCATTCAGAAATGAGTGTATATTAGTACTTAGCTTTTGTTAAGGGCCATATAGCCGGTTTTATTTCATATATACATAAATAAAGAACTTATCTCACCTTATATTGTAAAGCAGTAGGCTTTGTTTGATTGAGCGCCCTAAAATCAGTAATTACTGGGTCGATTTGGTAAATATTTAAGTGTTGTTTAGCCTATTTATCAATATAGGTTACAAAAGGTGAGATCACAATTTGACAAACATGTATCTCATTGAAAAACATTCTTATAAGTTGAAAAATACATAATTTTTTTGACGCTGACAAAGTTGCACGTATCCACTAGTCACATATTCTTAACTTTCAATTACTAAAATGTTTCGTGGTTAATAAATGATCGAATTATTTTAGTCATGTGTCATTACTATCCTTCAGTCTGCCGTAGAATGTTATTACTTTTTGCCGTTATTATTTTTATTACAAAAACCTTGGTAATATGTTAGTTGCTTATTTGTAGCCCAGTAGTATGTCTGAAATGCTTTTATAGTCGATAACGGATCACAAGTATATAAACATAAAAAAGAATGAAAATAAAATAAGACGGGAAAATAAGACAAGAGATATACTGTCACGCAGAAAAAAAATATTTTAGAATAGTTACAAAACGACAATATATTTTTTTATTAAGGAATGTATTGACAAATTATAAAAAAAATTGCTGTAATTAAATAAAATATCTAATATATGATAGGAAACACCGTTAAACAAATGAGTTCTACAGTAATCAAATGCACGCTATTCAATGCAGTTACTAATTCAAATTTACTTTGCGTCGACGAAACATGTCATCGCCAGTGCAGCAAGTCAATAATTTCGTGCAACCTGAAGGAATAAATTCAAAAAATATAAAAGTTAATATAGACTTGGTTTCAAAATGTGTTCTGTCCTTGGAATGTATATTTGGAGTTCATCAAATATCAGTTTTGAACATTACCAATAAAAAAATTATAATATTATTGAGATGTTATGATATAATGATTAATTTATATCTAATCCTTGTTTGTATATACAGGTCACATAAATTTATGATACAGTTTATAGGATTTATTGATTTATTACGTTTCTTACTTACTACTTTCTTGGAAAACATTTTTCATAAAAGATTATATGTGTTTTTCGTTGAGCTTAATAACTTTGATGATCAGATAAGATTGAATGAATCTGACAAGATAACAAAAACCTCATATATTATTTATTTATTTTTAATATCTATATCATGTGTTTTTTTTATTTTTCTTACTAGCACATTTAAGGGTAACTACATTACTCCTTGTTTTCTGTTGTGTCTGTTTACTTACCATATATTGGAACTATATTGCTTTGGACATCTATTTATTCTCATTTTAAGAAGAATAAAATTAATTACTAAATATTTAAAACTAACTTGTCCTGAGCCTCGAAGTCGTAAGATTTTTTACGCCAACTATGCTCATAAAATAGAGGACTTGGCAAAGAAACAAAACAAAAATACCCCTTCTCGGTATTTTGACTTACAAAAAATTACTTATATGTATAATAAAATTATTATAATATATGACTGCCTCAATAATGCGATTAAATGGCAAGTAAGTATGAAAACCATGTTTATTTTAAATAAATACAAAAAAGAAATTTAAAATAAAACTGTAAATTCATATTTTCAGCTTATAATTCTATTGACAACTGTATTTGTCAATGCATTGTTACTAAGCTGCAATTTAGCTAACAAATTAATAAAAGGACAGGTAAGATACATCAAGTAATGTGTGATTTTAATCTACAGAGTATGTTGTACTTCATAACTGTGGTAAAATGTTCATATAAAACTTCCCCCTGATTACAATATTTAATTTTATCTTATTTATGCTCATAATGAAGCGTGGATATCTTCAAAAACCGCGTTTTACTTTCATTTCAAAGGTCGGCAACGTTCCTGCAGCTCCTCTGGTCTTACACGGGGTCCTGGGGTGCGATGTTCACCTAACATTTATACGATAAATCGTTACAATGCTGTGGAGTTTAACTTTGTATTTTAATTATAATTCATATTATTTTCAGTACCAGTTGAAAGACCTATATTTCAACATTATATTTATAATAATGTTGTATTTTCCTTTAACCTTGCCTTGTTTGTATGCGGATCGAGTACATGTTGAAGTGACCACACTAAGAGAGATACTCGTGAGCAGGTTGCATGGAAATATTTTAGGTATGTGAATTCAGAGTGTCTGTTTTAAATGTTAAAATAATATACTAAATATATATGTATGTAAATATACCAAGACTCTACAGTTTTTGCCTTTCCGTCTGTCTATTTGTTCCAGCTAATCTCTAGAACGGCTACACCGATTTTTGCCACGACTTCGCCCGCGTTATATTTAAATTTGACACGGAGCAATTAGTCACGAGCACAGCAAATTCATAATAGAATCAAATACTTATATCCATAAATTTATACAAAAGTTAACAAATCTATATGTTTTATATTTCAGATAAATCAAGCCGGAGTTCAGCGCGAGCCCTACTCGGACTACTAGAAACTCGAGATCTAAGCTTTTCTCTGTTTCAAATGTTCAACATCCATTTAACACTTCCTCTTAAATTCGTGGCTTTGCTTTTGACCTATCTTATAATAATACTTCAATTTAACAAAGTTATGAGCTTTTAAATATATACACTTGTATTTAATATTTTCTTGCACTTAAGTGTTTAAAAATATATTGTCTAAATAAACAAAATAATATCCATTCGTTCGCTATACGCGTATGAAGTATGTAGGTAGGTAGAGGATAAATATTTCATTGTGTCATTACGCTAAATAACGACTTTAATATAATATAGGCACATATGTGTGGCTTACATAAGAAATGACATTTTGAAAAAACTAAACAAACAGAATATACATGTTACATACAAAAATAACAGTTAATGCAAGTTTTGACTCACTTTGTACTTCCCTATAATTTGAAATATTAATAATTACATAATTATCTGATATTATAAATAATATTGAACCATTTATGAATTACTAGCGACCCGCCCGCGGCTTCGCCGCGTGAACTATATCGTAATATTGCGACCCTCGGGGGTGGATTTTTAAAAAATAAAGTAGCCTATGTTTAAGCTAACATTATCAACTATATTTATACCAAAATAAATGCTTTCTTTTTTGATGTCCCTACAATAAAAATGTGAATATATAAATTAGTGTTTTATTTGACATGTGACAATAAAAATAAATATTATCATTATTTTGAAATGTCTAAAGAAAATAATTTTATGCTGTACTTCGCGGTCAATGTGCTTAGACGTCTTCCAAGTGACGCGGGTTCGAATCCCGCTGCGTTGAAATTTTAATGTTTCTAAAAATGTTTTTTTTTAATTTTATACTGTAAAAAAACACATTTAGATAACCTATAACTGCTTACCTACACATGTGGAGCAGTTAAGAGTTAGCGTTCCCTGGAATCGCTGCACGACAAAGTATACCACTTAATATAATAGATATAATTGAATAGATGCGGCAGTTCTAGCGTTCCGTTGAAACATGAAAGTGAAAGATTTTTTTAATGAGAAAGAATTGCAAAGTCTCTAATTGCTCCGTCGCAAACCTCGTAGCAAGTTAAATTACTTAAAAAGGCGACAAATAGTCCCGTTAATTTAATTAGTATGCTCGGTGACATAGAGACTACTTCCTCAAACTTCTTGTTCTTGTGTTTATCGCAGTAGTTAAATATAAAATATAATACAGTAAATTGTTTTGACGTAGCTTTTGTGACATTACTTTTATATTAATAAATTAACTGTTACCTACATATTTGTCATACGTCTTCCATAAAGTGCGAATAACCTAGATATTTATTCCTACACTAGCGTCCCGCTCACGGCTTCACTTAAATCACAAAATTTGCTTAAGTTTATAATTTAAATTGTTGTAACTTTAATTTATGAACCGATTGAAATATAAAAGAAACACTAAATACTGAGGGAAGTTAGTCATGAATCCAAGCAATATTCATACCTGAATTCAAATCAATTTCAGAGATTAGCCATTTCAGAGACTATAGTGCACTCATAGAACGACAGGCCAGCAGATAAGAAACTAAGAAATCATTGTACATTGATAAATGAATGCAGTAAGTTTTACTCACCTTCCATGTACAAAGAGCGATAAGTTATATTTTTTTTA
This sequence comes from Dryas iulia moderata, assembly GCA_019049465.1. Lineage (NCBI taxonomy): Eukaryota > Metazoa > Arthropoda > Insecta > Lepidoptera > Nymphalidae > Dryas > Dryas iulia. The sequence continues at coordinate 7,845,433 of CM032431.1, forward strand.
AAAGTGTAGATTTTTAAATATAAAAGTGTAGATTTTTAAATATAAAAATCTACACTATGTATGTAATAACATCCATACATTCCCTTCTCGACAACCATCGTACGTACTGGTGTCGAGGCAAAGCGCGGCGTTAAGTTCCGCCACTTAACACGCAATGTATCTGATTTCAGCGAAAAGTGGGGAACGGAGTGTTTTAACACTAGCTTCCCTTCTCACCCTGCTGTGTGCGGGATACAGCGTGAAGCTAAAAAAAATGTAAAATTCTTTATTGCTCACATACAAATATATAATAAAATAGAACAGATATACAACCCGATAACACAAACATAATTAGTTGTTTACGAAGGCAACTTTATCACTGATCATTCTCCCGAGTGGATATCGAGCCCACAACCATCGTCAGACGTTGTTACACTGAAGAACTACAGAAAACAACAATGCAGTAAAATATAGGGGGTAGATTGGTTTACCAAGGAGTAGTTGCAAGGCGGACTAAGTTTTCAGTTCTTACCTCGTTAGTTAAAATTTGTTCTCCTTAAACTTACTGCTTATTTGCTTGTAAGTCTTTACTGCTCAGTCAAATTTCGGATGACTTTCAAATTAAATTTCATATCTTGAAATTATATTTAAACAGTGATTTATAAATATACTATTTACCTTACAGTAACAACAAATTTATTAATATTCCATCAACGTTTCTAAGTATTAAACATTCAAATAAGAGACTCGTGATTTTCACAGAGAATTTATACAATTTATACATATTATTTAAAGAATCTTAAATATAATGGAAATTATTTTCATTTTTAGGGTTTCGTACTACAAAAAAAAAGGAAAACTCTTGTAGGATCACTTTTTTGTCCGTCTGCCCTGATTCTTTATTTTATTTAAATCTTATTTAGGGTATAGTAGAAATTTAAATAATGTAATTTCCCTTCCAGCCAACCTCGTCATGTGGGATACGATTGTGTCGGTTTACACAAATGATAAATAAGCTGAGCACGTATACAAAATTAAAAGACAATAATGTAGCAGTTTCATATCAATTGACGTCAGGTGTATTTATTCAAGTTGTTTATTTAAATATTTTTTTATACTTTTACAGATTAAACGCTTTTCTCCACAAAGCAGGGTAGTCGAAGAGAATGATCGAATGTCAACACACACCCTTTTCCACTTTCAAATCGAAATCAAGACATTGCATGTTGAGAGATGAACTCAATGCGCTTTGTCCTAGGTACCAGAAGGAAGCAATGAAAATGTAGCCTTAATATAATAATAAATTAAAGTGTACTTTACATATATATTTCTAAAGTTATACTTTTGTAAACCGACACAATCGTATCCCACATGACGAGGTTGGCTGGAAGGGAAATTACATTATTTAAATTTCTACTATACCCTAAATAAGATTTAAATAAAATAAAGAATCAGGGCAGACGGACAAAAAAGTGATCCTACAAGAGTTTTCCTTTTTTTTGTAGTACAAAATCCTAAAAATTAAAATAATTTCCATTATATTTAAGATTCTTTAAATAATATGTATAAATTGTATAGATTCTCTGTGAAAATCACGAGTCTCTTATTTGAATGTTTAATACTTAGAAACGTTGATGGAATATTAATAAATTTGTTGTTACTGTAAGGTAAATAGTATATTTATAAATCACTGTTTAAATATAATTTCAAGATATGAAATTTAATTTGAAAGTCATCCGAAATTTGACTGAGCAGTAAAGACTTAGAAGCAAATAAGCAGTAAGTTTAAGGAGAGCAAATTTTAACTAACGAGGTAAGAACTGAAAACTTAGTCCGCCTTGCAACTACTCCTTGGTAAACCAATCTACGCCCTATATTTTACTGCGTTGTTGTTTTCTGTAGTTCTGTAGTGTAACAACGTCTGACGATGGTTGTGGGCTCGATATCCACTCGGGAGAATGATCAGTGATAAAGTTGCCTTCGTAAACAATTAATTATGTTTGTGTCATCGGGTTGTATATCTGTTCTATTTTATTTTATATTTGTATGTGAGCAATAAAGAATTTTACATTTTTTTTAGCTTCACGCTGTATCCCGCACACAGCAGGGTAAGAAGGGAACCTAGTGTTAATAAAACACTCCGTTCCCCACTTTCCGCTGAAATCAGATACACTGCGTGTTAAGTGGCGGAACTTAACGCCGCGCTTCGCCTCGACACTAGAGCAAAGAAAATGGAAATATTATATATTTTTAGTCCTCGAGTGGGAATCGACCAGTCGTTTATAGTCACACGTTTGTGTCACTGCGCTACGACTAGACCCAGAATTTTATCTAGCTATCTAATATACATAATTTTCATTTTTTCGTTCTGCTAACTAAAACAAAGAGCGACGTTCAGTTTCACCTCTCAACACGCAATGTTGTGATTTTGGGCGGAAAGTGGAAAGCGTCCTGACATTAGTTTCTCTCTAACTAACATATTATAAGAGAATAAACGTAAAACTGAAAGTAATATAAATATTTTCATATATATTTTGTGATGTTTTGCCATTTATTTAAATAGAATTTATAAAATTGTCTTCGAAAACATTAACATTTCTTGTGTTACAATGAATGGAAAAATTTATCACTTCACGCTTTTCCTCGCATAGCAGGCTCAAATTGCTTTAATTTTTTTTGTCTTCCCGCTGTATCCCGCACACTTTAAGGTAGGCAGATAGAACCTAGTGATAAGACACTCCGATCCCCACTTCCGCCTAATTCTGGAGTCATTGTGTGTCAAAGTAGTAAGACTTTGACACGCAATGACTCCAGAATTAGAAAAACCGCGCTTTGCCTCGACACCAGAGCGAAGAAAATGGAAATATTAAATATTTCCATTTTTCGAATGAACCCACAACCAGCCGTGTGTATTGTTTACAGTCACACTTATGCGCTACGACAGACCTCTCTCTAATATAATGTAATTTTAAAAGTGATAATAGTTATAAATAACAATTTCATACTTATTTCTTTCATGTTTTAATTAAAGTTATACCTTCTTATTTACTTAAAATATACTATAATTCAACCTTCATAAATAAACATTTAAATTAATAATCCATAATATATTAATTTATTCCATTATGTAATGGCGTGAGTGGCACCAAAATCTACCTAGCTTCCGCTGAAACGGTTACGACAGTTTGAACAGTAATTACGTAGAAACTAAGAGGCATTTGATTCGCTTACGTGTCGAACATGTAGTTACTGAATTCACTTCAAACTTCAGGAATATTTTAACTTGTAACCGTTTTCCAATTTCCAATTAAATTTGTAGTGTTTGACAATAAAACACATTAATTGTATATTTAATTTATCTATAAATGTCGTGTGCTAAGAAAGATTTTACAAAATTAGTAGTCGTTTGTAGTAACATAAAAAATGTGCTATAAAATAGCCTCTACCAAAAGAATGTCATCAAGAAAATTACACCTTATCTTTGTCTTTGAATAATAACCAACGTGGATACGAACGCTAGCAGTCTACGTTATTTTTAAAAATAGTACCGCTTTTTAGAATACTCTTTAGTATGGGTTTCTACATAACTTTCAGTACTAATGAGAGCGGATAGAGTGCTGTCGTTTGCTGAGTTAAAAAGCAGTGCAAGGACTTTTAGTATTGCATATTCTTGTAAAATACTTGTTTTGATTGTTCGTCATAATAACAAGGATTATTACGTAGCAGCAATTTGTAACAATATGTATATACAGAGATAGCTGTTATTAAACTAAAGTTTACAAGAATTTCGACGCAGCCGTGTGTAGTATTCTTAGCTTAGTGGTCAAAGGCTTGGATTGTGTTCTGATGCGTTCAATTTTTATACGTTTTTTTAAAAAGAGAGTTGCCTAGGAGATTTACCTAATAATTAATATAACCAAATATAATGTTAAAGCCTATAATTTATAGTAGACTCTATTATTCACTTAATCCGCTTCAGTATTACACGAAAAAGAAATAAACTTCGACCATTATACCATTTTTTTTTCGTTTGTGCGAGTATAATAAAAACCGTTAATCTTGAGAGATTTTATACAAAAAAATGTTATGCATGATTTGTACAATGGACACGAGAATTCATTATTCGTCTTTGTTAAGGACGTTTCTGTATTCCGTAAAGCATCGCGGAACATTCATCACGACAAAGTTGTCTTTTCCTGCGTCAGTATTTTGCAACCCTGAAAAATTGTATAAGGTCTCTAACATTATCTCAAGGGCCATAAACATGAGTAATGATCTACCCTAAATATTACTGCACTTTTGATAACCACAAAGCCACAACATTTACCTGGAATGTTCTTTTACGAGGGCATGTTGACAGTGACCGATGACACAATAACCTAAGGAAGATCTTAAGATATTTCTGCTAGTATAATATAATTCTCATAAATTAATGTTTACCTACTTTTTGCTAAACATGTCACACAATGTATATTTTAACTGTAAACTTAAATTAATAGGAAAAATCCTTTATATTACATTTTGTACATCATAATAATATCTATTAATTAATAGGTATGTAGTAGAAAAACTTTCGACCTTTTTTACGAAAATTTTTCTGAAGGGGGGTGTGAAATTTGGGGTGGGTATTAAAGATGGGTAAAGACGTGCAGATTTCTAATCTTTTTTGTAGTGATACACAATAAATAATAAAATATTGTACGATATACAAATACAAATTCATTCAGTGTATTTTCAGTTATATTTATTTAATTCAATCACAGTTATTCCTGTGACGCCATCGTGACACAGTGGAACATCCTCTGACTATAAGCACTATTGTTCGTAGGGTCAATACTCTTTAGGAGAATGCTTATATTTATATAGTTTTCATTTCCCCGCTCTGGTACCAAAACGATGCGCTGAGTTTCACCACTCAATCTTATATATAGTTATGCTATAACTATTTTTTATTCATCCGTGTTAATTTTCAAATATAGACTACCCACGCTAACGAAGCCAAGGCCGTAAGGCACGTCTAACATGAAGCATGTCATAAGCTCTCTTTGCTTGTGAAAATTAAGAAAATATTATTAATACTATATATACTTATACTATACATTGTACTGTTGCTTGGCTGCAATATACATAGTACTAATAAAGTTAATAACAATATTACATGTATCTTGATGATGATCCTTGCACATAATATATTTTATCATTTTATTAGCTTCACGCTTGTTCCAGCAAAGTATGTCTCAACGAATTTATAATGAGATATGTTCAATATATCCGATCCGAACACTCTCGACATCCAAAATAAAACTAAATCAAGAAATTTTGGTAAAATTGTACAAATTTAACTAGAATATGTGCCTGTGATTACATTCTGCCTGCCAGTTGTCCTTTAAAATAAAACAAACTACAGTTCATTAAATTGAAGCACTATTTACATATAAAGACATCATGGAAGCAATGAAAAATACGTTGGAAGAGTTAACTGTTCACTTTAATACCAGGATGATGGAATTCCAAAAACAGTTAAATAGCTCTGGTTCCACCACAACTAGCCCAACTTCAAGCATACAGATTCAGTTCAATGCGTTCCGCTCTTTTGTTGTGACAGCACTAGAAAATCTGCAGTTGCAAGTGGAATTGCTGACAAAACAGTTTGATGCAATGGAGATGCGATCAAGACAAAAAATTTTATTGCTGCATGGTGTTCCTGAAGTTGCAAATGAAGATATTTCTAAATGTGTTAGTGAGCGGCTGAGTGATCATCTTAAGCAAAATAAAAATGTAAAATTCTTAAAAGTGCATTAGTGTAAATACATTACTTATTATAATTTTGAAGACAACATTAATAACATTAACAATGCCAATTAATTCTAGCTTTGTTAGCGATCAAATGCTTCCGAAATGCGCCATTATTGTTGTCACATAGAAATTATTATTGTTTTCGAAACTATGTCCATTGTACTTACATAGAATATGCTTTATATTATAATACCGATAAACTAAACATATCCAAATCAATTCATAAAAAAATACATTTAAGAAAATTCTATACTAAATACAATATAATTTCAGTAAAACTTTTTACTTAAAGGATTCGCGAGCAGTAGAAAGTCTTCCAAGTCAGTTACATTCGTGTCAACCGAGATCACTGATCTCGACGATCAAGACACTAGCACTGATCCATCAGGACTGATGATAGAACCACAGTCAGAAAAAGATTGTAATATAAATTCAGTTCTTTTTATAGTAGCTTTATAGTCCATAATTTATAACAGTATAGTCAGACACTCCCTTTGCGAATTCCGCATGCATTAGAGAAAAGAAATATTTAATCATTGCCCCGAGTCGGAGCCAAGCTGAAGCATTGTATATATATCTTTTTTGCTTAAAAAGAAACTAACTCAATTTTTACATGCATATTATACTTATAATGTGTTTTAAGTTATATTTCATAAAAAATAAAAACATTATACAGTAATCACAATGTGCACCTCTCTACCCATCATTATATAATTCAATTTGATTGCAGTGGAGACCTTATTAATGAAATCAATTAGCACGAAGGTGCCGTGGCCGCACGCAGATGGCATCAAACCGCAGGACTCTGACCTGTGGTTGGCGTTTCTATTAGAAAATGGGTTGCTGCAAACTAGTAACACAAGCATACAAAACCGTACGTGCTTACATTATTTAATTAAAGCTTTTTGTATTTAATATTCTCTGAACTAAAATACATTCACTTTTGAAGTTTACTAAAATACTTGTAGATACATTTAGATACACTTTTGAAAGTTACAGCTTTCGATAGGAAGTTTGTATTTCAAATATTATTATTTTCAGCTACTATGGCACAGTAGGACAGCCAGCCTCTAACTGTAAACGCTGTTGATTGTGAGTTGGATTCCCACTCAGAACAACTATATTTTCATTTATCTGGTAATTAAAAAGAAGCGTGGCCTTGAGTTTGGCTACTGGCGAAATTGGAGAACGAACTGTCTTAACTGTAGGACTCTCGACGAACTCGCAGGCATTGCGTGTTAAGTGGCGGAACTAAACGCCCCGCTTTGCCTCAACACCAGAGCGAAGAAAATGAAAATAAATATTTCCACACCTCGAGTGGGAATCGAACCCACAACCAGTCGCTTTACAGGCACACTTTGTGCCACTGCGCCACGACTGGCCCCAAAAATCATTCGGTCCGGTATATACCTAATTTATTATTTCAAATTATTAGCTATTATATAGCTATTATATATTATTTAAAAATCATTTATGAATTTGTGCTACACGCTTCCCTAATTATTTTTGTATTTTCAGTAAACCTATTCAATACGGAGTCTAAAATTGATGACTCAAATTTTATTGTCAACCAGCTAGAACGTTATGAAGAGGTAAAATTATATTTCACTTTAAAATGTGTCGGGGACACAGTTAACTGATAGGGATAAGTTACTAAAGTTACTAAGGAAATGACGTTTACTAGCAGTCCTGTTGACGTGACGCATTATATAAATACATTATATACGTTATATACTTAACATTTTATAAGAAAGTAAACGTCATATACATGAAATTGTGTGTAAAATTTATTTAACTATTATAATGTATTTCTAATGCATTACTTGAGAAAACTTGTGGCCAGTCGTGGCCCAGTGGCACAAGCGTGTGACAGTAAACGACTGGTTGTGGGTTCGATTCCCACTCGAGGAGTGGAAATATTTAATATTTCCATTTTCTTCGCTCTGGTGTCGAGGTAAAGCGCGGCGTTAAGTTCCACCACTTAACACGCAATGCCTCCGAATTCGGCGGAAAGTGGGGAACGGAGTATCTTAATACTAGGTTCCCTCTGCCTACCCCGCTGTGTGCGGGATACAGCGTGAAGCTACTTGAGAAAACATTCACTCTCTGCACTCTACTCAATAAAATCTTTATCCAAGCTAAATGTGAAAACCCTGCCGCCACTATACCTACTCCACCTATTATACCTATAGAAAGACAGTTACAAATCAAACTGTTATAACAACGATTTTCATCAGAAATTACTAAAGTTCTTATTAAAATTATGTATGTTAAATTAAGTCTTCTTCCCCATAGCTCCCACATGAAAGCTTCACAACAAATATAAGGGATGACTATGAAGAAATACATCGTAAATGCCCTGGCTTATTCTGGGACACTGTAAGATTTCTGTGTAGTGTAGCCACAAATTATTTTTAAAAATCATATCTACTTAGGAAATAGAAAATGACATTTAGGAAACGTATAAAAATTTAAACGCTCAAAATTTAGTAAAGCGCTCCAACCGTGCTAAACCGCGAGTTCTGATACCAGCTGTCCTAAAACTGTTATACGCTTATTAAAATTTGTTTATGTTGTTAGCAACTCTGTGGAAATTATATAAATTGTTATAATGTGCAAGAGGCGCCGTTTCAAATCCCGCTGCGTTCAATTTTTTATGCGTTTGCTTAATGTCTTTTTCAATTTCCTAAGTGTGTGAATAATACTTTAAAAACGTTAAAAGTGTATCAACTTATTTTTTTCTATTTTTTGAAATATTTACTTATATTTATATTTAGTTCTGCTTCTTAATTTATATTAAATCCTTTTTACTTTAAACCTAAAACATCTGTAGATGGAAAGAATTGGAAAATTTCATAATTTTGTAGTTCTCTTGTACATTTACCATTCTCTTTATGTGTCTCTATTATTGCTGATTTTTTTATCTTTAAATTTATTATTTATATGTTACAATATGCCAACTAAATCTTAAGCTTTGCTATTTAATAATACACTTTGTATTATTACTTCTCAAGTTCTAGAAGATATTTTTATTAATATTGTAAACCTTTTTTAATTATTCTATTTATATTTTAGGTAACCATGGATAATTTTGAAAGTGCTCTAAAAAAAATGAAATCTATCATAAAAAATATTACACTATCTCATAAAAAAATTAAGCCAGCATTTGATATAGACTTTGCAAATGTGAAGCATGAAATGATTGAAAGAAAAATTGCTAACATTAGTAAGCAAATAACCCCTCATAGATTGTTTCACTAAAATAAAGCTTATATAAAAAAATATTTAATTTTATTTAAGTAGCTACAATAACAATTCAATTACAAATGAATATTATTTCATTAATTAATTCATGAGGTTACAAAGGGAAATATGAGACTCAAAATTTACAATTATTATTTTATTTGACCTTAAAACTGATATAAAATGCCACTCAATAATCATTTAAATACCATAGTGTCGAGCATAGCTCCAAGGGACTGGACAATGTTGTTGGCCATCAGGATGTCCACTTTCTCTTCTAAATGTCTCTTAGGATCTTGTTTACCAACATTTTTAATTGCAAGTTGTTCAGGAGTCATCTTTTCTTCATCTTCAAGGGCTTTGTTGTAATTTTTGGCTAATTCAAGCATGTCTGATACTGTTGTTTCATTTATTACACAATGTTCCTTGTAATCTGATAATGTAAGTCCATCCATCCATGACTTTTTATGGAGATTAAGCAACATTTTTTGCTCCAACTCATTCTTTCTGTAGTTAATGCTGATGGAGTAGTAGTGGCGATTGAGACCATGAATCAGTGCTTGAACTGAAGGTTTTTGTAAGTGACCCAAGTTAGAAGTGGTCTGACGTGGCTCTTGTCCTAAGACCATCATATTGGGATTAATAAGGCGGAATGCATCTATAACAACTTTGCCTTTAACTGATTGGATAGGATCAACTACAACTGCTACAGCTCTCTCAGATAATGCTTCAAATGATTGCTGAGTGTTAATATCAACTCCAGACAGCCAACAACCAAATCCAGGATGTGAATGGTACCTGAAAATAAATATCAGCATAATGTAGAGTATAATTTAAATAATAAGCAAATTACTATATATTTGAATATATATATTATGTATTTATAACTTACCAGCCCACAACCATTTCAGGTCGACCAGTTTGTTTAAGCATATCTAACATTTTTGCCTGGAATACAGGATCAACTGCTTCTACTGACACTCCAGTACCAGTCTGGGGCATAGCAAATACATCAATAACACGAACTGTGTAATCATCAACAAATTCACCTGTAAAATTGGATAAAAATTATATTATAATATACACAGATTATAATAACACAATAATGTATACAAAGGATAAGATAATTCTTAACGATTTCCTTCAAATATCCTAAATTGTATGAAAATTAACCTTCATATATCATTAAATTTATAAATATAACCATGCATATATAATCACACAATATAGAATACATATATACAAAATTAAGAGCAAGTATATGAAAAAGCAAATATTCTGCATACCTAACATAAGACCCATGACTTCCATAGGTACACCAGCACGACCGTGCTTCAACATTTTAAGTAACGCCAATGACGATATGTATACTTGTTCAGCGGTATCGACGACCGGAGCATCAGTAGGTGGAGGCGCTTGTGACAAGCCCGCCATACCACCCCCAAGACGTAAAAGACGATCCATAATTAAGTACTATAACTCTTCTTTACTAAAACACAAAAAGAATACAGCATAAGTACACGGCGTTTTACTTATGAGCTTTAGTTTGAAGTATCCTAACTTGAAAAACGGTACTCACCTAAAAATATTTCTGCGAAATGAACGTATCTTTTGAATAATTTTAAATTTAGCTCAAATGAAACCTTTATACAAATGAACTTTTCTATTTAAAACGATAATGAACAAGATAACAATGTTTTAATGATGACATGAACGACTCGGTTTGAGTTTGACAACCAAGCTGTCGAATATGCAACCTCATGAGAGCAAGAGTAGTGTTGCTGTAATGAAAAAAACCCTTGCTTATATTAGCTTTTGCCGTTAAACTTGTTTATAGTCACAATTCACAAATATAATATCATCAATTTCAATCATCAATTTGCTACACAAATTCATAAATACTTATTACACCAATTTTTCAATTAATTTCACAAATCTCTATGTCGTACTTTCCGACGCTGTGCGTCGCGACGCCCTTGTGCATAGCATCGTTGTCTCACGGGCGTCACTTGTCGAATAAGTGAGCGTCGCAGATTCAGCGGTGTCCTAATGCGCCACGACCGTCTCAATTTAATTCTTTTTTATCACCATGCCTCGCTTATATAAATGTCAAAGTGATTTTTTTATTCAATATACGTTAACAAACAAATTCTAAAATTAATAAGTATTTTTAAGGATTGAGGGGCGTTGAAGACCAATGGCAATATCCCAGCGGCGTCGCAATACAAATAAATTTTGGAAGCCCTGCTGTATGTGATAATATCAATGAATACAAAAAAAAATTTTGTATAATAACCTTGTATTTATTGACACTCGTTCATAAACTAAGACTTTATACAATTTATAAAAGCTCAAATATTGCTCTACCTTATTTCTATATTTTATCTACAATATCTATCAAATGTTATATGCTACTTGCCATTTGTCAATGTCAGTAGGTCTTAAATTTAATGACATTAGCTTGTTCTATAACTCATTACCTCTAGCTAGTAGTTCCTTACGAGATAGTATTAAATACAATTCCGTATTAATTATTATTAAATTGCATGTTTTGTAAATGTTCTCTTTAAAATGTCCGACGCATCTGTCTTACCTAAAAGATTCTCCGATGGTCCTCATGGCTTAGGTTATTGTTAAAATATAAAATATAATACTATTATATTTTAAATTCTTGCCCTTATTTTATTCATTTGTAATTTTAGGAGATCCTGATGATAAAAGTTTAAGAAAAGTAGAAGTCGAAGTTGTTATACCAAAGCTTATTCGTGAAAAAGCTAAAACGGAAAAATGCATCCAAGAAGTTGCAAATTTTCATAGCTGTTGCCAAGATTCATCGGTTTTCATGGTATTTAAATGCAGGAATGAAAATAATATTATGAGGACTTGTTTAGCAGATTGGTATCAAAATGAAGAGTTTAAACAAATATGTACTGAAGAATATTTAAAACAAAGAAGTGAATTCAGAAGGACAGGAGTTAAAAAACCAATAAAAAGGGCTTAGATTATTTATGTACATGATTGGTTTTTAGTGAATAGTATAAAAAATTAAATCAGAAAAATAAACTATGTTTTAGTCTTCTCCACCATCTATTATTACAGGAAATTTTCTTGTTAACACTAATTCTTGTACCTTATATTCAGATAGATTTCCTGGTAGTTCTATATGGTCTCCTGTTGGTTTGATAACTTCTACTATCATAACTTCCTAAAATAATTTTATAAAATAATTTAAATATTATTGTGTGCATAACACTTCATTATTATAATTCAACTTTTATTTTACCTTTACAGTTGTTGTAGCCATTCTAACATGTCCCAGAACTGAAATCCAGTCAAAACTATTGTTTCCAAAATTTATCACAACTATATAATCAGCATGGTTAATTCCAGGGCCTTCCCTATAAAGCACTATAAAAAAAAATAATTTATTTTTATTTTTATTAGTAAGAATTAAATACAATATTTAAACAGAAGAATTTTAAAAAATCTTACAATAGTCTCCTCCAAACTTAATGCCAGGTTTTACAACATATCCTTTTGACCTAAAGTAATGATATACAACATACTTTTCAACAAATTTATAATTACTTTCACTAAAAGTCTTCCAGCAATCATCTATATTTAAAAGTTGATTGTTATTATCTACTACTTGTAAACATCCTAGCCCATAGAGCAAAAAGAAAGCCTCTTCTAAAGTTAACATTAATTTTTCTTGTAAAATTGTTTTGTTGACACAGCATTTTGGTTTCATATTGGCAAAGAAATTATCATCCTCAGAATCACTGTTTGGTACTAGAACTACAATATTTTGCTCATCAGATAAATCAAATTCATTTTTATCACTTAAGTAATCACTTTCCTCACAGTCATTCTCATCACTTGACACTAAATCGATTATATCTTTTCCTGCTTGTTTTTTAGTGTCATTTACTATCTTTTTGGTAAGATTGTTTATATCTTTAAAAAAATTGTCAGAATGCAGGGATTTTTCAGACTTTCTAAACCTTTTATACCAATCATTTCTTTTTAAAAATTGTCTCTTACGTATAATATAAGGACTACCATTATTTTTAATCACTTTTGGCTTTGATCTTGATGCAGATCCTTTACCAAAACAACCTATATGGTGTAGCAATGTCATCTCATCCAAAGATCTAATCTCTACACCTATTCCATTATAATGACCAGTAAACATCATGCACATTGTGCCATTTAATGGTAAATGTAAGGATTCCACTTCCATAGACACAACCTCTTTGCTTACATTTTTATTTTGATTTTCAAATTGAAAGTCTTCTTGCAAACTAGTCATGACAAAAGAACTGGCTGGTTCCCAAAATTTATTTTTAGCAGAATGTGTCACAAGTCCAAGCTCAAATTATTAATCTGTAACACAAAAAGTCAACTTCTTATACAAAAATAAGATACAATGAATCACGATTCAAAATTTTAGAGTATAAAAAGCATAATATATTAAATAAAGTAATTTAAGAAGCATGGAAACTAAGGTGAAAGGTGATACCGAAAGATATAATCGTAAGTACTACATATTAAAAATTTGAACTTATTATACCTTAAAGCTATAGATAACAGATTTATTTTAACATGTGCATAAATTGTCCTAAAGTAATAACATTGTATGTATTAATATGATTGTTTTCACTACATTTTTTTTACGTCTCTTTTTTGGCTGAAAGTGTGCTTTTCGATTGATTTAGACAAAATATAATTTGCTTCAAAATATAAGTAGCACAAATATTAAGTAATATCATAGATGCTCACTCGCTTTCATACTTTTAACGCATTGATATGGAAACTCAGCAGTAACAATAACAAATATCTCCTTAAATTTAGCTTAACTTTGACATATGACATTAAAGATAGGATAGTACATGATATGTCAAAAGTATCCTTAAAATTAAACTAGATGGCGTGGTGATTAATACGTAGATAACATATTGATGGGAAATAGTCATTTTCACTAAATAAGCAATTTCTCGAAATTTAGCAGTTTAGCACATATTGAACAAAACTTAAATGAACTTATTTTTGTATGTACTTTATTTCACTTCATAGTTTGTTTACTGCTGTTTTAAGTTGTTGCATACTAATTTTGATTGTTATTGTATATAATTTACAATATTAAACTAATGACCTTGAAAGTTAAATGTTTATATTGTTTGTAAAACAATTGCACAGATGATACTGTATATTAAAAATATTGTTTTATAATTTTATATCCTTATGCACTTAAAAATATTTCATAAATATTTCAAAAATATAGACAATTTTCTTACTAGACATAAAATATTTCTGTTATATTTTAGTGATTGACCTAATATTATTTTAAAAAAATATAATTTCACATAAGAAACAAAATTAGATTTAAGTTGTTTCATGAACGAGTTAATAATTAACATTAAAAAGTTTAGATGTTTTCTTTATTTGTATTACTGACAATTTATATTTTGACGTAAATCTTATTTTAATATTGGCTAAACTGTTTACAACAGTATTGACATTCATAATTTCATTCAATTTATTATTGCTATCTCTTTCGTTTTCAGCAAAAAAGGTCTACATTAGAGAAGGTAAGAAACATATTAGATAATTTAAAGCTAACTTCACGTCGTATAGTCACAAGACCTCTCAGCTGAGGTATCTGTCTACTAATTTTCTATTTTCTGAAGAATAATTCTCTTCGAAAATTATCTTATTGTGAGTGTCTTTTTCATCAATTTTCGGAGCCAAAATGGCTAACATCAATGAAGAAAACGTTAGCAAACTAATTCCCACACTTGGCGATGAAAAAATCGGTACGTATGTGTACAAATTTAAGATATGTATTTCATGTATCATATTTTAATATAGGATAACTTACGATATAATAATTATAATTGAATATTTTTTACAGATATGATTGCCGCTACAAGTGTTTTACAAATCAGAGCAAGTGAGATTCGTCAAAACCAGATAAACTGGCAGTCTTATTTGCAGTAAGTATTGATTTCATTAAAAATATTAAAAAATACACTATACACAATATAAGTATTATAAATTTATCTTTTTGTCAACAGATCACAAATGATAACTCAACGTGATCACGACTTCATTGTGAATTTAGATCAACGAGGACAGAAAGATTTACCAGACAAAAACCCTGATATCTGTGCTGAAGTTTTCCTGAATTTGCTTACTCATATTAGCAAAGATAACACCATCCAATATGTTCTTGTATTGATTGATGATATTCTTTCGGTAAAAAATATTTCTTCTTTATGTTCCTTTTTCATATATAACAAATGCAATAGCTGACTGTTGAAAATAAACTTTAAGCATATGTGAGCTTACTTTATAATATTTGATGTTATTTTAATATGAATTATTTGTAAATTATTTTAGGAAGACAAATCACGTGTGAAAATATTCCGTAATGCCAAACATGGTAATGTTTGGCAGCCATTCCTGAATTTGCTTAACCGTCAGGATGAATTTGTTCAACACATGACTGCTCGTATTATCGCCAAGTTAGCCTGCTGGCACCCACAGCTTATGGAGAAGAGTGATTTGCACTTCTACCTCTCCTGGTTGAAGGACCAGCTCAAGATGAACGTAAGTATTTTAACTGTTACAGAATTCATTGATTAGATTTACCTATTGGTTCTATCTATCTTATTTAACATAATATTTGATATTTAAGCATGATACTTTTATCATTATGAACAGTATTAACAATATTTATAGTGTTTATATGAACAATTTTTGAACTTGTTTTTTATGTTGGTTACTTATATATGAAATATAGTTGTCTGAAAAAGTTAACTTTATAACATGGTTGGTCTTATACAGCAATAATTTTTATTTCTGTTGAGTTTTTGCATGTTTTATCATAGATTGCATGTGAAATCCCAAAATTACTAATAATTCCCAAATTACACTATACAGTTAATATATTATTATCTGTTAATATTTTTAAGGACATTAAATAGCTTTCAAAAAGCTGACAAATGCTAGCTACATAATTACTGCTTTGTTAAAGTTTTCCTTACATTTATTAAATAATAGTTAGTAATTATAGATAAAGATATAAAGAATGAAAATCTCCTAATATAATGATAAAGTATATATGAAATGAAAAATATCTGCATTTGTAAATCTGTTTTTTTTAAATTATACAACAGTACTTTTGGCAAAGTGTAGCAGCATAAATAAATAAACAACTTATAAGCTTGTAATACACCATTGTACCTAATAAACTTATACATATTCGGGAGGAAGCATCCCTGGCATAAGTTGGGTAAATTCTTTTGATTATAGATATTATAAATAGTAATTCAAATTAAAAATAGTTGCAATATGGTTAAATTTTAGCCTAACCATTATTCTTTTCGTATTATTTGTGACTTCATGATTGGTAGGAGGGGGGGGGTATTTACTTTATTTTATAATGGTATGTAATCTGGTAGATCAACTCTTTTTCAAAGTAGATGGTAGTAATATTTCATAATTCTTCCTAGTACTAGTATTTTCTGTACTAACTTCATTATATAGTTTTGTATAATTTCAATCTATATTTTTTCATTTACTACATACATAAGTAAGATCACAATATAACTAAGCTATGATTCACTCCTATTTGGATCTACTCTTCTCGAATCTAATTTAATTAAATGAACATCAAATCATTCGAGCATCACGCCATGGAGCTCTGACGACACTCAGAGATTTGTTTTCTGGTAAGGCGGAGAAAGTGTCTGCCGAGTTAGAGCATGCTGAGCAGGTTATGTTGGAACACGAAAAACAACATTTCTCCGATAAACATACAAAACATCACAAAGAGAAACACACAGCAGACAAGGATAATCAGGAAAAATATTCGAGCCTTTACGACTCTTTTGACGATCTTAAGTCGCATGAGGACTACCCACCCGGCCTGCATAAGGTACTCCCTGTGGGCAACAACTCAGTGTTGTTCAATAATGTGGAATGTGTCTAATCACTCTGTCTTAGTTTATTATAGTGATACTAAATGAAATGTCACTAATGTACAAGAATAAAGTCACATTTTCAAATTGCTCGCCTTTACAGGAGTTAGTTTGTTAATGATCTTTATTCTTACGAAGGTACCTACTTTGTAAATTTTGCATGCTTCTACTAACCAAAACACCTAATAATTATAATGTATGCAAATTATATAAAAAAATTGGCTTAAAATTGCGGTATGTCCTAAAGAGCTTCTGAATATGACACTAATAAATGCATAAGGATTTCTTTATAAACGCTGCTAACGACTGCCAAAATGATTATTATATTATATTTATTAAATAATGCAAAATGCTTTTCTTAATACATTTTATGTTATATTAGGATATTTCGGGATAATTGATACTGTATTTTTTATGAACTAGTTTCCAATTGAATTCAACTTTAAATTAACTAAATGTAAATTGTTCTCAAAACTAATTTAAAATATCGTCAATAAACAATATAAACTTATGACTTGTAAGACTGTTAACATAATTTTTCGCAGACCAACGACTACATCCAATCAGTAGCGCGCTGTCTGCAAATGATGCTGCGTGTGGATGAATACCGCTTCGCATTCCTCTCGGTCGATGGTATTTCTACTTTGCTGTCCATTCTCGCTTCGAGAGTCAACTTCCAGGTAACTAATCAGATATGATAATTTAGATGTTAGTTACCCAGATTTCGCCCAGTCGATTCAAAACTGGATTGAGAAAAATGTATATATGAAGATGTACCTGACTAAAATGTGATATTTTAAAAATGTCCTACTACTACATTCTAATTTGCCTGCAGATAACTTAAAAATACACGCTAAAAATGATCTAATTATAATTCTTCCTATGAAGAATTATATAAAAGAAATAAATTATATAAAAAAAATAAAAAGATCTCGATCTATATCGAGATCTTTTAGTAGATTCAGGTAAATGTTTACTGTTTATAACGTAGCGTAGCGCAACTGGACCACATCTGACAAAATATTATGGTTGGGATTCGATTCCCTCTCAAGGAAATGATTACATATTATTTTCATTTTTTCGCGATGGTACCTAAGACAAAACGCACCGTTAAGTTCCGCCAACTTATAAACGGGAACCTGAATAAAATATAGATAAAATAAATAGGAAACTATTTTATATTTAATTTCTGATATATAATTCTTAGGTCCAATACCAGCTGGTATTCTGCCTGTGGGTGCTAACATTCAACTCGCTACTTGCCGAGAAGATGAACAAGTTCAACGCCATTCCCATTTTAGCTGATATTCTGAGTGACTCTGTTAAGGAGAAGGTCACCCGCATCGTCCTTGCTGTCTTCCGTAACCTGATCGAGAAACCAGAGGACCAACAGGTTGGACCTTTTTTATTACTTTTTTTGTGACTTGAAACGAAGTGGTAAATGGTTCAGATAGTTAAACTGTGATGTAAAGATTTGGATTCAACCTTGCTTATATAAATATTTGTGTAATTATTTGTTTTGTATAACTTTAGTTTCATAATAATTTAGTTTACTCATTTGCACACCCAATGACAACCACCAAAAACCTCTCCCAACTCTTATCTTCTACGATATTCTTTTTAAATGATATAATTTACAAAGATGAAAATTATAACATTGTGTTTAATAACGTAGATAAAATATATTTATAAATTTACCCTATTTTTTATCATTAATGTAATATATGTAGAACACATGGTTTATTGGTTATAGCGCTTGGACGGTTTCCAAAAGACGCGGGTTCGAATCCCGCTGCGTCTAAATTTTCATACATATTCTAAAAATATTTTTCTAATTTACCCCTATTTATTCCACATGAAGGTTGCAAAGGAACATTGCATCGCCATGGTGCAATGCAAGGTGCTTAAACAACTATCCATCTTGGAGCAGAAACGCTCTGATGACGAAGACATTATGAACGACGTGGACTTCCTCAATGAACGTCTGCAGGCTTCCGTACAGGACCTTAGCTCCTTTGACCAATATGCCACCGAAGTTAAGAGTGGACGGTATGCAACATTTTTTTTTCGTTAAATATATGTAGTTTTATTTTTTATATGAAGGTAGGATTTAGGTATAAGCATCGCAACGGTTTATGAGCGCTGGCCTGGAATGCGTCGTATTAATTTTTTAAGTCTATTTAACGGGAGGAACAAAGCAGAAAGTAGTGTGCATTCATTCTATTTATATTATCAGAATAATAATATATCTATTCTAGAATAGATATTAGATAGATATATATAATACATACTTGATTTATAATATAGTCAAAGTCAGTCTGTCAAATTGCAAAATTGAACGAAACAAGCTAAAATTTTTAGGCGCTTAATACTGTGAATAAACTCAGTATGAGTATAGTTCTTTCCAGTGTGTATATGCGCAAACCTTTTACCGAGCGATCATAATTTATTGTCATCGTCATCATTCATTATATGTATCAGAATTTATTTTTATAGCTATTTAATTATATGTGTATTAAGTAACGCAATAAATATTTATTTTGGTCATAATTAAAATGTGCGAAAAAAACTATTTATTTAAAATTTTATTAATATTTAAAATGAAATATCTTCGCACAAAATAAACAAATTATCTATATCAAAATATAGTTCATATCAAGTTGACAACAATAAGAAAGAATGGACGTTCAGGAAATTGATCCTATTTCAACTCATAAAGAGATGAAGTATGTATAAAGATATTTATTCTACTGATAACTTATCTCTTGAGTCGTTTTAGTTACGTCAATGACTATAAGATTATCTTATGTCATACATGGTTATATTATGTGTCTTAAAGCTATGTGTAATTAATTATGTTTGTACAGGAGAAACTAACTAGATTTCGAAGATTCAATAATGATTTCGAATTCTAAATTTGTGTAGATGTTTATTATGTGTATTTCTGTCAGGTTATTCTGGTATTCATTTAATACCATTTGAGCGTAAAATAAAAGGTTTGTCCAGTTTCATAGTAAACTGTTTTTTTTTACTTTACGGATTATCCGTTTAATGGTCTATTTTAATTTTATATAAGGTCGTATGATAAATAAACACGGGAGACTACATTCATTTGAATTGGGTTGATAGCTTAGTGATTGCTAATCAATTTTTAAGCGAAAAAATTAAAAGTATACCGCTTTTTTATAGCAAACAAAATTTCGAACACTACGGTCCAAAATCAAAGAATATAAAAAAAATGACTTTAAGGAGACGTCACGTTATTATTACAAACTGTGACATACACATAAAAATTTTATTCGAAAACAATGCTTACTTATTATTGCTTTACCTACATTATATTTATTCCCACATCAATCTGCAAACGCAACGCTAGAAAATGCTTCATCTATTCCCATTTCAGCCTAGAATGGTCGCCAGTGCACAAATCGGCCAAATTCTGGCGCGAGAACGCGGCGCGCCTCAACGAGCGCGGTCAGGAGTTGTTGCGCACTCTCGTCCACTTGCTAGAGAAGAGCCGCGACCCCGTCGTGCTCGCCGTGGCCTGTTACGATGTCGGTGAATACGTCCGCCATTACCCGCGTGGGAAGCAGTGAGTGGCAACTTTTATATTTTAATGAAATGTTATTATTATTATTTACTTTGCTTCTTGTATCTGGAAGAAAATGGAAATAATAAATATTTCCACTCCTCGAGTGGGAATCGAACACACAATCAGTCACACTTTGTGCCTCTGCGCCTCGACCGCCGCATGACTAATTAAATGTACTTTTAAAATATTTGTTTTGTTATAGTATAAAACTGAAAGGCATTTACATTTCTTTTTGTCTTGGACTATTTTTAATTTGATGTCGTGACGCAGTGAGACAGCGGCTGGAGATTCGATTCCCACTCGGAGGAACTATTGTATATTATTTTCATTGCTTCGTTCTGCTACCTAAGATATAGCACGGCGATAAGTTACGTCACTCAAGATTGAAGGTCTCGATTTCAGGCGGAAAGTGAAGAACGCGAAGTGTCTTGACACTAGGTTTTCTCTGACTATCGTATAATGTGCAAAAAGATCGTGAAGTTAATAAAAAACTTACAATATGGAGTTTATTTAACATTCGTTTATTTATTTATATTTATTTTATTTATTTATCATTGAGTCATAATTAATATTTTTTTGCGTTTTGTTAATAGCATTATTGAGCAACTTGGTGGTAAGCAGCGCGTAATGTATTTGCTCAGCCATGAAGACCCCAATGTGCGTTACGAGGCCCTGCTTGCAGTACAAAAACTTATGGTCCACAACTGGTTAGTATAAATTACTTTATCTTTTCTATTTCCTGTCTTTGTTGAAATGACTTCTTTATGTAATATAATTCCAATATTTTTTTCTTACAGGGAATACCTCGGCAAGCAATTGGAAAAGGAACAAATTGATAAGCAAGCTGGAGGCACCGCCGTTGGAGCTAAAGCTTAAAATGTTAATACATTATAAAATTGTTATTGTTGTCTTCTATTAACTATTGCAGTTAAGTAGCGATATTAATTTTGCCATTTGTCCTTGAGTATTACAATATTGTAAATAGTGTAACACTGTTAAAACAATTTAATGCTGCAATAATTAAATAAAGTCTGGTGTTAAAACACTATGTAAATGTTTATTATTCATAACTTATATTTTATGGCTAATATTACAAAATGTTCACGTATTTATGAGTTTAAAAGTTATTTATTTGGAAAATACAAGTTATGTCTACCAACTTTACATATGATACAATTTGTTCGTAAAATTTGAAAAAGCACATTCCTATAAGATTTATTATTGTTACATAAATTGAAATAAATATAATCATTATTAAATTCTATATTATATTTATAAACGTAGAAATGGTAGCGATTTGAAGTGTGTACTGTAATCTTGATCCATCAGTAAAAATAAACTTCATGAGTATTATTTATAAATGGCTTTTATTTTCCTTTTTTTATGTTAATTTGACCTCTTATTATTATGACAATGTAAAAATATTGAGTATAAGAATCCCGTGCATATCGTTTTCTTAATAATATTTATTTTATTTTTATACTCAATAGCTTTTGTGAGTTTACAATTATTTTGTCGGAATCGTGGGCCAAGACAATTTTTTTATAGTAGGTATAGACAAACGAAGAACTAAGACAAAACGAGCCTTGCAGTCACCTGATGGTGAGTGAACAACGCCACTCACAACTCCGTGCGACACAAGAAAAACTACAGATTATTTAAATCGTTTTTAATGTGATTAGTGAAGCGACTGGATGTAGAATATATACGGTTATGGTCAGAACGCCACGATTTCTAAGAGGCGCGGGTTTGAATCCCGCTGCGTGCTTATTTTTAAACGTTTTCTAAGTTTTTTAAATTTCCTATGTTAATATGACTTCCAAAATGTTAAAAGTGTTTAATAACAATATTAAGGCTGTTTTAAAGGTACAAGTTAATTTTATAAAAATTATTGGATCTGGATATTTGCAATTTTTTATAAGTTAATGGGTCGGCAATCTGTGAGTTACTGTTTGCTGTTAACAGGATTTTATAAAGGAAATTCTCAATAAACTAGTGTCCGACCGAAACTGAATTTTCAGCCGAAACCGAAACCGAACCTTCGGTTCTGACTTCAGTTTCGGCCGAAACCGAAACCGAAACTGCTGATGACGTCATAAAATTTGAATAATATGTAAAAAAATACATATTTTACGCTTTAAAAATTACATGTGCATTTGAATTATTGTGATTACGTTGATTTTATTATATATATTAGCGGAAATAATTAAAGGATAATAAAAAAAATCAATTTTAAGGTTTTCCAAGTGGCTGTATTTTCCTCCAAAATAGTCGCAATGAAATAAAAAAACAATCATTTTAAAGCTTAAAGTGTCTACTTTTGAGATCTTAATCTTCTCCTAGGGATTTACATAGAGGTTTTTTGAGCTGTAGGTTATCAAGACCCTCGGTCGCCACTTAAGATTGGCAGCACGTAGTTAATAGGTATTTTTTTACAAAAAGGTTTTCACCTTTAAATTTTTTTTTTTTTTTTTTTTTTTTTTTGTTAGCTTCACGCTGTATCCCTTGCGGGGTAGTCAGAGAGAACGGAGCGCCAAACGCTACGGTCCCTGCATACTTCTTTCGCCTCGTCCACTGTCATCAACCTCTTCATACACGCCCTCCGGGGGGTCCTCATGCTTTTTACGTGACCTTCCTCCAGTATCATCGATACTGTGTTTTCGAAGGTCAACCGAGGTCTCCCCCTGCCTCGCTTACCACTCACCTTTGCTTCATAAATCTTTCTTACCATTCTTCCATCACTCATCCTCTCGACGTGCCCAAACCACCTGAGCACGCCCTTCTTCATTCTTACTATGACGTTCTCGCTAATACCTGCCATTCTGTGTATCTCTTCATTGCGGATTCGGTCAGCTATGCTGACTCCGCACATCTTTCGAAGAGATCTCATCTCCACAGCATTCATCTTTCTTTCATTCTTCTTCTGCAATACCCACGTTTCGCTGCCGTATAGCAGCGTCGGTACCAGCACTGCATTGTGCACAGCTAAACGTGCGGCTATGCTCACGTTCCGCCGTCGCATCAACGCAGCGAGGGCACCGTTAACCCTGTTACCGGCAGCAATACGCCTTTCAACATCCATATCATACCTTCCATCTCTGCTAAACATACTTCCCAGATATACCACCTCATTCACTTGTTCTAATTTCTTTCTGTTAACCATGATCTTACATTCCGTTCTTTCTTCGTCTCTTTCAAACACCAGAATCTTAGTTTTACTCGCATTCAGGCTTAGACCATTATTTTCACACCCATCTTTCAGGATGGTATCCAAGTACAAATTGAACAGCCAAGCTGACATGGCACAACCCTGTTTGACACCCGATTGAATATCAAACCGAGGCGACATGCCAGCTCCTACTCGTACACAGGCTGAGTGATCTCGGTATAGAGACTTTACAGCCTGCAACAAGGGTCCGTTCACATTGTACCGAGGTAGTATCTCCCATAACTTCTTTCGCACAACTCTGTCAAATGCCTTCTCCAAATCCACAAAAGCACAGAAAACTTTTTGGTTTACAGCCAAAAATTTTTCTGTGATCATGCGGAGGGAGAAGATCTGATCCATACACCCTCTTCCAGGTCTAAAGCCTCCTTGGGCCTCCCACAACAGCCTCTCAGATCTCTCTTGCATTCTTCTCGCTAAAATTTTAGCATAAATTTTACTACCTAAGCTAATCAAACTGATAGCCCTATAGCTTGCACAGTCTATCTGTGAACCTTTGCCTTTATACAAAGGCACGATGACTGCGCCTCGCCAATCATCTGGGACCTCCCCTTTCTTCCAGCATAAATTGCACAGATGAAAGAACAGGTCCAAGACGCGCGGCCCACCATGTTTGATCATCTCAGTAGTAACTCCATCTGCTCCCGCTGCCACATTTCAGACTTCTTATGGCACTCTCTACTTCTTTTATACTGATTTCGCCGTCTGCTACATCAAGATTCAGCATATCGCTGTTACTTGAGACAGAGGCGTCATCACATTCATACATCTCCTTATAGAATTCCGCCCATCGTTGCAAAACGGGTGTTGGTTCAGTTAGTATTTCACCGTCCTTCGAAAGCACCCCTTTCATTCTGCAGGTTGACGAAGAACCCCGAGCATCACTAACTTCTCTCCAGAAAAGCTTCGTGTTTTCTCGGAAGTTGTTCGTCAACCTTTCATCTCTTTCATTCTCCGACTTTTCACGCTTCGCCTTAATCAGTGCTTTCGTTTGGTGCTTTTGCAACTTGTACTCTTTCTTCTTGATCTCTCTCATACTTTTATTCTTACCAGAGGCTTTATAATCCTGCCATGCTTTCTTCTTTCTTTCTACGGCATCTTTCACTTCGTCATCCCACCATTCATCGCGCTGTTTACTAAAGCCCCTTTTCACAGTACCACACTCTTCTGTTGCTGCTTCAGTCATACTATTCCTAAGAATCTGCCAGCATACTTCTACACTCTCATTTCCTATTTCGCAACTGTCTAGCTACTTGGAAACCCTTTCTTTATATTCCTCTTTAATAGGTGGATCTTGAAGCTTCCAGCTTCTTATGCGGTTATTCGCCTCCAAGTTTGGACACCTCGTGCGGGCGCGCCAGCCTGTGAACAGACCCCTTATTCTAGTAACAACTAGATAATGGTCCGTTCCCAAGTCGGCACCCCTAAACACACGTGTGTCCATAACTTGGTTCCGAATACGCTGATCCACCAGGAATAAGTCAATCATACTTTTCTCTTCCATTCGCTCCCATGTGTACTGATGAATTTGTTTGTGGTCAAACATCGTGTTTGCCACAAACAAATTCTTCTCCTTACAAAGTTCCAAAATAAGCTTACCAGCCTCATTCACTCTCCTATCACCGTACTTCCCTAATATAAGCTCGTAACCGATCCGCTCGGTTCCGACCCATCCATTCAAGTCACCGCACACTATTAATTTTTCATTCGCTCTTACGCTACCTAGAACTTCCCTGACACTCTCCCAGAACTCCTCTAGCTCGCCTGATAGAGCTGAGGATACTGGCGCGTAGGCCGCTAACAAGAATAATCTTGTTATCCCCAGCTTAAAGCGAACCCAAAGGAGCCTCGGGTTGATCGCCTTGTATTCCACCATTGCACACACCAATCGAGAGGACAGCAACACACCTACCCCCTGACACCCGCGATCACTCTCTGGTACGCCGGCCCAGAGAGCTACGCGACTGCCCGGCAGATCGGTAATGTTACTGCCCTTCCTCTTGGTCTCAGTCACACAGATCACATCCAGATCTCTATCATCCATCACATCTAGTAATTCATTCATCTTCTGTTCCATCCCTCCTCTTACATTCCACGTAGCTATTTGTAGCTCCGTCCTCCACTTCCCGCCGTCTCGGACATGGCGTGTCGGGTGGCGGTCCCCAACGCCGCACTCGTCTACTCCCCCCTCCCCACTTCTCACACCAACGGGGACGCGCTGGTGCGCGTCGCCTCGGGGGGACGCCCTATCATATATTGCCCTGGTGTACGTGGCGGATGGAACTCTGCAGCCCTAACAAGTAGGGCTGGCAGGGATCGCTACGGGCAAGCATTCCATCATGGACCCCCATTTCCATATGGACCACCTTTAACATAACTGTGCATTTCTTGCAGAGAAATTTATGTGCTAATTTATGATAAGATTTACATTAAATATATTTAAATAATATTAAGGCAAGCCTCCAATATAGTTACTAGCCCAGGGTTCGCAAAATATCAATCAAACCAGGTATTCGACCCCTGAAAGGAGCCACACTTACGCGAACAGACACATAGTTTCGTTATAAACTAACAAGGATAGTTCATTAAATCTGTCGTCAGCAGTTTATAGTATTCTCATCATTAATTTATGATATATTAAAATTTACTACATCTTAAGATTAGGTTCACAAGCTATAAAAAACACTCAAAAGTATCTAAGCTACGTGAAAATTCTTGAGTACGTCATGAGTTTCGGCATTGCCGAAGGTTCGGCAGTCTTTTTGCCGAAACCGAAACTACGGCCGAAACTCCAATTTTTTGCCGAAACTTGCCGAAACCGAAACCGAAACCGAACCTTCGGTCGGACACTACAATAAAGTAAAACATTCATTCCAAATATCGTTTACTAGTCCACTTCAGTTATCGTAATTAATTACAGAGACACATGCAATAAACAGCAGTTTGGATCGTATTTTCATTAAAACATACAATTTAAATAAGAAAAGGATAATTCTATAAGTAACAATTCAGGAGAATTGAAGAAAATAATTAAAAAGAAAATATATCCGTAATAATTTTCAGATTAGAGGCCTTTTTCGGGCGTTTTGTTTAATATTTGAGATTTCAGAACGGATAGAGCCGTTTTTTGACATTCAATCTAACCTCAAATGTCAACCTGATATTTGTTTATCGAACTATCGTAAAAGTCACAACAACTGAATACAAATTTAGCTTAGTTTCACCGGTACAAAATAAAAAAATGGAAATAGAAAACATTGAAGATGTCTTAGTGCTAAAAGATTACAAAACAGTACCAGATATTGTTCATGAATATGGACCTACAATAAAATTTGGACACATTCCTTTAGTTATTGATAATGGTAAGAGAAAAGATGCTAAGACATTTAAATTTACACATCCTTTTATTAATATGTCGTTCATTTTATTTACCAGGTTCCTATCAATGCAGAGTAGGATGGTCAATACATGATGAGCCGTATTTGACATTTAAGAACTTAATAGCAAGACCTAGAAAAGATCGATGTAAAAAGGATGCTGAACCTCCAGTTACACCGCCAATTCAAATTGGGAATGATATAATTAATATTGAAGCTGTGAGGTATGTTTATACATATACTTTATCAATGAATTCATATTATATTAATATTTGAATCATGTTTATATTTACGTAAACGTTTATTGATGTATAATATGTTTATGATAACCAATTCACTATTAAAAAATATATTCATTGTTAATGCCGTCAATGCATTATAGATTCCAACTTAAAACTCAATTTGATAAGAATGTAGTCACACATTTTGAAGTACAGGAGCAAGTTTGTGATTATATATTTTCTCACTTGGGAATCGACAATGAGGGAAGTGTTCCACATCCAATTGTTATGACTGAGGCATTTGTTACACCCAACTATAGCAGACAATGTAAGCATAGTAGTATATTTAGAATAAGATAAATTAATATTAAAATTTAAAAACAGTGATCAATATGTATGTAAATACTACTAAATTAATTAACTAGTATTTTTTCAATATGCTGTTATATTATTGTAATACAAAATACAATTTTTAAAATTATTTTTTCCAGTAATGTCAGAACTACTTTTTGAGGGTTATGGAGTTCCAGCTGTAAGTTATGGCATAGACTCACTGTTTAGTCTTTATAAGAACAACATAGGAGATACTGCACTTATAGTTAACTGTGGATACCACACTATTCACTTAATACCTGTCATTAGGGGACAAGTAATAGCTGAACATGCAAGAAGAATAAATTTAGGTACAAAATTTGTTTATTAAAAAGCCAAGACATCTAGTTTTGCTATTACTTACAATTTTGATGTTTGTGTTTATAATTTACTTCTATAGTTTGTTTATGTGGGACTACGTAACTATTTATTTTAATGAATATTCTGTTGAATGTTTTAATTAAATATAAATATAAGAATAAATTTTGTTCTAAATGAAACATGTATTATTACATTTTATATAATAATAAATGTTATATTATATTATAATTCTAGGAGGCAGTGAAATAATATGCTACATGCATAAACTGCTGCAGTTAAAATATCCAGTGCATGTGAATGCAATATCCATGTCAAGAATTGAGGAAATACTGCATGAACATAGTTCCATAGCCCTGGATTACCAGGAAGAGATCAGGAAGTGGGCAAATCCAGATTATTATGAAGCTAATGTCAAGAGAGTGCAGTTGCCATTTGTGCAATCATCAAGTTCTTCTGGTCTTACAGGTTTATTATTTTTTTTAATTAAACACTTGCTCTTATTTGCAGTATACTTTCGTCTATTTTTAATATTACTCTTCAACATATACTGTCTCTTACTCCTATACTTTTTACTACTACTCTTACTACTCAAATAAACAGTACATCCTGAACAAAAAATAACTAAAGTTTACTTAATACTATTTATATTATATTTGTACTTACCTCTTTCACTAGTGTCACTTGCTGGATTCTTTAGTACTACTAAGGAAAGTAAAGAAATACTTTGAACTTGCTAATAAACTGATTTAGTAATCGCAATATTCAATCGCAATAGCAAGTTATGTTTAGTAACATAACATGAAAGTATGAAACTAGAGTTTCCGTACTATAAAATATTCTATATATAATATTTTTTAGCTGAACAACAGAAAGAAAGAAAAAAGGAAATGGCTAGAAGGCTTTTAGAAATAAATGCAAGAAAAAGAGAAGAAAGACTTGCTGAAGATGAAGAGCAGTTAAATCAATTGCTGTCTTTGCAGGTATGGTGTTAATTATGATGCATCAAAAAAATATAATAATTTATTAATTTTTATTCAATTATAAAATCATATACTAATATATATTTTTATTGATGACAGAAATTATAAATATGTTTATGCGTATAATATATATTTTACATTATCTTATCAAGAAATATGACACTTAATAATGTGGGTTAAAAATTTGATAGCCCCTAAATTAAGTATTAAGTAACTGTTTTTTAGCCATGCTACGAGTAAGGATGGAAAAAGATTTGTATGCAGATTTTAAATTATATGAATTTTGCACAAAATGACAAACATTATATTTTTGCACATTCATTATGTTTGGTTATTGTATAAAAATTTTTTTTTTTTTATATATAAACCTTAACTATTTTCATGTAAGATTACATAAATGTTATGTATTTGCAGGAATTAATTGAAGATGGTGACACTGAAGAGTTTAATGAAGCAATAAAAGGTTTTGAAATAAAGAATTATGGTGATCTGCAGGTTGAGTATTTATAATAATATAATAAATATTACGCTTATATTTTTTTATATAAAAAAGGACAAGGCAAACGAGCGTTCGGGTCACTTGATGATAGGTGAACACCGTCGCCCACGGCCCCGTGCAACACCAGAGGAGCTACAGGGACGTTGCCGGCCTTTGAGGTGGAGGTAAGCGCGCCTTTTGAAGGTACCCATGTCGTATCGACCTGGAAACACCGCCGCTGGTAAGCCATTCCACAGTTGAGTGGCGTGTGGAAGGAAATGACGTCGAAACCGCACAGTACTGGAGTGCCAGGTATCCTGGTGGTGAGGATGATATTTCAACCTGGCACGTACTGTGCGGTTGGAGAATTCAGCGGCAGGTATCAGGTCAAACAGTTCTCCAGAACACTCCCCGTGATACATGCGATAGAGAACGCATAACGAGGACACGTCTCTACGCAACGTCAAAGTGTCAAGCCCAGCACAGATTCTTGGGTCCCTGATAATTCGAGTGGCTCTGCGCTGTATGCGATCAAATGGATCGAGCTGATACTGGGGGGCACCGGCCCAGAGATGAGAACAGTACTCCATATGAGGCCGCACCTGGGCCCTATAAAGGGACAATCGGTGTTTGGGCGTGAAGTACTGTCTAGCTCTACCGATGACACCCAGCTTCCTCGAGGCCAACTTGGCCTTACTTTCCAAATGATCGCGATACTGGCACTCACTCGAAACTTTCAGGCCCAATATGCTGATACTGGGCGCGGCATGGAGGGGAGTGTTCTGGAAAAGTGGTGATAGGACAAATGGGGTTTTCTTAGTGGTCAACGCGCAAACTTGTGTCTTCTGGGGGTTGAATTGAACCAGGTTCCTTTCAGCCCATAAGGAGACATTCACGAGGGATGCCTCAACAGAAGACACAAGTTTTGTTCGGCTCTCGTCGACGTTTTCCCGAGAAAGACCTGCACGGCCGGTGTATACGGCGTCCACCGTGCTGTCGTCCGCATAGCAATGAATGCTAGGGTCTTCTAACATGTCATTGATATGCAGAAGAAATAGCGTGGGGGACAGCACACAGCCCTGCGGGACGCCAGCGTTCACAGGCATAAAGTCAGAGCAAAAACCGTCGACAGCGACCTTGATGCTACGCCCAGTGAGAAAACTGGCGACCCACTTGCATAAGTTCTCGGGAAGCCCAAAAGATGGTAGTTTCGCTAGGAGCGCCCTATGCCACACACGATCGAAGGCTTTCGCCATGTCCAAACTAACTGCCAGGCCCTCTCCCTTGCTTTCAATAGCAGCAGCCCAGCGGTGCGTTAGGTAAACCAGAAGATCACCGGTTGAGCGACCATGGCGGAAGCCATATTGACGGTCGTTGATCAACTGGTGATCTTCTAGATAACCCAGAAGCTGGCTGTTTATAATGCTCTCCATTACTTTGGAAAGCAGGGAGGTGATGGCGATAGGCCTGTAGTTAGTCGGATCTGAGCCATCGCCTTTCTTCGGGATCGGGTGAATAAGAGCGCTCTTCCACGAATCTGGGACTACGCCGGTTGAGTAAGAGAGCCGAAACAAACGCGTTAGCACCGGCGTCAACTCTGGAGCACATGTTCGGAGCACAATAGGAGAAATGCCATCCGGTCCACTCGCCTTTTGGATATCCAAGGAAAACAGAGCTCGACGAACAGCCTTTTGGCTAAACTTAACGTCAAGCATTGCGTACTGGCACCGCGGGATGGTCGGCGGAGTAGTTCCTTGGTCATCCAAAGTCGAGTTCGAGGCGAAGAGAGCGCCCAGGAGATCGGCTTTCTCCTTCGCCGTGTGGACCAGGGTGTCATTCTCTGTGCGTAACGGTGGAAACGAAGGCTGGCTAAAGTTACCAAGCACAGCCTTGGAGAGGGCCCAAAACTGCCGCGTTCCCGACGGGCACCTCTATAAATATTATGCTTATAATTATTATAAACATTATGTTAATAATAATGATGAATTATGTTTGGACTACTATATGTCTTTTAAGATATTTAAGACTTTTTATTTAAATTACTCAATATTTTAATTTCACTACACGCGGCTTCCCAGATGTCAGGATAGGCAGAGATAACCTAGTGTTGAGACAGACACTCCATTCTCCATTTTCCGCCCGAATTTGTGATATTGTGTTGTGTCAATTTTTTATTATTTACTATTTACCATAGCGGAGAGATGAAAATATTAAATTATAATTATTTGATAGAATTGGAATCGGAATCACAACGTAACGTAATATATAATTAAACTACTCGTCATTTTTGTTTTATTATTTTTGCTTGTTTTACATTTACATTTTGTCATTTTCAGAGACAAATAGCTAACTTAAATTTGAAAATAGAAAAGAACAAGCAAAGAATTGCTGCGGCGGCCAACGCTGAAGAGCCAGTGGAGCCTCGCCCTACTGGCCGCTTCCAACCACCCACCGACCCTGAAGCGTTTCAAGTGTGGCTCAATGAGACTCGTGCTAAGGTAATTTTTATACTTAAGTTATATATAATTAATAATTGCAAGCTAAAATTTAATTCTGTCGCAACATATACCTAATTCATTGCTATATTTATAGAAAGAAAAAAAAAATTAAAATTATAAATTAGATAAATAAAATAAAAAGAATTGCACTCACAGTTTTATGAAGTTGTAAAAAGCAGTAGAAAAATATTAAGAACAGCAGAAGTCGTAATGAATGATTACATGAATAATATTTTTAATTACCACAATGACACATTATAGTTTATATTAAGAAAACAAATATTAATTATTATCTGTCATTAAAATAATCTGTGCTGTACAAAAATATTCTGCTGCAATATTCGAAAATGTTATACTGTTTTTGTCACATATTTGAGAAATGTAAGTTCTTGTTTACCCAAATATTCTCTGTAAAAGTAAAGATATTTTACTAAAAAAGCGTTACTTTTTGGGTCTGCTAAAGGCAGAAAATATTTAAGTTAATAGTGACAAAAACCTGCTTAGATTTTTGTCACTATTAACTTAAACATTGACTGAAGCGCTTGATTGTATTGTCCAAACGGCATCAAACATTATTATTATTGTGATTATTACATGGAATCTTCATATGTATTTTAAAATGTTAAGATTTTATTGCCAGTATCGAGAGGTGGTAGCCCGTCGCGAAGCTCGCCGCGCCCGCCGCGCCGCCATGGTGAAGCGTCGCACGGCGGCGGCGGCGGAGCGCATGCGCGCCATCTCGCGCCTCGCCGCCGCCGGGGACGACTTCGGGTACCGCGACTCGGACTGGGATGTTTACAAGAGGTAGATTATTCTTATGTGACTAAGTGTACTCACTTGTTTAAGTAACCAAAAATAAATTGAAAAATAAAAGAATAAAAGAGAACGAGAATCCCAAAAATCCGTGATATGTCAAAATCATAGAAAAAAATACCGTTTACCGTAGTACGTTTCACGCTTTCGTAGGTACAGCAAACGATCCGTTCTCTACTTTTCGTCCAAAATCAAGACATTGTATGTCAAGTGGCAACGAAACGTCAACGAAGTTTATCTAAAATATTAGATAAACTAAATAAAATACAAAAAAATAAAAATAATATATATATATAGTAATTCTACCGAGTGGGAATCGATCTATCGCGTTTACACCACGACCACCTCAATTTCTATTCTATATACCATTTCTTTGGTATGGTACTTATGTTTCTTTAATGTATTGAAAAGCAAGTTTAAAAAAATTATAAATAATGTATATCATACAATTGTATTTTATTATTAAAAAACAATACAATTTTCATCAATTGATGCTTAATGTTGAACAATTTTAATAAACCAAAGGGTACTGATTATATATTAAATTTTTATTTTACAATAAATTAAAAATAACACAACTGTTTATTCAAGTCTATCTAAGTATACAATAAATATAGCTAGTTGTTCTTCCGTAAACAGTATAAGCAGAGAAGCAGATTCAGATTCAGAAGCTGATGGTGAGCGTCTTGTGGAACTAGAAGAGGTGTTACGGGAGCATGAGCCTCCTCAGCCGCACCACCACCAGCACCAGCTACACTTGGCTATTGAACCCTACCGGTATCTTTGCTTGTTTTATTAAACGTATAAAAATCCTAAGTGCGTGAATATCACTTTAAATATGTAAAAAGTATTTTATGTTGGAGTTCTATCTAACCATATATTCCTAATTATGTTCGTTATATGGTTGGTTCGTTTGTTGTTTTTTTTGTAATCGAACTTTGTATTTTTATATGCTTTATTTTTATTTAAATAAGTCTTGTAAGTCGTGTGATCCCCACTCGGAAACGTTTAATTTTTTTCACATTATATTAGATTATAATAATGGCAATGGCAGAACTCACCCTTGCTTTAATTTTTACCTTTAATTTTTTCTACATTTCCGTTCTGTCTCATCAGAACGGAAATGAAAAAAAAATTAAACG
The DNA here is from genome assembly GCA_019049465.1 of Dryas iulia moderata. Taxonomy (NCBI): domain Eukaryota; kingdom Metazoa; phylum Arthropoda; class Insecta; order Lepidoptera; family Nymphalidae; genus Dryas; species Dryas iulia. The sequence continues at coordinate 7,879,456 of CM032431.1, forward strand.
CCTCCGAGTGGGAATCACAGCCATGACTACTGTGAATCATAAATTTAATTTGAATAGTATTAGTAACGTATATAAAACATGTTAAAAACAACTGCTTACTATGTTATTATGACTGACTGGTCTGGTTTTCGTAATAAATTAAAATTTTGAAAATATTATTATAGGGCTCCAGAATTAATGTTCCAACCGTCAATGATGGGCAATCTGGAAGCTGGTTTGGCGGAAACTATGGAATATGTGTTTAAGCACTTCAGTGAGGAAGAACAGTTGCTATTAGCTAATAATGTATTTTTAACTGGTGGCTGCTCTCAATTCCCAGGTAAGACATTTTAGTGAAATATTTTATAACTAAACAACCCATTCGCGGCTTCGAGCGGCCTGTGTTTTCGTTTAAGTTAAGCAGTTTAAATTTTTCACATAGACTTACATAGTCCACCATTTCAGCCCCTCTTAACATACTTTTTATTTTGAAAAACAAACCCGGATTTAAAGAAAACGGTAGCCTATGTTTGGACTTGCGTCATAAACTATCTTCCTGAGAAAATTTATCCTAACCACTTTAAATTTTCCATACAAACTTTCATACCGAGTTTCCATCCAAACCCGGCCTGTAGATTAGCCGCGTAAGCTCAACAGACAGACACACTTCTCGCATTTATAATATGAGTAAAGATTTAATGCAAACATTTACATTTATTTCAGGTCTTAAAGAAAGATTAGAAAGGGAACTTTTAGAAATGCGTCCATTTAAATCGACACATAAAGTCGTTATGGCTAAAAACCCCAGTCTCGATGCTTGGTACGGTGCTAGAGATTTCGCTGGGAGCAATGAGTTCGAAAAATGGTGTATTTCCAAAGAAGAATACTATGAGATGGGCGGAGAATATTTGAAAGAACATCACGCAAGCAATAGATACTATAAAAGCCCGGCCCCTATAATTGATAACACGATGGCTCCGGCTGGCGACGCTAATGTGGTGAAGGAAGAAATTGTTGTGGACTGCTAGTCTAAGCGATCTTATTAATCAAAACTAGTAAATGTCTTTTAAATGGGTATTTTTTTATTATTTTCTACTAAATAAGTTATGTTTACCTGATTTTTAATGTAAACATGGTTCAAGTTAAACCTTTTTAGAAATCGTGTATAAATTAAACGCAATGGAATTCGAACCCCCGCCTCTCGTGGACATTGTCCAAACTTTCTAACCGCTAAACCTCAACGCAAATAAAAATAGTTTAAAAAGCTAAAATGAATTAAAATATAGATTTCAGACATTCATTTACTGGCCAGCGTGGCCAGTCGTGGAAGAAGGGCCTCTTTATGCCCTTCTTAACTATATACGCGACTGGTTGTGGATTCGATTCCCACTCGAAGATTTGAAATATTTAATATTTTTCTTCGCTTTGTAGTTGAGGCAAAGCATGGCGTTGAGTTTCGCCTCAACACATGCCTCAAAAAATTTGGCAGAATGTGGAGAATGGAGTTTTTTTACACTAAGCTCTCTGCTTACCCTCTGTGAAGATTATTCTTATAGGAATAAATAATTAAAAACTAGGGAAGGGATGTATAAATTAAACAATATGTATAGCCACAAATATCATGGCACGTTTATTTTTCTCGACTACATGGCGACCTCTAAAAGAATCGTGACTTGTTATTTTGCATTCATATAGTTTCTTTTAATAGATCTCTTCAAAAAGAGTACTAATAATTTTACAATGTATATTTTCCATAAAATTAAATAAACTCTGTATTTATTTTGATCTCAATATAAATCACTATGAACTTAAAAAAAAATTAAAAATCGCTTTGTTAGTTCGCTAATTATATCGATTGATGATACTATTATATAATAAAGAGTACATTTAAAAAATCACATTAAAGCATATACATAATGCTGACTACATAATGCCCTTACAGTCTCTTCACTGTTGAATAAGTGTATACTCTCAAAGAATTAACGATAAACAATATTAAGAATAAAATATAATAAGAATTATATTTAAGGTGTTGATAACACCTAAATCAACTACAGTAATAGTGTGACATAGAGTCAGTCTTGGAGATCCACGTACAATAAAATTTAAAAAACGCCTAAAAACGTATACATTAATAGGAAAAATAACAATATAAAATATAGAAAGTACCAACGTGTCAGTTGCCCGATAGGATAATCGCTTAGTGTTTATCACTAGTCGGTGTTAAGTGTTATCAGCCGCTTAATATTAAACTAATAATAATAATAATAAATTTATCACAATACATTCAGACTAAAGAAACGACATGTCGTGCAAGAGGCTGTAAGGGTGATATCATATTCACGTGCAATGTAATACACCACAGTTAACAAATCTAACTTATTTAATAAAATATAAACTAGCCTAAAAATTTTAACAATAAAAGAAAAAACAGCTGTAGTTAAAAATATTGGTCAATAAAACTCTGTAGAGCTATGACTAAATGACCGCTGGTAAAAAAATCATGCCATGATTTTTGCTCATCGACTTTCAATAAAATCGGAATCAAAGGTATGTAAAATACTCCAAAACGTCGAGTTCGGCTTAGAGCCATAATTCTTTAAAAACTACGAAGTGTAAAAAATCAGTGACTTAGAAATAGCTCTCAGTATATAAAAAAAAGTTAAAATCCTTAGGCTGTACTCTCGTAAGATTATGACGTAAGCAACGCAATAAGTCGGCAAAGCGGAAGTACGCGTAAATCTAACCATACCATACAACTAAATGTTATGTAGCTACACGCGCTACGACGCTCCCCGGCCTGCTCGGGACAAGGATATGTACGATTTCTCTAACCCAATACATGACTCTACTCCAACCGGTTGGTCCGAACCACAACCGCTCCGACGTCTCAAAAATAAATACTAATTTTTAATTTTGCCAAAAAATTCTCGTGAGTATTCATGTTCCAAGTCGTGGATCATTCGGCGATCAGTCTTTTCTACGGTTCAAAAAATATGTAGAGATCGGGAAGTACAACTCATAACACTGTCGATTACGTAATTAAATATATAGTTTATTACGATTACTCTCTAAGTATACATAGTAACTAACATCGGCCTCGCCGCCGCGCGCCCCGCCCGAGGGGTGTATACAGGGGCGCGCTCGGCTCGCCTCGGCCGCCCTCGGCTACGCTCGGAACTCATAACAACGCAAAACCGCTAATCCTATAAAAATATTGCTCGAGGAGTCGTCGCCGCCGAGCCGAGGCGCGTTGTACGTTTATATATTATATATGTATTTATGTATATGTACCTAGTTTGCTATGTTGGTGTCTCTATTCCCGTTCGCCGCGTCGCTACTGACTATTGGTAAATAACTTTTTCTCAATGGCGATTTTATTCTGGTAATTGAAGATTTACACTACGCTTTAAACCAAAGTTCTAGTTTCTCTAAATAATACTGTTCTCAATGGCTTGGTAAGAAACTTAACAAAAAAGATCTCTCTAAACACTGTAAAATATTTTGTCACCTTCAAAATTTTATACTCTTTATCTGGGAAACTAAATGCATCCGTCTTGTCACTCCATCTTATATTATCGTGTACATACATGTTTATTTTATATGTAAATGATAAATGAGATATTGGCCTATTTTTCATGTCTCAAATACAGAACTATCAAAATATAAAAAAATATCGAGGACTATCAAACAACATCCATATGTATATATCATTATTTATATCTACGAGGAAATTTTGATTTCTTTACCCAAAAGTATACTTCTGCGCTAAATACTCTATGATTAATTCCATTTTTTTTTCATCAGTTCGATATATCTATGATTGTAGAAGAAAAAAGATTCTACAAATCATACGCTCTTACCTTAATTTTGAATCGTATTACTCCATATCGTTCGAATAAATAAATCCTACCAATATTTACAATTTCGACCCTCAGCTCATGGACACACCACGCCGTGGAAATAAAATAGTGTATAAAAACAATACAGAACAGAAAACGCAACGTACAATACAAGTAACGTAAAATAAGTAATAAAAACAAACGGGCGCGTAACACTACCACAAGAGTTGTACAATATTTTATTTCCAATCTACCCTGACCTGCAAACTTAACTAAACTTACTCTACCGCATCATTTACATAGAAATGGCACCAATCTATCTTTGATATTAATAATGGCAAACCATAAGGAACCCCGCAGCGGACATCTGCTCGCCTCACGCCTGACCGTCAAGGTTTGGAAGACTACTGCGCTATACTATACGTTATCACTATTATTCGAATACAAGCAATGGAAACAACGACTAAGCGCGCAGGTGTGCGATTACGAGCGATTCTAAAATCGATTTACATCTAATAAATATAATCGATTAATATAATATATGATTATTTATCGCGTCACAACTTAACTCCCAAACTGTGCCGTAACTATATAAAGGGCGTTTGGAGTCGCAGCTACTAGCGCTTATTTGTCTCTAAATCGTATCCGACGCACGTTTGCGTCCGCGCTCGCACACATGCACGTAATAATAAAATATCCTAAATGGAAACGATATCGTAATGAATGACGTGAAATGAATGTTAAGTCGCGAATAAAGTATCGACGAGTGAACAAAATGAAGCGTCATCGATGGTGTTTGTTGTTTACGCCTAATGCTACCCGCTAGAAGGCACACAAAGTTTTAGTAAGAAGCTTGAACGACCCGCCGCCTCCGGTTCACTTATTGCCATATGCCACCGGTCGACTCGTGGCGATCACATTTTGAACACCGAACATAATTTTTATTATGAACGAAATACGATTAAAAAATATTGCCAATTTTTTGTTGCAACAGGCACTTCTCTGGATTTCTCCAATAAACATCATATTAAATTTATTCTGTGAAGACTTATTTATTGCCTCTGAGGACAGCGACTTGCACTCGTCACCCGACGGGTAAAGCGCTCCTACGGACCGGGGGAGGCGATGAAACGCTTCACGTCTCGGAAACACTTCTATAAAATTATTGAACTCCATTTACACCGACATCTAAGTTAAAGCATCGCAATAAGATATCGTTACATTCCACTACGACTAATGATTGAAAGACGGGACGATAGCGAGTGACAGATAAAAATTTAGAATTTGGAGTCGCGACCGCTAACGATTCCGAAAGTTATCACTAAGCAAATTAGAATATGAGATCAAAAATTTAGGCCTACGATCTACGATGAGAGTTAAGTATCGATTTATGTTCGCCACCACGCCAATACACCGTGTGATGGTAGAAATAAATCACAGATGTGGGTTAATCACAATGCATAGCATACGATAGGCGGTACCGCTACTGCTACTGCTGCTGCGCCGCGGCCGACCAAACAAACGGGTTATCAAATTATATTAAATTATATTCTGTAGCTGGAGTAGCGCTCTCGCTCTAGCTGCTTCCGATGGCTGCCTGATGCTGCTCTAATATTGCACTCGGACTGCTCGCTGATTACTTTGAGAGCTATAAAATATATCTGAAATAAATATTTTCAATTATTAAAGTAATATTCAACAAAAAAAAAAAATCTTGTAATTTATAATTAAATACAGTAAGTTTTCATTTATTTAGGTTGAACATATGTTATCAGAGTACGAAACAAAAAGCAATTAAAAATCAAATGCAAAATTAACATATAAAATCCATATAAAGCATATAAATACCTGATCAATCAGCGAGGCGCATCGACATCTGCGGCTGCGGCGTGGGAGTGTGCGGCGGCGGCGGAGATGCTGTAACACCACAACGTCAACATTTAATGCCACAGCTTCAAATATCAAATCTCTATCAACATTTTATTATAGTATGTAGTAGACAGATTTTATTATAGTATATAGAACACACAGTAGAGTAATCAGAGAGAATCAAGTGTCAATATGTATATTGTAGTGTACTAATCTGCACTTCTGTCCGAAATCGAAACAGACAACAAAGGCAGAGAAAATGCAAATTATATTTAACTTAAAAGTATATTTTTGATATTTCTAAAATATTAACACCTTTTAGAGTTTTAAGCCAATAATTATAGCATATAAAAAGACACAACGTTAAACACGACTCACAAATAGATGCGATGGACTGCGGCGACATGGCCGACATCTTGCTCTGTGTGTCTTGCATCGACACCTGTGTGCCCTGCGACGTCATGTACCGGTTCACCATTGGCACGAAACTGTTTAAATACAATTACAAAATAAATAAATAAAATGTGCTTTTAATGCTGATTTTTTTTTTTCATTTTCTTAACTTAAAATACTTGTACCTGGATAAAGGCCTCCTCTAAAGCCATTTCAATATGTTGGATATATGTATGTACATACTATTACTTTCATATTTATACATAGAACAACAAATATTAACAAAAATGATTGCAAAAGACTATTTAACTAAAAGATATTTTGAAGGTTATTTTGAAATCACCTTGAAGTGAAAATAGGACTTATCTAAACGCAAAACTGTGACTACAGATTTCAAAACTATTCAAAAGACTCTTTGTTTATAATTGACGCAATATTATTTAATAGATGTCGTTATATAGGCTGGCGTTCAGTTTCGTTATCACGCAGAGTTTAATAGTAAAAAGTATGTGTGTAAAAATTGACACACAAACGCTACAAACAAAATCTACTAAACATATCTTGATAATTATAAAACTATCAAAAAGTAAAAAAAAAATACACAAAAGCAAAAAAAAATCTTAACAGATATTTATAAAATAAATTAGAAAAAGATGAATTAACCTGAGGTCGCAAACGCCGGGCGACTCAAAGCCGCCGTTGTTGGTGTTGGTGGCGACGCTGTTGATGGTGCCGATGCTGTTGGCCGACACGTTGCTGTGGTTCTCCCGGTGCACGCGGTTGTGATGTCTGGTGTAATAGATGTATTATTAAAACATATCTTATTATTGTATCGTTTTAAATGAAAATAAAAAAAGAAAACTAAAATAAATAAAATATCGTAATTATTTTATCAATAAATAAAAATTATAATATTTTAAATATACTTTTACATATTTGTAAATTTGTGTTAACCGGACATATCTAACTCGCCGAAAATTCGGAGGGTGCAAATATAGTCAAACAGCCAATGAGAGTAAACCAGTGATTGAGTCAAAAAGCCTCCCTTAAAAATCTATTCTGCGACATCTATTGCAGCTAACTTACATCCAATCAACTTAAAACGCGCTTACTGTACATAAGATCACACATAAGACATCCAAGCTCGTATACATACCGTATGAGGTAGCTATCGCGCACGAAGGTGCGTCCGCACACGCTGCACTCGTAGCAGGGCCCGCTGGAGTGCGTGCGGATGTGCAGCGCGAACTGCGACTTCGACGTGAACGTCATCGAGCACCGCTCGCAGTTCAGCGGCTTGTCCGCCACGTGCGACCACCTGACATCAGATTTACATATATAATGAAAAAAAGGGTCCGCAAATTTTATGACAATCTAAAATAAATTGTGTTTACATAATTTTGAGAATTGTTTTACATTGTTTGTTTTGCGTTCACTTTGTTCTTTTTTTTTTTGTTTGTAGTGGAAACTTTATTGGCGTTGGTATTATTGTTTTATTTGTGTTATTTTTTATTAAAAAGCTGTATGTTTTCCTTGTACTTAAATAAATAAATAAAAAAGTAGCCTAAGCTCGTCCTTATTAGATAATTCTTTTCATTGTACTCATCATCAACATCATTGGTCTAGTCGTTACAGAGATTAGCCGGAACAAACAAACAGACAGACAGACAGGCAGACCAACAAAAAAAAATTGTAAAAAATATTATTTTAGTATATGTACCGTGTTTTCATTTATATGCATTTGGTTAAAATCGATTATTTCAATATTACAAACAGACATTTCAATTTTATTTATTTAAATAATAAATAAAATTAGGAAATAGTATTACACCTTTTTTATATATGTCTTAATTCTTATTATAACTTTTGAAAATATTTTCACAATTTGATTAATTAAAACAAATGGCTATGGACTTTTTAGTTTCATTTACTTAGCAATAGTAAAAATTATGAAACAATCTGTCAGTTGTTATATAATAATTATATGTGGTAAAAAGAATAGTTTGAGGTATTTTACATTTTTTTTTATATATCATTACTATCATCAGAGTAATAAATATGATTTATATATGTATGTACGTATGTTATATGATGTACTAACCTGTGCGCTGTTACGTAGCTTTTCACAGCAAATCGTTTTTGGCAAATATCACATGCGTATGGGCGTTCCCCTGAAACGTGATAAATGATTAATACACAGTGTTATGTTAAAAAACAGCATAAATAAAAAAGCATCTAATACTAAAAAACTAAACTGAAAAGCAATAATAAACAAAAATAAAAAAGCAGTGTTAAAAAAGACGGCAAGATGCAATTAGACAGTAGGATGAAGTCTGAAATCAATGAATCGAAGCTAAGAAATCATAAAAAATGATATATACCGAAAATTAATTGATGATGTAGCGGATGATAAATGAAACATAATAAAAATAGTTGTCGGTGCCACATCATTGGATCAGGAATAAAATTGTACCTGTTATCGCAATTTGCCGTCTTCTATTGTATTTCTTCCAATCGCAGTGGATATATTCACACAAAACAAAACAAAAACAAGAATCTTGTGTGAATAGCTAATCCTGATTTCAAAACATTTGGACGATTCACATTATCACTATTTGTCGTAGTTTTGTATTATATTTTTGTAAAATAATTTTAAATAACATAATCATAATAATTTATAGGTTAGGTATAGTATAATGTAAATAGTCCAAACGAGTATCAAGCTAATAAAATGTAACACGTCACAGAAGGCATTAATACAGATTAAGGCCCCCGTCGCGCGTCGCCACGAGACTTCATACCGGTGTGAATGCGCTTGTGAATGTTGAGTGTAGATTTCTGCGTGAAGCGTTTGTAACACACATCGCACTCGAAGGGGCGCTCGCCAGTGTGCGTGCGCATGTGTATTTCCAGGTACGGCTTGCAAGTGAACGCCGCCGGGCACTCCATACACTGATACGGCCGCCCTTGCACTAACCACCAGACACATTAGTCACCACCACTGATCCCGCTGGGAGAGCTCCCAGGTACGACCGACGAGTGGCACCGACAACTTTGATGTCACAAAACGGTAAATAATAACATGACAAATAAAATATAGAAACGGGCGCGGTACCTGTGTGCGTTCGTTTGTGTATGTTGAGTGTGGACTTTTGCGCGAATCTCTTGAGGCAGACGTCGCACTGGTAGGGGCGCTCGCCGGTGTGCGTGCGGTTGTGTATCTCGAGGTACTGCTTGCAGGTGAAGGCGGCCGGGCACTGCAGGCACTGGAACGGGCGGCCCTGCACTGTAAACACACGAGTGAATCGTCGCGGGCCCTCGCCCGGACCTCCCCCCATTCCCCCCGCCCCGCCGGTCGCCGGCCCCCGCACGTACCCGAATGCGTCCGCTTGTGGATGTTCAGACTCGACTTCTGCGTGAAGCGCTTGAGGCAGATGTCGCACTGATAGGGGCGCTCGCCGGTGTGAGTGCGCGTGTGTATCTCCAGGTATTGCTTGCAGGTGAAGGCGGCGGGACAGGACAGGCACTGGAACGGTCTGCCCTGGACTGGTGCCCAACACATACATTATAGCGGCGGCGAGCGAGCAAGGACGCTAGCCGCCCTCGCACTACGGAGATCGCGGCGCGGACTGGTCCGCTCGGTCTCGCGAAAGGGGGAAGGCGGGGGGTGGACGGGGAGGGAAGGGGCGGGCGGCCAGTCCGGCCCGGTCCGGTCGTGTCACCCACCTGTGTGCGTCCGTCTATGTATATTGAGGCTGGACTTCTGCGTGAAGCGTTTGAGACACGCGTCGCACTGATAGGGCCGCTCGCCTGTATGCGTGCGCACGTGAGTGTCCGAGTGGGGCCCGCACTGCGCCCAGTGCACACACAAAAGCGAGTAACGCACGTCGCAGACGCTCGCGAATACACACACGTACGCCCGCCCGCTGCCAATTCCCCGACCTCCCCGGCCTCGACTCGAAGGCATCGGTTTAGATACACCCAATTTAGATACGCGGTCGATAGCGCGAGGGCGCTTTGAGTGCGTCTTTGAAGCGATTGCATTACCGCTTTTGTGAAAGAATTAATAATCATGAAGATATGAATATAGTAATGGTACATCTAATTTGACATGGCTAATATGCGAGGTGTGAAACGTCTTGTTGCTCTAACAGAAAGGTAAATCCCGAGTGCAGAAGTACGTAAAAGCGCGCAAAGTTAACAGAAATCGAGATGTTAGTCGGAAGCAACGAGATGGAAGCTTTCGGGGCTAAAAACAACGGGTTAGGCAACGGAAAAAACGGGAAAGAAGCATGACGCTAAATGAGATGGTACATGAGTGCGTGACGAGTCGTAAGTCGCTTATCGTACTTATCGGATTGGCTAAAGTGTAATGTGGGCTACTAACCCGTATGTATCTTTTCGTGTAAATTGAGCGCGCACTTCTGCGTGAAGGACTTGAGGCAGACGGTGCACTGGAAGGGCCGCTCGCCTGCGCCGCCACAGGGGACAGAAAACAAAACAAAACCACGATGGACAAATAATTCTCTAGCTATCTCACTACACCTCTACCGACTCTATCCGCCCCCACCATGAGGGGATTGCGAACTTATTTGTCCATCAGACATTCTCACGCCTACTTTACGTACACATGCTTTACTGTTACGTGTTTGTGAATAGTTTTTGAGCGCGTTCAACCTATTTCAGAATGCCGTTTTTTCAATTATTGTAAGTCAATTAAAATAAATAACAAAACTTCATAAAAGGACACTAAAGACACTTCCAAATCGCTGTTATTTCAAAGATTGTATACGGGAGCCCTTAAACTATTCACAAAAGGGGTGTCAAAGCCACAACAGAGATAAAAATTCAAAATGGAATATAGAATATTTATTGTGACTCGGAAACCATATGAACATAAAAGATATCAAGGGACCCACCGGTGTGTATACGTTTATGAGTGCCAAGGCTGGACTTCTGCGTGAACCGCTTGTCACAGATGTCGCATTGATAGGGGCGCACTTTGTTGATCAGCGATTGGATGTGCTCCTCTAGAAATATTAACAAAATTCAGCTACAAAACTGCCTTCGACGCACTCGACGGTGACAGTGCCTAATGTACGTGAGCTCTAATTATATTAATTCATTGACTACTTAAGGAGTTTAGGGCAAAATGCCTACCGGTGTGTATTTTTCCATGTCGGCCCAGGCTGGACTTCTGAGTGAAGCGCATAAAACAGATGTGGCACTGGTACGGCCGCACTTTCTCTAACAGGGCTCGTCTGTGCTCCTCTATAACGTTATACGATTTTCGATATAGCATCACTGCACTCTCTCAAGCTTTTTATTTTATTTTTATTAATTGATCTCACTGTACACTCATACATACACCCAGGGGGAGGTCGGTAAGGCAGAGCTCGTTTTTTTTACTGAGACATATAAGCTGATTTGAGACGTATTCCCCAAACTTATTTTTACTAGACATAATTCGATATGATTGTACTATAATGAATAAAAAACGCCTTAAAAATCTGTTAGTAAAATTTAAATTACTGGTAATCAAAAATATGCAAAGGGAGCGTGATATTGAATGTAACTTTAAATAATATTAGGGCGGGGACCCACCCGTATGTATTTTCTTGTGTCTGTTGAGGCTGGAGCTCTGCGTGAAGCGCATCTGACAGAGCTCACACTTGTAGGGACGCTCCTTCACCATCAGAGCCCGCATGTGCTCATCTAAAAGCGAGGCGACAGTCCGAGATACTATTCAAGCCACCTTACACTTAGTGCTGCCAGGTGACACAAAATAAACACTTTTGTTTTGTAAATTTTGTCTTCACATTGTCTTATTTGTGTGTTTTGGCTTCATTTTTCATATTATATAGTTACATCAACCATTGAGGTAAATTGATAAAGTTAATGCAATGCCGAAATATATTTTGAACCTGGCAACACTGTTGGGAATCCACAATGGACTCCAATTATATAAAAAAAAAATATTGAAAGCCCAGAGCCCAGAGTGAATTCCGTACCTCCCCCTGTTTACCTCTCATCGACATCTTCCTCACGCCCTGATTTTATTTCAGATGTAAATATAACGTGACACAACTCAAAAACTATTCACATGTTTATGTTAAGCATATGTGTTGTCAGTTTTGCCGTGAGCGAACTGTGACTCGCACCAGTGTCGTAACTTAGTTAAGATCATTTGTATAATTTCATATATAGTGCATAAGAACAAAGTATAGAATGTGTATATAGATTTATATATTTTATAAACATATTGTCCAGAGGCCATGTGCTTTAAATAATTTCAAATATAACATCTACTGTATATAAAATTAAAGTCCTACATAAAGTAAATTAAAAAGATAAACAAAATTTCATAAATTCTCTTTTAATGTAATAAAGCATGTATAAATGAAAAATAATTAAAAAAAAACTAAAAATTTTAAACAGCTTAAAGTACGATCTATGATTACATATAAAAGTATATAAAATAAAATGAAATATCAGGGCGGCAAAAGAAGTAAAAAGTATATAATATATTATGTATATTGAATTATGGACAACAAAATAACAAAAAATGAATTATTTTCTGTAAAATACACCGGTATCGAAACAGGAGGAGGTTGACTTGTACGAAAATATTAAAAATTTAGTTAACATTAAAAAAAAACAATCCCCTCATGGTATTATTACATGGGAGCGTCGGTTTTGTCAAATCATATATAATATCCCATTATAAATCTATATATAATGTAACTTCCATAAAAACCTCCATCCTTACAAATGTTAATTCAGACATTTACTCTACTAATAAAAAATAACATTGTCTATTACTAATGTAAAAAATAGTTGAAATAATTTAGGATAATATCAAAACAATATATATCTTTAAAACATAAAATGTAATTAAACCTATGGAAATTACATTAACAGCTACATGAGATCAATGAGTCAAGAAAATGGTACTTAAATAAATCCAACAGCTAACTGTAGACATTGATCTTATGTGCTAATATGGTTACTTCAGACTAAAAGAGACCTAATCACAAGAGTAGATGGTTCAAAGTCAAATGGACAGTTAAATACAAACTTATTGACTATGACTCAATGTACTTAGGTTATGAATTTACTTGTAAAATCTGCCTCGTGTGAATATAGGTTTAGATCATTAAAGAAACAACATTGCTGGCCATTATATTATGAAATTATAAAAGAAAAAAGTCTATTATTTGTTGTGTTGTATATTATCGTAATTATAGTAAAAATGTGTAAAAAAATAGTTTATATATAATAAATAGAATACAGTTTAATTGTGGAAATATGAATATATCCATAATTAAACACTAATTTGTACAAATATTTCTTATAAAATATATATTTTTTGTAAATGTGATCTACACATTTGAATTTAATTTACTAACAATGTCTTAATAACAAAATTTTCCTTTTTCTATAACAAACTAACCCTATATCATTTAAACAATATACTAACCAGCAACATCATATAAACACAAACAAACTATATATTATATAACAAGGACTTACCGGTGTGTACACGTTTGTGCGTATTGAGACTTGACTTTTGGGTAAAGCGTTTGAGGCAGAGGTCGCATTGGAAGGGGCGCTCGCCGGTGTGCGTGCGCATATGCACCTCGAGGTACGGCTTGCGGCAGAAGGCGGCGTCACACACCTGTTGTTATATCATATAAAATTATGATATTTAAGTTAGTAACAATTAATTTCAGTTAATAACAATTAATTCTTATATCACACTTATAACTCGGTCGCGGCTTCGCCTGCGTAAAGTAAAGTTTCAGCCAATATAATAAAATTAATTTTATAGCAATTCTATCAATTAAAGTTTAAATTTGATGAAGGTTTTTTATGTATGAGTCGAAAATATACACTAATATATATCTCAAAAGTGCATTTAAAATGGTTAGACATTTTTGAGATTAGTGTGCACAAGCGCACATACAAACAAAATAAAAATTAATGTTTTGGATTCTATTACATGGATATACTATACTTAATATGATATAAGCTGTCTTTCAATAGTAGTATAAGTACTAGTAATATCTTTTAGTAATTCTTATACTAGTTTGCAGCTATTTCATTCAAAATGTTATGTTGGGGTAAATAAATTGAAAAACTGCAGACATAAATTTAATGATGATGGTTAGTAATAATTTTTTTCAATAATAATGGCTGAAATAGACAAAATATATGTCAATATGAAAAAGGGAAAATATTGTACAACTTTTAACAGAATAGAGCGTTAGAATAATGTGAAAAGATTTTGTTTAAATCATTTTAATAACAAAAAAAAAATCTTTTCATGATATGAATGTACTAACCGTGCATTGAAAGGGTTTATTTCCTGAGTGCAACTTCATGTGCACATAGTAAGATGAGGCAGATGAAAGGACTTTTCCACAGACCTGTAAATATTGCATTATAAGTTAGATGATATTATAAATAGATATACAAAAATTAATTAATTTATTAAACACTATTATGATTTTACAGTTTTTTTATATATTTTAAAAACATACCTTACAGGCCTGTGGTTTAGATCTTGGTACTTGACCACCATTTGACATTTCCATTTTAGTTTGAACTGATCCCATGTCAACCCCCATACCCTGCCAAGTTAAGTGCCGAAGTTAAGTTAGTTATGTTAAAAAGTATGAAAATTAGAGACAAATAAATTAAGTTTGTGAAATTACCTGAGAACAGCCACGTCCATCCATGTCCATTTCAACTCCTTCATCCTCCATGCCCTTGAAACTTAACTAAAATTTGAAATTGTACAGATTTTAGATAGCCCATTGAATTATAAATATTATTTTATTTGAATTGTGGAATATATTATTAATGTATATATTTTATATAAATTTGGCATAAGCAAAATAAACCAAAGTTAAAAATGTATAGTTCTTAAGTAAAATTAAATTCTTAGTAATTTGAAATGAATTATATGAAACAAGACTAACATTATCAACCTCATCTTCGTTTAACTCATCATGTTGTTGGTGCTGTTCCAGCAGCTCCTGCTGATGTTGTACTTGGTGTTGTACTATAAGACTATCTTTTGAATCTTCTTGCGGATGGTGTTGATTCATGTTAATAATACCATGGTTTGTGTCTGAACGGATTATTGTTGGGGGGCCAGTGTTCACATGGGGATGTGGATAAAAGCTGTTAAAAAAATACACAATTAAAATATATAACATATCTTTTTTAATAATGTGTTATTTCATTTATATTTATAATTAAAGTGTGAAACAAGTGTTTTGACACTAGCTCCACTCTTACTACTAACCAGTATGCGGTAAAAATGCTCTGAAGCTATTTTTTTTATTTATATACCCTTGAAGGGTAGAATTTCTCACCTCATAGGCTCTGCTTTGATCTGTTGTTCAAACATAGAAATCGTGGCGAGTAGGTCGCCGGGGGGCGGCACGGGGACCCCCACGCCCCGTGCCACACCCCCGACGCCCACGCCCCAATGTGCCGGGAAACTAATGGCGAACTGCTTCTTGCACCCCCATCATCAACTGCCACCTGCTCAATAAAACAATTTAAGTAAGCCTTGCTTAATTTAAGTAACAGTACTTGATTTTGGGCCGAAAGTCGAGAATGAAAGCATGAAGTTGCTAGGTAGCAACCTATTAAGTAGATATTCAAAAGGTTAATGTAAGTACCTATTTTTGTCAAAACTAAATATGAACACTTTTTTTATTTTATTAAAAAGGCAAACATGCTGGAGAACCACCTGGACATTAACAACATGAGAGAAGTTGTGGATTCTTTGGTGGCCTTGAGGATGAAGTTGTCTATATATTCTATACTTGAACTACAACATTATTTATGTCTACTTGGCTGAAGCATCACACCTATCTTGTAGTTAACTCATCATAAAATTCTTAGTATTTAAAATATGTAATAGCTTGTCCTGATTCATCATTATCGAGCCTAAACTATTCAACCTAGATACATGAGTTTTAGTGAATAGGTTTATTTCAGGGACTAGACACTCACTAATAAAAGATTTTTGCACTTATGCAAAAAGTAGTGTAGATGCATTTGAGTGATTATTTAATTCATTTTTGCAATAATAATATATCCATACTAAGCATTAAGAAATAAATAAACTTTTATTTTTAATATTAATAGACTTTCGAGTTAATTTTGATGATATATGATGAATTATTAACTAAATAAAAAAATCTAGTGAATGTAATTACCGGACAAAAAAAGATTCATTGAAATAAAAATTTACAGATAAAAGTTAAACATGCATGCCCTAAAATCATATATTTTAGGGCATGCATGTTTAACATTTGATAAATCTACTGATCCACATATCATGTGAATATAATTCTTACAATTTTAAATTATATCTGTCAATGATTATGAAAGCTTCTATTATTTTTTTGTTAATGTGAAAATATTAGAATCATATAAAGCGACATGTATCAAACTTAATCAATACTGAAAATCATACAATTTAAAATAATGTTTTCCAAAAAAAAAAACACTAATAATACACTAAGCTAAGTTTTAATTCTAATTTGAAAATAAAAGTAATTCTCTGAATAAGGTCTTATATGAATATTATAAGAATCTTAAATTAATTGCAATTGATTTTAATTATTGTTTTAATGCAGTTTTTAAATTATATTTTTGTACATAAGGGAAATTCAGTAACACTTAATAAATATTTTAAGCACTCCACCTATTTTATTAAGCAAAAATTTTCATTACATACAAAATAATACAAAAGGTAACAACAGTAAAGCAAAATACATTTTATTACATTTATGTAAATACTATACTTTATTTTATATATACTTTGGTATAACAGAAATAATATTCAATATAACATAAACAAAATATTTTGTGACATACACATAATAATATAAAAAAAAACTAATTTAATCACCTATTATAAGATTAATTTACAAAAACTATATAAGGGTTTTAACTAAAATATACTTTGCTAATACATTTTACTAAAGTAAAAAGTAATGCATCAATATAAGTAATTTAATCCAATAAGATATCCAATCTGCCAGTTAGCTCACAGATTAATGTCCACTTTACATTATCATTGCATTTGTAGTTTAATAGAATTAAGTAGTGAACACAGGGCATTGACTGAATACTATAATATGATATAGGAACACTGAGAAGTTGTGTTTATATTCCTTATAAGTACCGATATGCGCGCTTATCTAAACGCCATATGTAAGTATACATTATAACATATTGAGTTTTGTTTATATGTATGTGCAAAGTTAGTCATTTCAACACGGAATGTAAACAAAACATAAGAAAAAGTGTTAAATGTGTAAAAATTAAATGGCCGAAGCTTACCGACCGTCTCCACCCAGCTTTCCCCCCCTGCCATCAATAAAATGGCCAATTCGTTATTGAATTTTGTCCCCAACTTTAAGCCGAGGCTGCGCGACGCCGGTTGTTATGAGAAGCGTAATTAATGATCACTACAATTGTAATGTAAACAAAAACTAGTCTACAAAGCTGTAAATTGCTATTAGTAAGGAAAGTTATGTCATATCTCATGCCTAAATATGCAGAATGCATTTTTGCGATACGATCAATCGCCTACTTAAGAAATGTAAACACAAACAACGCTCGCAAATAAATACTTGCACTTGAAATAAACACTTGTAATTTGTACTTTATGGAGGGAACGACGTAATAATATTACAATAATCATTATTTCACATAAATGCAAAATGATAAGTTTCATTACGCTTATTGTCTATCTTTATATATAGCAAAACCTTGTTTCTACTCACATAAGCAAAGAAACACCTAATAATAGTGGCGTGTACAGAAACACATAAATTAGAGCACTAATTACACAATTTCGTTAAGATTGGCCATTCGAATTATGTTTTTCTTAGGCACCGACATAAAATGGCTGCTACCTCATTGTTCTGCGCGTTCGTTCGTGCGCATAGAAGCCGTGAACGCTTGGGGACGACTTCTCCGCCAATTAAAATTGTGGCGCGAAATTTAAGGCACCGATAATAGCCATTACTTATGATAATGTTCATGATTACTCATTAATTAAAAAAAATGATCACAATATAAAAAGTTATGAACGACGTTATAACCACTTGAATAAATGCAAAAATATAAAACGAAAAGTTGGTTTTCTGTTCGCCGTGAATGTTATTGTTTTTGTTATTGTATCTTGCCATCACTTTGTGCCGGTGTCCAATTCCCTCTAGATGTTGATTGAGTTGAATATAAGAATTTGTGACAATATCACAAACTGAGCAATGCCATCTGCTATATTTTACAGAATCAACACAAGATGATTTCTGTCGTTGAACTTCATCCATTTGTTTGATAATGTGATCTTTATATGATTCACAAATATAATTCCAGTAGGATTTAACTTTCCTTGAAAACAGATACGTATATTTGTATTTTTTATTAATGTTTTAGTTTGCTAACTGTTATAAAGATGCATTTTAAACGTAGATTGAAAAAATATATGATTTTTGAATACTATCGGAGGTAGTTGCAATAAAATTTATTAAGTAATACCTATTTTATAATAAATGTTAAATTTAGTCCCTTAAATATTCTTTGTGGGTATTTCAAAGTTTGTTATATTTATGTTTTGATTAAAATGCTCTTATTTAATATTAATCGTCTCTTGTGGCGAATGTGGCCATGTATCGAGTCACGCAAATCACAATATACTGGTTCAAATACCACAAGGAAATACTTATATCAAATATCAATTTCAATTGGCGACGGGCCACTATCGACGACCGGTTAAAAAACTGCCGCGTGTAATTGTGAAGCTATAGGGTATCTTTTTCATTATAAACGACTTCCCCCAATGATAAGTACACAATACACGTTTTAAATAAAATGGATAAAGCCAACAAAAACATGTTTAATTGTTGAACTTACGTTATCTATAGCTTTAACTTAAATGGTTTTAAAATTACATAAAAAATCTGTGGCTTGTTTATTGAAGCACCTGTAGATTAATTTATAACGATAAAGCATTTATATTTTGTATAAAAGGATAACACATGTCTTTGAATAAAATAAATAATTGTGTAATTTATATTTATTAACCTATTCTATCATCGTTGAACCGATATGGCAATATGGTGATAAAATAATGTTATGTTAACAAATACATATATGAATACATTATAATTATTATTAATAATAAATTATAATAAGTTAATATACCTTCAACCGGCGATGGCTTTTAGGTAGGTAGATGTAGTTCATTACTAGGGTCACGATAAGAAAAGGTTTTAGAAATAAAAAGGTCTTAACTAATCATATGTACAAATTATAGATTACTTATTAGTTCGTACAATTTTTTATATAAGCAAAGGTTAAAAAAAAAGAGATGCATATTTAATTAGTAAAATCAGATTAGCTTTAGTCATATACATATGTAACAAATTTTACTAATTTTTTGTTGCAGATGCACTAGATATTTCAATAGTTGAGTGTAAATCTAATACTTTAAAAATCTATTATTTAAAAAAATAATTTCTCTATCACATGTAACATAACATTCATTGGAGCTCTTTTGCCATTCATTGGAGAATTGCTTTACCTGTACGCTAGTCGCCAACTACAAAAACTGTTAATATTGTATTATTCGACTTTCTCTCATATGACATAGTAAATAAGGTGCACATTGAGATGATTTCGTTGAACTGAACTTTAATTGAAAACATAGGAATGTCGATAGTCGTATTAACAATTTATTGCGAGCTTGTAACTAGCTTATTTTTATAATGTTGTATATAAGTTATTGAAGTGTATTTGAATAAATAAAATAATAAAACAAAAGAATGAGCCATATGGATGACGGATTGAAAAAATCCAATTTGGAATTAGCCTGGAATGAATTGAGAGGTCACATTACCCCTAATTCTCAATTGTGTGCACAAGCTTGTTTAGGGTTGTTAACAAGCGACTGAAGACTACTTATAAAACAGCAATATGTAGTTGTATCTAAAATTATTTACTATATTAATCTTAAAATATATTCGCTTTCCAATTCGAATAAGTATAAAAGCGCATACTACGCTAAAAGGAAGCATCTATTTAAAACAAAATATAAAGACCCAAAGTAAATTTACTTGTAATGTAAATCGACCACAATACAGGATTTTCTTTACACAGAATATGAAAAAAAAAAAATTATTGACAACGGTGTTGTAACGCAAAACGTAATACTTATGTATATTTCATTGAAATATCTCCTTTTAATAATATGAATATTTGAATTTGTTTCACCGCATTGCATCACATAAATGTAAAAGTTTATAAAACATTAATTATTAAGTATTTAAATCATATTGTTGGACCTTCTAGAAAACTAGCGGTTTCGCTTGAGCTAAAGTTATTGATAACTTAGTCAAACATGTTAAGTTGTTTACAATTATTTAAATTGTGCTAAATATTATAATTTTTATTTAACCTAATATAGAATAATATAATATAAATAATTTGGAAAGTTTAAAAAGGACATAAATTATAAACAATGTAACGAAAATTTAAATATAGAAAAAAATATACGAAATAAAAACCAACGTACTTGTAAAAGACAAAGCTTACCAAATAAATACAAAATTAGGTATAGAAATCGTTTAAAATATGAATATATATATAGTTAAATTAATTATCGTAAGCAATTATTAATTTATTTTGACATTTGATTGCTAATTACAGTATGTTTAAGTAAATATTTTCTGTAGGCTTAATTCTAAGATTGAATCATGAACGCTCATGAAACTATATGAACGTAATAAAACCCATTATATTATTTACGAGTATATTAAACTCCTGTAACAATAATTTTAAAATAAAATTTATTGATTATCAACCTAAAACTATACACATATAGTGGTGTAAAGCTCATTTGTCAGATTCACTTGTCGGTCGATATAATATTATCACAAGCAAAGTTTGTCCATTTAATATTGTAGTCTATGTAGATACTATCTATAAGATTACACCGAGTTTTTTTTAAATACGTTTGTTATAATATAATTATAGTGTAGTGTAATACTATTTCACCCTGTAGGTGTTGCTATTAAAACATTACATGTCTATGGTTTCTACCATTGTCTATGGTGAAAAATATTGACGTTTAGTTTCTTTTAAAATTTCCTAATCATGGCGGTAGGTGTTTTATATATGTCCGCAAATTTTATCGATTATAATCAGTGAAAAATATGCATTATATATAGTTTTTAACTAAAATTATTTTTAAATGTGCTTTTATTGTCAATTACTCGTGTTTATTTTTCACTACTCGCGTATAATTTCCGTTTAACAGTGTTCTTTTTACCCAACGGGGTACATTTGTGTTCATTATATTTCGGATATGTGCTTATCATTATCTGATATGATGGTTTTCAGCGTGTACCACCGCCTGCAAACCCTGCCCTCAAAAAGGACAAGAAGGAGAAAAAGGTTCCCAAAGACCATTCCAAAAATGTTATGCGGAACTTGCACATCAGGAAATTATGTCTGAACATCTGTGTCGGCGAATCTGGTGACAGGCTGACACGTGCTGCTAAGGTAAAAATTAATGTTTTATTTATTGCTACACTCAAAACAACAATGTTCACAGTAATTTAGTCGGAGGACATTAAAATTTTAGGTTACTTGTTAATGTGTCAAATGTCTCATGTACGAAAAATCAATAAATGCTACATTTGTGTTATTTTACGGCATGAATTTGTTTATGAGCCACTATTACATAGTGTTATCTGTATAAATTCATGCAAGAGTATTATTTTGAATTGCAACTTCTAGGTACTTTTCTCTTACTGCTTAGAATACTCAGAAAAAAGACATTTATCATTTAAAACATGTATATTTAAATAAAATAAGGTACATATATATTTTTTTTCTTATTAACATTAATTTGATTTTTAGGTGTTGGAACAGCTAACTGGTCAACAGCCTGTATTCTCCAAGGCTCGTTATACCGTCAGATCCTTTGGTATTCGTCGTAATGAAAAGATTGCTGTCCACTGCACTGTCCGAGGAGCTAAGGCCGAGGAAATCCTTGAAAGGGGATTAAAAGTAGGTGTTTTTGAATATATATTTTGGTGTTTTTAATAGTAGCTTTGGTTGATATTAGGTTTATATTTAGTTTAAAATGTATTTTAGGCATATTTTATAATCTTAAGAGATATTTTGAGTACATACACTTTGTGAATATTTGTTTTTAATAAATAGCAAATGAACTTGTATAAAATGAGTCTATTAAAAGTTTACATAGATTTTAATTCTTTTCTGTATAAAAAAGGTTAGTGATTTATAAATATACATTTGTGTAATTATTTAATATATTTATACTGTATTTACTTATTATTTGAAATATATTAACAAAATTATTTGAATACTTACACAACATTATTTAAAATAAATAGAAGAGGTATTTGCACAAATTGTTCAAGAGATTGCTTTCATAGTTTTTTCTTTGTAATTCTGTGCTAAAGCAACATTTCCAATTGCAACTTCTGGGCACTTTTTCTTTACTGCTCAGAATACTCAGAGAAATAACAATTAAATTGTCTAATTTAGTACAATTGATAATTATAGATAATACAAATATTTTAACATTTTAAAATATGTTTGGAATTTAAAAAAAAATCTTATTAAAGTATGTTTTACTTTCAGGTCAGAGAATATGAATTGAGACGTGACAACTTCTCAGCAACTGGCAACTTTGGTTTCGGTATCCAAGAACACATTGATTTAGGTATCAAGTATGATCCTTCCATCGGTATCTATGGTCTTGATTTCTACGTTGTGCTTGGAAGGCCTGGTAAGATATAGTTTTGTTTATATTATTAAGTTACAATATAAGTGAGTGAGTCCATTCATTCAGTCAGTTGTTTTGTATAGTGTTGTACTAAAATAAGTAATCAGTATTAATTATACTCTTGGACATGTAAAATATATTACATACCGGGTAGGTCACCCAGTTATATACTGGGTTGGAAGGTTGATAAATCAAATTTAATAACAAGTTTTATTAATATTAAAAAGTTACATTTTGTTAATTTATGAGAAGACTGCCATCAAAACCATAAGCATGTTTGATTTATTAACTTATTCAACACCTGGTACTGATTTACTGTTTTATTCATTGAAAACAATTATTTCTATATTAATCTAAAAACTTTTTTATAGCACATTTGTTCAAGAGAGAAAATATTTAATTTTCACTCTGTAAATTATGTGCAAAAATAAACTTAGCTCAACAAGAGAGTAATTTTTTAATTATTTTCTATAAAGTTTAAGGAACATATACTAACTATAATTATTATAGACATTTGAAGGTTATGGAGGTTATAAGAATGGTTCTTGTCTACTTTGCTAGGAAAAAGTGCACTCTAGAAAATAATGATTTATATTTTTGTATTAAAACTATAGCGAAATATAAGTAATGTTTATAGTGAATGCTTATAAATGATTAACAGTGGGAATAGATCGTGACTTTCTTTTAATGTATCGATTTTTGTCTTTGCCTATTTATGCATAACAAAAACACTTAAGTTGTGTTATTATAAATTTTAAGATTAGCAATTTTTAGAAGTTCAGAAGTATCTAAGCCCTCTTTTTATTTGTAGGTTTCAACGTAGCCCACAGACGACGCAAGACTGGTAAGGTTGGTTTCCAACACCGTTTGACAAAGGAAGACGCCATGAAGTGGTTCCAACAGAAATACGATGGTATCATCCTTAACAGCAAAAAGTAAATTAAGTAATAAAAAAAGTTAATAATATAATTCTTCTTTTATTTTCACCAACCGCCTCATGTCTATAAATATTAAGTTGTATTAATTTTATTAGTAAAAGAATAAGTTTTCTTTATTTTGTAATAGGTATTAATATCACATGTAAAAACATTTTTATAGTTTAATTTTTTCTACAAGCACTTACAGTATTAGATCGTTTTTGAATTTTTAAAATGTTATTCACACTAATAAAATTGAGAAATAGTTCGAAAAAATATGTTGAAATAAACGTCTATAAATTTCAACCAATCCGAATATATAAAACATTTAGTACCGGTCAGAGCACGTGGATAGTTTCTAAGTGTTTGAATCCTGTTGTGTCAAAATATTCATAGGTTTTCTAAAAAAGATTTTCTGTAATAAATCCTTTTAATAGTTATTTAAATACTTAACTTGAAATTACAGGACTTTCTATTTCAGAGAATTATGTACCTTTGTCCATTAGTATCATTTGAGCGAAATCTTTGTCGTTATGACAACGTGATTGTTGTCAATGTGGTTTTTATTGTGGCACTGTTTAATCGATTTTATATGCGTATTTTATCGTAAAGACGTTCGACTTGTTTATTATTATTTAATTTCAATTGTATATAAAAATTAAAGAAATGGCTGGCGTATATGAAAATAATGAAGAGGAAGACGTCCTTGCTCCGAAAGAACCACAGGTTTCATCGCAGGATCCTGATGAAAGGAAAGCAGCCAGAGCATTACGGATTAAACGACGTCATGAAGCTCTTAAAAGGTTAAGTAAATGAGAACAGCAATAAACGTATTGATTTCTCAATATCTGTTGAAAAAGTACAGTAAAAACCGGTTTAAAAAATACAGTAGGTATTTACGGAAGTATATTTCAATGAATGTTGCGTGAGCGATCTTAGTTAATGCCAAACATTGCCCTAAAGTGCGCCTACTTGTTAAAAAGCTGAGCATTAATATTTTGTTATATATTAAAAATGAACATCAATTATCTGTTGTAGCATTCAATGAAAAGCTTAGCGACAGAAGTTAGGTATAAAGCGGAGAGCGGGTGAACCTAACCCGCTCTCCGTTCATATAATGAATTATTGATTGGATAGGCGCGGCCTGAAGTGTCTGTAATCTCAAACCCGAGTACCGCACCTGATCATATTTACGTTTAATGTACCATAACATTTCGGGAGTATAGGTTCTTTAAAGAAAATAATAAGAAAGAAATAAGCACGGACTACTGTAAGGGGTTCCAAAGGTTGGGTTGCCAAAACTAAAAATGTACTCAACTAATCCTAAAATAGTCTTATTTCGAAACATAATTATAAAATTAAGCAAAACATAGTTATGTTAAGTTCCTGAAAAATTGAAAATATAACATTTATATACATTTACTCTACCACTGAAAACATAACATTTAGAGCTGATCAACCTTCTGAAGAGGTATTTAAAGAGGAAGAACCAGGACCTATAGAGCAGGCGACGGCTGCCGCTGCTGAGGAGTTGCAACGCTTAGCATTAGATGGAGCCGCTAAAGTTACTAATGTTAAAGTCACAACAGACGAACGAGAAGTTATACGTCGGTCATTATTTTCAGATAAAATGAAAGGTATACACATAATAAACTATTGCTATCATAATCGTAGAAAACATTACTTTTTTATTAAAAATGTTTTAGATACCACTGTCAGAAGCTTTTTTTGTTTCTGTTTTCTGTTCTGGTCTTTTGTTTTCTAGCATAGCTCTGTTGCAAAATCTAAGGAAGGCCTCCTTAGAGTTTGCTACAGATAGTCGTTTAGTGTAGGTAGGTCTAAATCAAGTAATGTCTGCTGTTCTTCTAAAGTTTCATTTTCATCGTCATCTATAAGTATAAATAATAAAAATGTAATTTTAGTCAGTGTCTGTATATAGAAGACAAGCGGCCAGCTCACGGCTTCGCCGGATTTTTGTTTTTAGCTTTTTTTTAGTTTTAAAATAAAGTAGCCTATGCTTAACCTTGGAAGTTCAACTATATTTATGCCAAATTTTATTACAATCGGTCAAGCGGTTTGGATTTTTCATATAAACATTTATCCCCTATAAAATGTGTATCCTATGTTTGACCCTGGATTTGACACTACTTTCATTCTAAATTTATGTATTTCTTCATTATATCCCATCCCAACCCATCAACAGTATTTTGGTAAATTTTTATTTAATTTCAGTGACTTAACATTTAATTTCAGTGGGTTCCATTAAAAGTTACTATAATTTAAATTATACTGCAGACTGTATAATTTAAATTGATTAAATGATGAAGATGGAATAGTCGTGTAGTTTATTTAGGCGAAGCCGCGAGCGGGCTGCTATTCATTAATAAGATCGAAATACGCATCAATATTGTCATAATATGCAGTTTATGAAAAATATAATCATTAAAACCTCTTCTCGTTCAGATTCCCTGACTAAAATAGAAGCCGAAGCAGCTGAAGCTCAGACACAATATGACGCAATTACTTCGAACTGGGACGCGATGCTTCTAATAAAGGACCCTTTGGACATAGACGCTTCCATCAAAGAACAAAACATTAAATGTCAAAATTTGCTTGAGCAAAAAGACAATTTGATTAACGAATTGAAGCAGGATTTGTGTAGAATGGATATTGCCTATTATGAAGATTTGGATAAACAGGTCCATAAACTAATTTCTTAACTAGTTTTAATATATTATAACATATTTGTGTTTTTAATTTTTAAAGAATTTAAAATTTATCGTCACTGGAACATAAAATACCTACAATAAAAGTAATACTTTATATGTTAATATTGTCATAAACCACAACAAAAGTTATTGCGAACAACCGATTAATTCAATTGTTTTATGGTTTTCTCAGGATAAAGATATTAAAGAACTCTCAGACAGAATTGAGAAACAAATAACAATAATGCAAAGAGCCTATGAGAAGCAATTATTTTTGATTGAACAAGCAATTACCATTGAACGTGAAGCCATGGTGGACCATAACAACAAACGCTGGGAGGCTCTGTACAAACAGCGAGACAAGGAAGAAGTCGCTCATATGGAATATAAATCCGAGCAGGTCCATTATTTTTTATTTTAATGCATTTCGTGTTTTTTTAGTTAGGTGAATAATTAAAAGCTAGTAAAGAATGAGGCGGGCTGTATAAAAAAGAATATTCTAACTAGATAGCATATTTTAAAAATCTCAATTGAAATAACTCGTGGTGTTGAAATCCGCGACTCAATACGCTGTCTCAATTTCCGACAGAAATTGGAGAACGAAGTGTCTTGACATTAGGTTCTCTCTGACCAACTTGCTATACGAGAATAGTGTGAAGTTGGGAAGAAAATGTAATAAAGCTATGAGTATAACTGCACACATACCTACATACTCATATTTTTGTAGGCATATTGTGTACCGTAATATCAAGACATCTTCATATTTTATTTATGTAACAGCTCGAAGCACATAAAGAAGAAATGGAATCTATAATGTGGGACCATCACGCAAAGTATCGCGAAGCCAAAATAGAACTAGAAACATTAATTCAAGAATTACAAAAAGAATTGGAAAAATTGAAAGCCACTTGTATTATAAATACTGAAAAAATTGGATATAATTACCAAGTAAGTTCAAATTATTTTATATTCTTAACTATAAGATTGTTTATAATTATCTTTTTTTTTAATTAAAAGGCAAAAACAAACTTTTAACAATTTCTTTACTTTTCTTATCCAGGTTTTAAAGAAGAGGGAAGAAGAAAATGTTTTTGTACGATCGCAACAGAAGCGTAAACTTAACAAAATGTCAGATATGGCGAATACGTTACGGGCAAAAATTCGTAAAGCAGCAGAAGATGGCGCTATTGAAGAGATCAAAGCGGACGCGGAAATTGTTAAACTGATGCAGGCAATGGCCGATTTAGAAAAAAAATGTAAACATTTTTCACATGTGAATAATTACAAATTTAGCCAGGTTGGTGATGAAGGAACTAGTAATTTTGATTTCCTTTTATTTATTTTGTTATATAGCTAAGTATGAGATTTGTACTATATGTTTTGGACTTACCCGTTTAAAATTTGCCAGATACGGTGTTAGTAATATACCTACCTACCCACCTGAATATTTTGGCGTTTGTTCTATGGTTGTCGTAACTAACTGGCAATCAAACATAATAAAGCTGCAAGATCAAATTACGATTTATATAAAAACATCTTTTCTTTAAAAAAATACATTATAATTTTCTTTAAAAAAATATACCTAATATATTAGTCATCTCTTAATTTTGCAGGTTTGGCGGATGTCGGCGGCGCGATGTAATGAATTAGTGCAAAGTGTGCGACAAGCAGAGGTGGCACTCCACGCGCATATTCTAGCTGAGCCGCCACCGCCGCCTCCACCGGCCCCTCCCAAAAATCCTATATCTAAATATGGTATTGCTTTTAACTATTGAATACCCTTTGTGCTTTCGTAACCACGACCACGACATGCTTATAAAATAATTTAATAGTGTAGAAATTAAAAATTATTCAGAATAAAAAAAAATACAGAATATATATATTTTTTGCGTCTCGCTGTTTCCCGCACCCAGCAGGGTAGGCAGAGGGAGAGACAATAGTTTATTGTTAAGACGTTCCCCATTTTCTTCCGAATATTGGAGGTATTAATTGGCGGAACTCAACACCGTAGTTTTCCTCGCCACCATAGAAAAGAAATAAATAAAAATAGCTTCACGCTATATCCCGCACACAGCAGGGTAGGCAGAGGGAACCTAGTGTTAAGACACTCCGTTCCCCACTTTCCGCCGAATTCGGAGGCATTGCGTGTTAAGTGGCGGAACTTAACGCCGCGCTTTACCTCGACACCAGAGCGAAAAAAATGGAAATATTTTTTTTTTTTTTATTTATTTATTTATTTTTTTAACATTGTTCACAGTTTTTTTTTGTTCTCACCAAGCTATTAGGCTTGACGGTGAGATATTATTAAATATTTCCACACTTCGAGTGGGAATCGAACCCACAACCAGTCGTTTACACTCACACGCTTGTGCCACTGGGCCACGACTGGCCACAAAATAAATAAAAGAAATAATAAATATTTAAATTCTTCGAGTGAGAATAGTGCCCGCAACCTGTTGCGTTTACATTTGCTGCAGGGGTTCTGTGTCCCTGCGCCACGCCACACTGGTCTCTACACAGACAGAATATTAATATAACATTTTTATTTTATTTTATTTTTATTTGGGAAACAAACTGCACACTATAGTACACATACAATTTAAACAACACACACATCGATTAAGTTTCCACTTTTATAACTTGAGCTTTTTAATCAAAAAGTAATAGAACAGAGCAAACATAACACAATAA
This sequence comes from Dryas iulia moderata, assembly GCA_019049465.1. NCBI lineage: Eukaryota > Metazoa > Arthropoda > Insecta > Lepidoptera > Nymphalidae > Dryas > Dryas iulia. Next base: position 7,908,710 of record CM032431.1, read on the forward strand.
TAAATTATAAATCACAAAACATGAATTTATGGTAAAATTAATACATATTTAAAGTATATGATAATTAAAATAAGAAAAAAAGAACAATTATTTCACATTACTTAGAATCATATATTCAATTCTTGGTTTGTTTTTGAGTTTAAGCCCAATGATTTAATTATTTAATAAATTAAATTTCATTTTTTTTACAAATTTAATAAATCTTTGTCATTTAACAATTGATTAAAAATATTTTTTACAGAGTCGAAAGATGCCGCCGTTAATAAGGCATTGGGATGTTCAGATTTCATTGATCCGAAAAACAAAGCAGCGATTGAAGCTAAAGATAAGCTGGTAAATACTTTTGAAGTTATTTAATTATATAAATAACTAGCGGCCCGCTCACGACTTTGCCTGCGTTAACTATACGACTATAATTATTAAGTTTTATAACCCGCCTGCGACACTATTTAAATTGGTGTAAATAGTCGAAACTACATTTAAATCAGTGAAGCTGTTTCCGAGATTAGGGTCAACAAACGCGCAAATAAACAGAAAGTAAATGTCTTGGGTTCTCTATCGCATTGATAAATGCCCCGATTAAATTTCTTACTTAATAAATATTCCATGTATCAGTTACACTTTTATTATACCTACGATAGACAAAATATTTTAATGGCAGAAGCTCATATGTGTATTTGTTAAAGGTCCGTCATATTCTACAACTAGTTGCAGACAACACTGGATTTCTAATCGAAGATCGATTATTGAAACTTATCGATAAATATCCATTGACTTCCAGGAAACTGTGTACCTTAGATTCGATTTTTATGGTAAGTGGCCAAAATCGTATATAATTTATTGTTTTTTTTCTAATATTTCGTTTTATATGCTATGCACTTTATTTTAGGAAGCCGTCATAGCGCAGGCCGACAGCATCTCACTTAAAACGCGATAGTTGTGGGTTCGATTCCCACTCAAAGCAATGATTTAATGTAATTTTCGTTTCTACCCTCTCATAAGCTAAAACACGGTGTTGAGTTTCGCCAATTACAATGTCTTCACCAAATACAATGTAGAGAGAAGAAGTCTCTCCGATTACTCTACTCTACGAGAAAAAGTGTGAAGCTACTTGCAGCTACTTATTATTTTATTAACATTTATACGTTGTGAATTTTCAGGCCTTGGAAATACAGTCCGAAGACCACATAGATTTATTGTGTAAAATATTTTTAAATTACGCATTCTGCCCGATATGTGTGGGATTAGAAGCAGTATCTGATGTTGCCGAGCCGTCAGTGTTTGCGGTATTAAATTTATTTTTGCTATATTTTATAAGTAACTACAACGATTTTACTTGCCAAGATCATCTCTCTCTTAGTTTTTGTACTTCTACAAAATGATAAAATAATGTATGTTTTTTATCTAATTGACATATAAACTCAAATAGTTTTTTTTAACCTTTTACTTATAATTATTAGTATTAAATACTGACAGCTATATGTAAAATAGTGGCTATGTTCACACATGTTCATCATCATGTCGTTCCGCTGGAGTAATAAACAAAAATATACCTACATATTATTTATTTCGCTTAGATTGGATCCCTAGAAGATTCCCATCACGTCAGCATAAGCGCTAAAGCACTCAGAGGTAAACATTTTGCCCTAATAGGTACTTACGTATATTTATTATTCATATTATAATTACGTTGTCATTTTTTTACTTGTAATATATTTTAAGGAGACAGGTCATCAACAAGGATGCGCTCGAGCGTGGCCAGAAGCATATCAGCGAGCACGTCGCGCTCCATTCATGTCGGCTTCAAGTAACTGTTGTTTTTATAAACTAAAACTGAAACTATGTTTATATTTGAATTGCAAATAGCACAAATTGTTTTATTCAAATGAAGTCCTCGATGTACTACAATTAATATATAAATTCTTGTCACACACTTAAAGTAGGTACATAGGTAAAGTACACAAGTATACAAAAGTAGATAGGTACTCTGTTACATTAGTGCTACAAATGGTTATTATTATTTGTGAATCGCGTTAATTTTAGTATATAAATGCAACATTTTTTTACAGGGCTCAGGATTTGTCACCCGCTGATCAGCTTCTCATGGCGGAAGCGGATGAGATATTACAAAAGTGCGGTGATCCTAAAGGTGCATAATTTGTGTCATAAATATTGCCTAGTATTAAATATTTTTTCACACATACAATTTTAATTTTACTTATCGCTCGTGCTCTGTGGGATGAGCAACATCCTTTAAAAGGCATATTTATTAAAGTTGCCAATATCGACGTCGCACTACATGAACTGCTTTGTTGTGTAGTTACCAGAAGGCGCAAATGGAAACAACAGCGTAGTCTACGTGATTTTTTTCTATTTTTATGGAATTGTCTTAATTCAGAATTCATCATTTGGATATGTTTTAAAATATATTTTTATATAAAAAACCTATGAAAATTTATTTTAAATTAAAACTTGCTTATTTTTAAGTCACACTGTCTATCGTGGAGAGTGCTTCGGAGATATCAGCACGGCGTGGCCGCGGTGTTACAGTGTCGTCGCAACCTACTCTCGTCGCAACTAAGAAAGCTAACCCTTTTTTATGTCCACGTTAGTATTATGTACTTATTATTTTATAAAAATATCTTTACAAGATTTCTTAGTTATATTGTTACCTCACGCAAAATTGTGAGTAGTAGAATTGAACTCAAGTGTCATAAACACTACATCTCCTATAACATTCATAAAGTACGTAATTAAATTAACTATTAGTTGCAAATAAACATGCTCATTATAATTAAATATATGTGCATATGTGGCCAGTAGTGGCCAGTCGTGGCCCAGTGGCACAAGCGCGTGACTGTAAACGACTGGTTGTGGGTTCGATTCCCACTCGAGGAATGGATATAATTAATATTTCCATTTTCTTCGCTCTGGTGCCAAGGTAAAGTGCGGCGTTAAATTCCGCCACTTAACACGCAATGCCTCCGAATTCGGCGGAAAGGTTACCTTTTATAAATGAAAGATAATCGTTTCAACATTATATTTACTTTTGTAAAAGAGGATCTGAACTGCGAGGTCTAATTATTTTATAATCATTAACTATTTACTACCAATGGTATTCTTTAAACGCTTTATTATTCATTGATTTACCGACAAGAAGATTTCTGAGAAGATGGTTTGTTTCAGTTGGGCATAATTTAGAAATAGAATCCATGCAAGTATTGACAGCCCTTAATGAATTTATGGCCGTGTTTGTTCCACCCGAAAAAAAGAAGCTTTATGACATATTGTAAGTACCTATGAGTCTAAAGAAGTACTTTACATGATATAGATAAGTCAGCTCATTGCAATTTTAATACTTATATGATTGTATTTAACAGAGATAGCGTAAAACCACCAGACTTTACCACGCCTTCCCGCCAACTGACGAGCCCAGAAATAGAGCAATATTGGTCGCAATGGAAGCACTTGTTCTCATCTGAAAAAGATCGATTTTGGGATGGACTACTTACCGGCCTCAATAATTATTTGCAAATTTTACAGGGTACTCTAAATGTCTTTTTTGTTAACAAATAATTGTTATCGATTTTTTGCTTAATTCATATGTACTTGCATATAATAATCTATAGCCGATCAAAGTTATAACCAATTTTTACTAAAAGCAAAATGTATGGTATAGCTATATGTAACATTTTTTTACTATTTTTGACTGTCTGCTTATTACAGCTAATCTCTAGAAAGGCTGGATCGATTTTGATTAGAAGATAGCTGATGTACTAAATTATAACTTAGGCTGTTTTTATTTTAGAGTTATAACTTTTTATTAAATTTCACGCGCACGAAGTCGGTGACACAGCTATTGTGGCTTATGGTGGCAGCTTAAAACTATCTAATTTAAGTGTTTATATTATCAATTATTAATAGTATATTATTATTACAGAATAATTTTCCCGTTTTTTCCTTTATGTATACAGAACGGGAGCGTATCCATGAAGATGTGTTACATTTACGGCAACGTAACGCCGCGTTGCGACGTCTCGTGCGAGGCGCGTTGCCAGACTTGCCGGCGCATCGTTATTCGAAATCTCACCCTGCTTTCACCGCGCCTGTTCCAGACCTAGCACCCTTACCCTATGCCAAGCTACCACCTATATAATCTTCTTTTTCTTTTGAAAAATAATGTTTTGATTGTGGTTTTTGCTTTTTATACGAAAATTAAAATATTAGGTATATTTTTATTTTTGTACGTTATAATTTCGTCATACGCTGATATATATGATGAGATTAATGTTTAACAAAATCAATAAATTAATTTTTAAATACCGGATGTTACCGGGTTTAATGATTATCTTACAATTACAAATTATATGAAATTAACCAACGATATATTGTATTATTTTAAACCTATTACTAATTAGCTGGTATATTATCAAATTAGTAGAGATGAGATCTGTTCGAAAGATGTGCGGAGTCAGCCTAGCTGATTGAATTCGCCATTGCGAATTCAATCAGCTAGGTTGACTCCGCACATCACTTACAAGAGATACACTTAATGGCAGTTATTAGCGAGAACGTCATAGTAAGAATGAAGAAGGGCGTGCTCAGGTGGCTTAGGCATGTTGGAAGGATAAGTGATGGAAGAATGGTAAGAAAGATATGTGAAGCAAAAGTAAGAGAGGCAGGGGTAGACCTCGGTTGACCTTCGAAAACATAGTAGCGATGATACTGGAGGAAGGTCACGTAAAAAGCGTGAGCACCCCCGGAGGGCATGTATGAAGAGGTTGATGACAGTGGAAGAGGCGAAAGAAATATGCAGGGACCCTAACCCAGGGCGCTCCGTTCTCTCTGACTACCCCGCAAGGAATACAACATAAAGCTAAAAAAAAATGCCAAATTATGGTTTGACTACAGTCACTGACTAGTTAAATAAAAATCTATTTTCTTACTTGAAAAAATTGTTTATAATGATAAATATGTAGTCTAGTTCTCAAGGTTGTTAAGTGAATGGTGATGAGTTTTCGCATGAGAGAAAATACTTCCTTGTGTCACTTTTCGTAACAAAAAAAATTAGTCCGAGTAGATGAAATGGAAATTAATTTCCAAAATGAATTTCATCCAATGCATAAAAAAAATATAATAAAAATATGACTTAAATTTCAAGCGGAAAGAAATTTATTCCATTTACGGATAGGTTACACCTGTAGGTATATTTTTTTAAATTCTCGGTGTTGCAAAATATCTGTTAGTACGGAATAAAAATTCCGTACGTCAAGGTGTACAAATAAAATTAAACGAGCAATTTAATGCGCGATGCGCGATGAAGTAATATCATAAAACCAGTAACAAATAAAGAATACGATAATGATATGCAAATTGTAGTACATTCAATACAATTTTGTATATGAATATTTTCCAAAGAGATACAATAAAGAAAAAGCCTACAAGTTTATATTATTAATTTAATATTTCACTTGACATTTTTTTATAATATACTGAGCAATGTTATACTTAAGCCTCTAGTTCTCTACAACGTTGTCAGCTGTCAAATTCTAAACTATAATTTATGAAATGCTAAATGTCATGCTCTATTTAATTTCCTAGTAAACTGGTACTCCGGTGTAAAATATTTTTTTGGAAAGTTGAGAATTTATAGTATATTAATTCATTAATAAAACCTGTGATTATATAATTTATCATTTTTGAGCAAATCGGATAATAGGAGCTTATTTTAGTTTATTAAAAGTGGAACATAACTCTTATTAAATATCTAAAATATTGTGTAAACTTGTTATTCTTTGTAATTAAAAATGTTGAAAGTTTTGTTTCATCTTTCATGCGCAATTCAATTCTTTTTTGGTTGTTATTATGATTACACTTATGTGAAAGTACCAAGTACGTCGACAACAGTAACCCCGTTTGGTGGAAAGTTGAAATACTTAACTTATTTAAATGCGGTAAGTATTAAGATTTTCTTCGTACATACGTGCTAATACTACGTTAGAAATAAACATTAATTTTATTTGCAGTTGCTACAAACAATTTACTTCTCGCTGGCTTTCCTCAATGACCTAATTGGGACTAATGATTCTGCACCCTCCAATAAGCCTCTGATCAGAAGATGTAAGGATATATTATTTAGTTCTTTGGCATTTCCACTGTCAATGTTTGTAGGCATAACCTTTTGGGGTATCTATGCAGTTGATAGGGAGCTCATATTACCTAGAATGATGGATGCATTTTTTCCCACATGGTTAAATCATGTTATGCACTCTAATATTGTAATTTGTATAATTATTGAATTAGTTACTTCATTTAGGATGTATTCTGCCAGAAAGATAGGACTATCTATATTAAGTATTTTTATGCTTTCCTATGTAGTGTGGATTCATTTTATATACTTTAAAACAGGAAGCTGGGTTTATCCAATTCTTTCTGTAATCAACTGGCCTCTAAGAATAATATTCTATTTGTTTAGTCTTGGTTTTGTTTTTGGCCTGTACATACTTGGTGAATCTTTAAATAGAGCAGTATGGTCTAAAGAAGTTGAATCAACTGTGAAATCAGGCAAGAAAAAGGCTAAATAATGAGTAAAAATAATTGTAACTTTTCGTACTTGATGTGTGAAATGAATAAGGTAGTTTAAATAAAATTGAATGTGTGATTACATAAGGTGTTATTGCGTTCTGGCTATTAAAAATAAAGTATTTAAAAGATAAGATAAATTTCATGAAGCTTGATATTAAATTATTGTATAGAAAAAGAAATATATCAGATATTTCTTAGATTGTGTATGAACTATTTTCATTTTTGTATTATATGAATGTATATGTTACATGATATTACTATAACTAGTAGTGTTATGTTATGTTGAATTTAATTTTATAGGCTACCTATGTGTACTTTAAATAAAATGTTGATTGCAGTTTATTAATAATTTTATTAATAATATATTTTTTCTACATGTAATTCCCAGTAATTTAGCTTTAAATTTTATAGACTGCTGGAGCAACAAAGCAATAACTATCATAGTTATTATATTTTATACATGTTACTTAAGATATGAGTTTGTAATTATTTTAATGATGTATGGGATTATAATTACATTAACTAAAAACATATTGCTTGTGTAATATTAAACTTTATTTAAAATATTTTTTGTGACAGTATAATAAAGAAAGCTTGTAAAAAACTATAAGAACCCATTTTAGATTGCTGTTATTAACATCTATCAAGTTATGTAATTAAATTGTAATTGAATTTAATAATATATAATATTTTGTTTATAAATAATATTTATACAATAAAATGTCTAAGCCCAAAGCTTACTGTATTAAAAATAATTGTAATATATTAAATATAATTTATTGATGCTTTCATCCATTCCACTCATACGTGGCCTTATGCATTTTAACTGAATGCTATTTTGGAATTACGTAAATTCAAGTGCTTATGTTAGATTTAGCTAAGGGGGTGGCACATCTAGATTAATAAAGGTGTTGGTTGTTCTTTTTTTATTATATCAATATAGTCAATTGTTAGATAAAATGTAGCCAATTGTTCTTCCATGTGCAAACAGGCACATAGAATATTTATGTGAAAAATTATTATTTGTCAATGTAATAAAACCCAAAAAAGTGTTTTAAAAAGTTGCAACAATTAAATTTTGTTCCCTGGGCCAGTGAAAAAACAAAATAGCTGTAGACGTGTAGTTTAGGCAGGCGCAGCCGCGAACAGGTTGCTAGTTATCAGTAATTCTGAACAGTCTGTCTTATAACAGTAGTACACCAATTTCTGATATTAAAATTATCTAAACTAAAGAAATGTTTAAACTGTAAGAAATGTTTACCGCTTACAAAATTTTGATAAGCTAGTTCTAGTTGTGCTATGGATTTGTCTTGTTGCTTTAATTTTTCTGTAGTTTGTAGTAAATTGAAGCAATATATAATAAAATAATCAGTTTTCTTACATATGCCTTTTATTTCCATATCACACCACAAAATAAGAAAAAAATTATAATAATTTCGTCCATTTTCATATACTTAATAAACTTATATATAACATTTACATTTATTTAAAACAGTGTACATTAAACATGGGATCCATGCGATATAAAATATAAAATGGGAATACTATATGTATCACTATATTTACGACTAGAATATTATGTCTTATGACAAAAAATATGCTACACTAGCTCTAATTTTAACACTTAATTATAATACATCGGCAGCAGAATTTAAATATATAATGCTATCGTTGATCTCAGTAACATTTAAGTACTTAGTTACTAAAATAATAAATGTATTTATTTAAATGGAATGCAAAACAACAAGCAATGTAGATAAGGCTATTGAATACCTATATAAAATTTTACCGCGATAGAAAAAGTATTCATTGTAGTTTAATTAAACTCATTAAAATTTTCTATTTTAATAGACTGTATTAAATTCACTTTGAGCTATTAAATACTTACATATTATAATTTTATAAATCGAACGTAGTTTTATATGTTTCAAATTCAGTTTTTTTATTATTAGAAATACAAATGATTGAAGTTATAGTTTAAACTAAAAGTACATTTTAAAAAATGTTATGTCAAAGAATTAATTTGAAGTTGAAAAATTGAATTTGAAAAGTAAAATAGATTTGAAGTTCCAAAAATTGAATTGAATATGTAAAAGAATGAATTAGAAGTTCAAAAGCAATATTAACTTAAATAGTATAATAATAAGCATTGTATATTTTGTAAGTAATGTTTGTCCATCAGCTTTACAGATTGACTAAGAAAAAATAATTTGTGAAAGTTATCCTACATTAAATTTTTGAACATCATTTTTTATCATTATAGCATAACATTTATACATTAATATTGTACTTATATTCATGGTCTTATAAATGGTAATCACCTGCTCTTAAATATAATGACATTGATTCATACTTTAGTAATACAACAGTTTTCCCGTGTCGCCAACATCATGTATGTAAAAAAAGTTTGAAAAAAATTCGTATATAAATACAATAGGTGGCTAAAATAGGCTTAAAAAATGCATACTATTTATTTATTTAGGTATCAAATGTGTTTTAGCGAGCGTATAATTGGTTGAATAAGACAATTTTACACTGATAGTCAATTTGGGATAAAAATACCTTTTATTTAGCAACATTTTAAACCGGAAATATATAATCATTACAAAAATGTTTTTAGCTTTCATATTAGAAGATTTTTAGCTACATTTGTAATTTGCGCTCACAGAGACGTGTCACTTTCTATCATTTCCTTAGTTTCAAAGTTAGCTGTTAAAGTCGTTTGTGCGAATGAATTATTATAGAACACATTATAAAGTAACTTATTTAAATAAAAAAAATATAAAAAATCAAGCATAAGTAGGGTACTAACCATTAACTTAGGTTTTGAGCCATATATTTTGTTTAAGGGGCATTTCACGCCAAGCGGGGAAGTATAGCGCGCCAGAAGGTACTTTTCCGCACTTTAGATCTTGTTACTCTTAAGCGAATATTTCTGAATTATAATTTTATTTTCACGTAAAAATAAAAAAAATATATAAAAACTATATTCACATATGTGAAGTTAAAAAATAGAATTTTTTACTTCATATATGTAAACACTTTTTAACTTCATTTTATTTCGAATGTTAACTATTTTTTTAAGAAAATCGTTAATGAGGTTTCTTGAAAAATGGTATTTCAAGTCTCATTATTTAGTTATAATAAAACCCCTTTAAATGACTATAAAACTATTATTGAAAAGTGCGCTACTTAAATTTTGTCAAACTTTGAAATTGCATAAACTAAAAAAATAATGATTATTTATTCAGACCGTATACATGTTCAATTAGTCAAATTATGAACGAAAACCAGAACCTCACATTTTATTCGCCGGCCGCCTGACGTGAAATGCCCCTATATAAACAACACTGTTTATTGTTAACAAATGACCAACATATGAATCGTTTTGTTGCAAATAAAATGCATAAATTTACATATTAATAAGCATAAACGACGAAGCAGATTTTAATAAGTACATGATACTTATAAAATAATTAGGTAATACAATTAACATAAAACAAAACGAAAGAACATGTTTTTTCTTTAAAAATGTTATCATTAGAGTTCTTAATATAAGTGTATTATCACTTATGTGCAATCATTAAAATGATAATATTTGAAGCTGTCAATGCAAGAGCTGCTCTAAATCACTGTAGCTTGTATTATGCAAATTAGTTTATTGTACCTAGAACATTATTAATTTATTTTAAAATAATATTTTACTTAAAATGTCGTTGTACTAGCTAGTATCTACCGGTTTACTGGTATAGTATAATAAGGATAGCTCGGATATGTCATAGAAGTGGTAGTAAGTTCAAATCTTGTCACATTCTTGATATAACTATTGTTTTTGTTTATATGGAATAGACGTAACTTATTATCCTATTAATATAATAAAACTCTGCTAGTAGTTCATGCACAAATTAAAAAAAAATACTTAAAAAAGTATAATCTGCAGTCACTCTTAGAATATAATATATTAACAATATTTCGTGCTTCCGTTAATATAATTGTATAATTTCAATAATCATTATAGGTATTTTAGAAAATATATACGAAATGATTTAGCTTAGCCTCATTTTTTATAAGAAGATTAACTAAATAAATAATAATTTGACATACATATATGTGACTACTCTCTTATGACGCAATAAGAAACGAATGTTGTAACTTGTATGTAAAACCATGAAAGAACTTGGTAGTACCCAATAACAAATACATACAACATGAATAACTGCATACTTTGTTATGAAAATAATAATACAAAAAAAATAAGCCATAAAATCACATTTACGCTGACAGCTTTATATATTACACTATCACACGATTTCATATTTTATTTATAATTTGAGTGTGGACATTACCGTGTCCACGTGGTCGAGCTACGTCTTGATCTTTCTAGAAGGTTTGGCGTGACCGTTCTTCCAGCTATTTACTTCCCCATTCACTGAGCGAACGCCAAATGACGTCATCTTACTTTTAGTTTCGTATAGCACGTCTGAATCCGTGTCAGTTTCTGATATATCTTTGTTAGCGACTGTAAGAGATAGTATTTTTATAATTTTAAATATATATTCTTTTTTTAAATCTGAGGCTGTCGTTGCATAGTGAGACAGCAAATGACAGTAAGGGCTATGGTCGTGGGTTCGATTCTCAGTCGGCGAAATGATTATGTATTAATTTCATTACCTTGCTTTGGTGACTAAGACAAAGCGCCACTCTATATGCAATGTCTCGATTTCGTGGGGAAAGTGGAGAGTGGTTGACTCTGACTACCCAGCTATGCGGGGAATTCATTTGAACCCTATACATTTTACGGTTAGTGGAAAATTGCTTTTGTGTGTCAGTAGTTAAGTAGACTAAACTTATCGCCAAAAGTGTTTAAATTTAACAAACAATCCAAATATGTACCTACATGTTAATTTTATTCTAGAAAACGTATAAAAATTGAACTAGAAACACGTTTTTAAAATATATTTTTATTCTAAATCTGTGAATAGCATTTAAAACAAAAATTAAAAGCATTATATAAAATATTCTTTCAATAATAAAAAAAAGATTTCTTTTTTGTCATATACCCATTCTTACACACCAAGTTAACAAGAAACGTTTTAATTTAAAAATATGTAAATCCCAAACGTAATATACTTTAAATATTAGAAAAAAAGAACACAAAAAATAAGGTCATATACATACAAGGCTTCTCCTCGTGATCAGCGAGCGGCAGTAAGCGGTAGTTGGGGCGTGGTGCGCGTCGTCGCGGTGCGCACAGGCGACGTAGGGCGCGCGCGCACGCGTACGCGCCCCCGCACGCCGCGCACAGTGCCGCCACGCCGCACACGCTCGCGTATACCACTGACCAGTCTGCGGTATATGTACTATAGATATTATGTGTGATATTGGAAGAGAAAATGTATTGACAAGTTAGTCCTTACTTTTTTTTACAATTATTTAGCACACGTCACTCCACCAATCTAACTATATATAAATATAATATTTAATACTTTTTATATGCGATATTGGAAATCAAAATCTTGATATGTTACTTTATACTTTTTTTATAACTATTTAGATATGCGTAGCTAGCAATCTACGACTTATATTTAAATAATTAGCCAAAATGCGGTGCGGTATCGATTTTGGATCTAAAGGAGTGTCTGAACATAACGTTCTTTCTTATTATGAGGAAAAAACGTATACTCCTATGTACTCAAAGAAAAACTAATATCTTTCTAAATAAATAAAATAATAATTCAAATTTATAAATATTAGATATATAGTGTAGTCCGTTTAGTACGACATCGCTTACAGCGACCGACCGCTTTTAACGACTGTTTTTTGCAAATGATTGTCTGGCTTCAACGGCGAGTTGACGAGTTGACATTTTTGCGAATAAATTGGATAGGAAGCTTCTTAGCTTCTTTATCTTTGCCCCACGCACCCCTTTGCCGACACATCGTTGGTTGAAATTGGACGGTTTTCGCGGTAGTACCTAATTGGCGATGATATATATTGACGAAAACATTCTACAAAATGTTATCGCCAATAGCCAATATAGCGATAATAATGACGACAGAAACCTGATAATAATGACGACAGAAAACGACCTGGAAGAAAATTGTACCACACTGAGCGTATCCGATGCTCTAAAAGCAGCTGAAGGGTGACACAATAAAAAGTTTATTAAAAATATTAAAAAAATGCAGTCCGTGCGTATTATTAAAAAAATAAAACAAACAACAACAAAAAATTACAGACTTTTTACATTAGAAATCTAGTTGTTAGTTATATAGTTTAAAATTGAAGGTACATTATTTTATCCACAAACATTAAATAAACAAATATTGATTTAGGTGATTAACAAATTAAAAAAAACAATTAAGTTTTTTTTAATTTGTTAATCACCTAAATCTGATTATTCAATATCGCGGTCCCTTGGCCGTCGTGATAACTGTATCATGTTTTTAAGCTTTTAGTTTTCAAAAAATCTTCTTTTTTTTCTTATATAAAGTTAAGTGATATGTATGTATGTGTGTCTGTGTGTATGTGTGTCTGTGTGTATGCGTGTGTGCGCTTACCGCAATCAGGCTGCGCGTCGGTCTGCAGCAGCGTGATGAGGCTCTGCATCCAGAAGGCGTCGCAGCGGCACGTGCGCGTGGCCTGGTCGCACGCGCCGCGCCCCGAGCACGCCGACAGGCAGCGCCGCGACCGCACGCGCGCCGCGCCCGCGCTCAGCGCCGCGCTGCGACCCAGGGATAGCGCTGCTATGCCGTCCATGGGTGACGACTGAGTATATATACAGATATTAGAATACTTTGTATATCATATTTTTATACATTTTTATTTACGGTCATTTCGATCGATTCGTTTGGCTTTCATGCTTTTTCTGAGGAGTGACCGTTTGATTCTCATCCATACTAATGTTTGTCTGTATGTATGTATAGAATTCAAATGAAATTAGTTGAAGACCCTAGGGCCAAATATATGCTCCCTTGTTTTTCAAAAACCAATCCATAAATGGTTGAAATAGTGGAAGGCACTTGGTGTAAAAATCCAAACCAATATGCTAATTTTGATGTTATTGATTGATTTTGATGTTTTTTAAGGTAAAGTTAATTATAGCTTTAGTGGGGAACAGAGTGTTTGAACACTAGGTTCCCTCTGCCTACCCTTATTTCTCAAAAATTAACCCCTACGGGGTAGGGGATATATTACAAAAAAAACGCTTAACTTAAGCGAGAACCCGGGCTGTCAAAAATGCGAAACGATTTTATATTTAACCAAAATATATTCCCCAAACACGCCTTAACAATTTTGACTCCCATATTTACATATGCGTTGAGCATGTTACCATGTAATAAATAGTATGGTTAATAACATCGGAGCTATTAGCTATTTTACCTATTTTAATAATATTAATAAGTACCAATATAGATGTAACATAAGTTAAGAGTATTACAGACACATATTAAAAACTTTTTTCTACCTATACATCCATTTTTATATTTTTCTTACCATCACTCACTTATATTTATACACAATATCCAAAAGATTATAATAAAACACATCATAAAATCAAATATATTACCTTTTCAGATAAAAAGAAGACAATCAATGTATTGCCTGTGTCCACTTCCCCACTTATTTCTGTCACGTTCACCGTTATCCCCTCTTTTAAAAGCAACGTCATTTTTTGTATCAAAGAATCAAGTTGGCTTTTTGTAAATGTTGAGATTGGAATATTTAAAGTCATTTCTAGAAGTTTCATGTCCAAAGGATCTGGTTTCACTTGTACACTGACTGTGTCTCTGTCAGATTCGCCCTGATCGTCAGTCACTGTCAGCTCGAATACATATCTACCCGCTTCAATGTTGGTTAACTAAAAATTTAAAAAATATATAAATTATGGACCCTTGCAGGTAGTTTTTATAATTGATTTCATTATGAAAATCTCTAAAAATCATAAATTGCAGTATAACGCTTTAATGCATATTTTATTGCAGGGACCGTAGCGTTTGGCGCTCCGTTCTTCCTATCTACCCCGCAAGGGATATAGCGTGAAGCTAAAAAAAATAAAAATTGAGTCAAGTTTGGTGCAGTCAGCACAAACAGTTAACGCTGTGGTCTAACCACAGTAATCGGCAATGAAGGAATAATTATAAATATTTACATTATTTTTAATTCCCCGCTTTGATAAGGTCCATTAATCAAAACATATGATTATTCGGGCGAAAAACACAGAACAGAGCGAATTATCAATAAAGATTCTGTCTATTGAATAGATGTGAAAGTAAAAATAAATAAATGTGATAAAAAAATATATAAAAAAATCTTACCATAAGTACAGGTTGTGTATCAGAATTCAATATAACCGTCCCAGCAGCTAGACCAGATCCGGACCGCGTCCATTTCCACGTGACTATACGGAAGTCGTCCGACGACTTTGTTCCATTAAGAATGAGCACAGACAGCGGTAGGTTCAATACTTGATCGCCACCAGCATCCGCTTTAGGTGGACTATTTTTATCTGTGATGTTTTCAAATTAATTAATATTGAAATTTATTATTGAAGAATGTAATTTATGTCTTCAGTTTAGCTCTGTTAGAAAAATATATACATTCTTTTTTTTTTTGTCAGTTTAACGTTTCACCTCGTATATCAAATAATAAAATGCATAGTTATCCAAATATTAATCATGCAATGCAATTATTATTTTTTTTTTTTTTTTTTAATCATGCAATGGTGACATATGTAACAAAGAATAAAGCGTTATATTTACAAAATAATGATGAAGTTAATTAAATAAAATGGAGAAGTGGGCAAAGTCCGTAATCAGGTTTAGTTTGATTCCAGTTTTTATAAGTGTTTGTTGTTTTCCACCACACCAACGAATAACTTTATATAATAAAGATAGGAAGTTGCCTAACATGCTTATAATTGAAATATGTGATTGGTTGACGATTTTAAGAATTGAAGTTATTAAGAAGTTGGAAGCTACTAAGAAACCTTAGCACACAATATGCTATAATGAATAAGTATGTATAACAAAGCAGTAATTCTATGTACAAAGTTAATGATATAGGAAATTACAAATTGTCAATCACTTCAACCCGTGAAACCTACTAAAGCCTCTTCACGCTTTTTTCCCCTAATACGGCGGTAGTCAGAGAAAACTTAGTTACTCTTAAGACATTCCGTTCTCCTCTCCTATCTAAAGCATAACAATAAAAAAAATAACAACATTAATCCAATCTTTTATAACTTACTTTGCGTAACCGTTATGGTAACATTATCAGACGCCGAGTTTCCATTATCATCGAGTACTGTGAGGGAGAATACATACTGTCCCTTAGTCAATGCAGTCGCGTTAGCCACTGATTCGTTAAACCCTACAATGTTAGAGTTAGTGGGGCCGGACAGGCACCGCCAGGTGTATGCGACTATCCTATGGTCGTCGTGGGACGCGGAACCGTTGAGGGTTATCCAGGTTTGTGGTAGTGATATAAACTGAAATATACATTAGAATCCTCATGCTGCATTCTTATGTATTATGTATTGTTGGATTATGATATCTGTATTGTATAAAAAGTATGTATGCATTTATTGTGTATATGTCGTGGTCACATCGTATTCTTATCGTATCGTAGGTTAGGTTGAACTTTAGTATTAAAAAGTAGTTTTTACTATATTATTTTTTAGATTTAATACTATAACATATTGACTTGTAATAAAAATTAAAATGATTTTTCATACTAAATATAGTAACAATATGATTTTTAGGTCAAATAAACGATTACTCTTCCTTTTTTAGAATTACCTTTGAATTATTTTCGAACATTTTATATTAAAACTAAAGTTTTGACTTTGTTACTAAGAGTTTATATACAAAAATGCGCTTGTAGCGCCTCTATCGGTTATTAAAACAATTATTTTGCGATTTCGCCAAATAAGATAGACGACTTTATGAAGTCACCACACCGCGTTTAGTTGTTCTATAACGTCAACTTAACGCCAGCACCACCAGTTAAAACAATAGGTTATCATAAATCTAGTCATGAACTGGCCAAGCAATAATTGCCCTTTGATGAAGCTCGTACTTAAACAAAGGGCATTTCGTGATGTCGTCAATGATTTCATGAAATCGTCAAGTCAACGATATAACCACGACCTATGCACTATTTTTTTATATTTATTAACCATTAACCTAGTAGTTTATTTATTGGCAAAAATGTCACGCTTTATATTTTCGGATAGCACAAAAGGTGTTCACATGTACAGTAATTTATTTTTATTAACACAAATATATAAAACGTTTAATGTTATTTATTAACGTCATGCTGTTAATTACCAATAGAATATTGTCTCATTTATACAATTTAACATGCCACTCAAAACTTTACATATAAATAGTTACAAGCTGCAACCTTGTTATATCGTGATCATATATAACTCTTTCCTTCATACAACCATCTTAAAAATAAAGCGAAAAAGAAATAATGGAATGTATATCACAATAAATATTCATAATTTTGATTAAAATCTCTTTTATATTATTATTTACATAGGTTGTAATTTCTTTACGCCATTTTTTTCTATTTTCACGCATTAGATATTTCAGTTACACTTTTCTCGACTTCCAGAAACCAATAAAAAATAAGTAATATATATAATATCAAATACGACCAAAACGACAATCCAAGTTACATTTAAATAAGTCTTTTTTAAGATCTTTATAGTAATTATATAAGAAACACTCACAGTATCAGCGCCCGCGTCTGCGACGGGCGGCGTATTAGTAGGCGGTTTCACAAACACATGAACTTCCGCTGTCGACGTCTGTCCCGATGAATCCGTCACTTTTAATACAAACGTGTATACACCCTCAGAAAGGTTGGATAGCTGAAAAAATACTTGTCAATTATAATTTAAATAAAAAATACTTGTCAGTAATAATTTCTTTGTGATTATTACTTAGCCTCACGCTGTATGAATGAATGAATGAATGAAATTAAGTAAAATATTAGTATATTCTAACAATAAAAATAAGTTACAGGTGTATAATCACTTTGACGTAGCCGCATATAAAACGCAGGGCTTAGCGGCAAGAATGATTGGATAAATTAAGCAAATTAAACAAATGGTTAATTTTTCAACTTTTTTTTTTTTATTATCTACAGAAATACATAAAAATGGAATGTCTCTTCGTAATATTAAAATAACTAGTTTTTAGTACATGTATATTTAATACACGGTGCATATAAAAAAAATAACATTTTTACAATTTTTATCTGTCTCTTTGTTCCGGCTAATCTCTGGAACGGCTGGACAGACTTCGGTGGGGTTTTCACTGGCAGACAACTGATGTAATAGGGTGTAACTTAGGCCGCTTTTATTTTATTTTTATAACATTCTATACTATTAACTACTTCTATATTATATAACTACTAATACTATATAAATGAATAATGGAAATCAAATATTAAATGAGGGATTATCGTCGTACAAAAATCCGATACTATTCTCTAACATTTCCCATAAACACATATTGACTAATCAGTAATGTCCTTGTAAATTGTAATCTAGCTAATGCACGCATGGAAAATTATCGTATTTCTTAGAATTGTAACATTCCCTATATCAATGTTTAATATACTTAATATTAGTGTCCGACCGAAACTGAATTTTCAGCCGAAACCGAAACCGAAACCGAACCTTCGGTTCTGACTTCAGTTTCGGCCGAAACCGAAACCGAAACCGAAACTGCTGATGACGTCATAAAATTTGAATAATATGTAAAAAAAATACATTTTTTACGCTTTCAACTTTACACGTGCATTTGAATTATTGTGATTACGTTGATTTTATTATATATACTAGCGGAAATAATTAAAGAATCATAAAAAAAAAACATTTTTTTTGAGGTTTTCCAAGTGGCAGTGAGAGGTTTCCTCAAAAATAGTCGCATTGAAATAAAAAAACTATTTTAAAGCTTAAAGTGTCTAGTTTTCAGATCTTAAGATGAAAAATGTCTTCAAACGACGTGTTCCTATCTATCCTGACAAATATTGAAAGAGAAAAAAAATCAATTTTTTTTCAGTTCATTTTTTTTTCTAAAAAGTTGAAACATTTTTTCAACTTGACCTATATATGGATCGGATCACTTGTTAGTCTAGACCTACGCCAGTTCTCTTTACGCAAGTCTCCTAGGGATTTACATAGAGGTTTTTTCAGCTGTTGCCGAGGGACCTGTGGGTTATCAAGGCCCTCGGTCACCACTTAAGATTGACAACACTTGTGTTAATAAGTATTTCTTTACAAAAAGGTTTTAACCTTTAACGTACCTATTTATATTAACTTATTGACTATATACTGTGTAACATTTATATAGAAAACGGTTATGTTTAAATAATATTAAGGCAAGCCTCCAATATAGTAACTAGCCCAGGGCTCGCAAAATATCAATCAATCATAGGTATTCGACCCCTGAAAGGAGCCACACACACAGACACATAGTTTCTTTACAGACTAACAGGGATAGTTCATTTAATCTGTTGTCAGCAGTTCATAGTATTCTCATCATTAATTTAAATATATTAAAATTTACTACATCTTAAGATTAGGTTGACAAGCTATAAAAGCACTCAAAAGTATCTAAGCTACGTGAAAATTCTTGAGTACGTTATGAGTTTCGGCATTGCCGAAGGTTCGGCAGCTTTTTTGCCGAAACCGAAACTACGGCCGAAACTACAATTTTTTGCCGAAACTTGCCGAAACCGAAACCGAAACCGAACCTTCGGTCGGACACTACTATATATACAACCATATAATGTTACAACTTTACGCTTTTACTGCAAGCAGGGTAGTCAGAGAACTAGTGTCAAGTCATTGCGTTCTACACTTTTCGCCTGAAATCGAGTGCTGGAATTCAACGTCGTCGTTGTATTACGTACCAGAGTGAAAAAAGAAAAATAATATGTAAATAAATATAATCACTCGAGCGGGTATTGAACCCACAACCGTCACGTTTACGATCGGCCGCAGTTTTCGGACTGTTAAGATATTTTCAATCCAAAGTACTTCACAAAAAGGCCGATATCTTATTAATATTATAAATGTGAAAGTTTGTACGGATGTGTGTGAGTTTGTTACTCTTTCACGCAAAAACTATTGAACGAATTTTCATGAAACTTTGCAGTAATATAGGTTTGATATCAGAATAATATAATAAGTTAAAATTTATAAGGATTTTTAACCGATATAAAAAAGGAGGTTCTTGTATGTGACCGACTTTCAAAATTCTTTTTTTGTTCGAGAGGGTATATTTCACAATTGGTCCCATGGTAAGGAGATCAGGATTTGATGATGGACTCCTGGAGAAATCGAGGGCAACTCTCAAATTTGAAGGGCACAGATGCGGTTTTTTCGTATAACGCAATTGGGAGATCTATCTGACTCTAACCATTTTCACTTTGGGTAGAGCTGCTGATAGGAACTCAATGAAGATGTTTCTTGGTTCACGCGGACGAAGTCGCGGGTAACAGCTAGTCCATACTTATATTATAAATGCGAAAGTCTGTGTGTTTGTCTGTCACGCTTTCACGGCTAATCTACCGGTCCGATTTGGATGAAAGTTAGATGAAAGTAGTAAAAGTGACTGGGTCTAACATAGGCTACTTATTTTTTCAAAAATCAACTTCTAAAGGGTTGAAATAGGGGATGAAAGTTTATATGAAATATCTAAACCGCTTGACCAATTGTAATGAATTTTGGCATAAATATAGTTTACAATCTAAGCTTAAATATAGGCTACTTTATTTTTCAAAAATGCGCTCACGAGGGTTGCAGTATAACGAAATAGTTTACGCGGCGAAGCCGCGAGCGGGCTGCTAGTTAACATATATATCAGAAAGATGGGTGCTAAGCATAAAAGACGCAAAACTGAAAACACTGCTCGTTTTTGAGGGCAAAATTTCAATACTACTTGAAAAGCAGAAAAAAACAGATCATACTTGCAAATATGGTGAATGTGTATTTTGCATATCAACAGCTTTGTTTTCGTCCTCCGCAGACTTGGTCCATTCCCAGGATGTGATCTCATGGTCGTCAGTGGAGAGACTACCATTCAGTGTGAGATTATTATTGGGTAGATATATTATGACGTCTTGACCTACAATAGACAAATAGGAATGATAATTATCACAAGCTAATATACTTGTAAAAAATGTATTTTTCTATTTGGTCGAAACTAAACTATACTACTAAAATTACTTAAACCAGCTATGGAAATTCTAAAAGCTATGTTTCTTTTTAGCTTCACGCTGTATCCTGCACACTGCTGGGAAGGTAGAGGGAACCTGGTGTTATAAGTCACTCCGTGGGAATCAAATAGGGAATTTTCCGCCGAATTCTGTAGGCATTGCGGGTTAAGTGGCTTAACTTAATGCCGCGCTTTGCTTCGATACCAGAGCGGAAAATGGAAATAATAAAAATTTCTTGAGTGGAAATCAAACCCACAACCAGTCACGTTTCAGTCATACTTTGTGCCCCTTCGCCACTTTTTAATTATACAATCTTACATATCAGCTATGATTTAATCAAGAAATGTCGTATATTGAAAAAACTTGTCTTTTGCCCACAAAAGTAAACAATATACCATATAGTAAGTCCATTCTAAGATGAATGGACGGAATGATCGAAATGGGCGAGACACAAACGATATAATGTCCGGTCAACATAAAATACGCCTACTGTATAACATATTTGAAAAAAAATGTATTTTTTCAAATTAAAATTCTATACATAAAAAAGTAATTTGATACATTACCAGCATTAGCTTCAGGAGGGTAGTCAGTGTGATTTAAGACTGTTATATTGGCTGTTGTAGAATTTTTAACATGATCAGAGTCTTCCACTGTAAGTTTAAACGTATAGTGCCCTGGTTGTTTTAAATCTTTTAGTACTAAAGTTGGTCTGTCTTCTAAAGGTGGTTGATAGCCAATTGGCCCTGCGGATAGCTCCCAATGCCAAGATATAATAGCATCGTCATCCTAAAAGTGTAAATATTTCATTATTTGTCAGTGTTCATGGTATTTTTCTTTTTTTTTTATAAAAAGGACGAGGCAAACAAGCGTCGGGGTCACTTGGTGTTAGGTAAACACCGTCGCCCGCGGCCCCGTGTAACATCTGCGGAGCTACAGAGACGTTGCCGGCCTTTGAGGTGGAGGTAAGCGCGCCTTTTAAAGGTACCCATGTTGTATCGACCTGGAAACACTGTCGCTGGTAAGCCATTCCACAGTTGTGTAGCGTGTGGAAGAAAATGACGACGAAACCGCACAGTAATAGAGTGACAAGTATCCAGATGGTGTGGAGGATATTTCAATCTGTCACGTGCGGTTGGAAAATTCAGCGGCACTTATCAGGCCAAACAGTTCTCCAGAACACTCCCCATGATATATGCGATAGAGAACGCATAACGAGGACACGTCTCTACGCAACGCCAAAGTGTCAAGCCCAGCATAGATTCTTGGGTCCCTGACAATTCGAGTGGCTCTACGTTGTATGTGATCAAATGGATATAAAATGTATGTATGAACTAAAAAGCTCAAAGAATAAAAATGTTTTGTTATAGGTTAATTAGATATAAATTTAAATGGTGAAAAATACAATAATTTAAAATAAAAATATTTTGTTTTATTAATAACAGCATTATAGTATTATGTTTGATAAGAAGAAAAATACTTTTAAAACCTATAGTAAATGTTTTTAGCAGCTTTGCGATTTATTCTCTATACCAGATTTGTCAGTAAGAACCTAGTGATATGGCAACTCATTTTCCACTTTCCGCCTGAAATAAAGACATTGCATGTTGAATGGCGGAACACATTTGTCGATTGATTTGTCTTAGGTACCAGAGCGAAGTATTGAAAATGTTTGAAACATAATCATTTCTTTGAGTGGGAATGAAATCCACAATTTTCCCATTACAGCCATGTTCCGTCGTGCCATGACAGAGTTAAAGTTAAAGATTTGAAATGTTTAAAGTCTTCGTCTCAAAACAATATCAATATAATATATGAAAATTAGAAAAAACTATTATTTATGATTGAAATTGAACGAGAAAAGTTTTAATACAAAAATTAAGTGTATTAGATATGTAATAGTTTTACTGCATTTTTTTAGTATATTAACTTCTATTTGTGTAGAGATTAATATATTAAAGCCAATAATATAAAAAAAAAGTAATAAAAATAACAAAATTTACACTCACCTTACTAGCACTTCCATCCAAAACCGCACCAGAATTTGGCAACTTAACAGTTTGAGATTGTGGTGTAATTACAACTAGTGGTGGAGTATTGATTCTCTTTGGAGGCAACACCGTCACATTAGCGAAGGCCTCGCCATACGAATTTGTACCATTCACTGTCACTTTAAATCGATATTGACCTTCGGTGAGATCTTTCAATGTCATTGTCCCACCATTTTGAATCATGTTACCTTAAATGTTATCAGTAAATGGTTAATGTTTTATAGAACGCAATTAATTACTTTTGTTAGATATTGTTGCATGTATATATTTGATGTCATTTTACTTATATGAAAGTATATTACTAAATTAAGTTAAGAATGTTTTATACACGATAAATCGTGTATTGCAAGATAAAGTACTAAAAATAAAATCTTTTTTGAAGAATGTTTAAGCATACCTGTAAATCCACCCTTTGATTGATCCACAAGAGTCCATGCATAATTATAATGATTCATTGTGGACTTCTCATCAGGTATAGTATATGCGGCTAAAGTTACTTCATTATCTGGCAGTTGAACCTGCAAATAAATATCAAAATACTTAAAAGAAATTCTTAATACAGGTAAAATATGTAATGATGCTATTAGAGTTAACAATATTGACACTAAAGAAAATTATAAGAATCATAACATACTTCTTTAGAAGAGATTGAAACTGTTAAATTTTGTGTTGGAACAGGTTTATCTGTGTTTGATTCATCTAACTTTAAATCTGAAATTAAATTGCTACTTTTTTTTATAGAATCAACAGGTATAGTAGGGCCTTTGGAAAATGGTCTCCTAGGGACACATGCTCCTTGACTGTTCTCTTCTGTGCCTAGTATACATTTGCAAATACCATTTCGTGTTTTAAGCCCTAGAGGTATGCACTCTGCATTAAAAGGACAATCATCAGTCCCAACTTCACATGAATTCTTTTCTAAAAATCTTGATGCTAATATCATATCATTATCACTACTGTCACTATATTTATCATAGTTTTGCTGTTCCTCATCATCTAAACTGGGCAAGTTGTTTATAAAATGTGTCAGAAAGTTTGATTCATCATCATCAGCCAAATCATTGTGATGGTTGGTATATGAATATATTGTCTCCTCTTCAGGCGAAAAGTTATTGTTCAGTTCTCTAAAATTTGATTGATCTAAAATTTCTGACCAAATCTCTGCAAAACAAATAAATTTATGTAATAGTCGCAAAGCATATCATTACATATTTTTATGTTGTGTACAAAGTATTAAAATTACCATATAAATATGGTAGGCAAGTAGTCCTTAATATATAGATAATTCCAAAAAAAATGAAATATTTTTTTATACAGCTAAGATATGCACTGGAAATCTACTCTATTCATATATTCACAATATGTTTGTGTATTATTAAAACAGGGAAGTAGGGTTTTGCAGATTTCTCCATATGAGGCATTGATAGAGAAAATAAATAATCATTTTTATTTTATAATAATAACTAATAACAATGATGATAACCATTAATTGTACTCAATAAATGTAAAGATTGAAGCTAACTTACCATTTGGCAAAACAGGTTTAACAAGAATCATTGATACATGTGTGTCCCATTTTCTTTCACCTACTCTTGGCAATGGCAAGCAGAGTTCGTCACTGACACATTCTACATGGAAACATCTGGATTCCACAATGAACACAATATTACAGGAGTCAGCAAGGCAGCATGCCATTACACATTGTCTAAGACCCTTTAAATCTGTTTTCTCAGTAAAGTTACCAGCAGTTAAGTTGCCTGAAAATTTCATATTTTTTATGTTTTATCTATCCTATTAAGAAATGGAATTGCTTGATATACATATTTTGTAGTATGACATTTTTATGATTGTATTGTTATGTTAGATTACAATACATTAGAAGTTAACTGAATTAATTAATAGCAAATGAATTTTAAAATTCATGATCGCACTTACCAACTGGCATATGGTTATCAAAATTTTTAGGATATAGCTTAGGACATTTATTCTTTTCATAGTTATTATTCCAAGTTTTACTATAAAGTGAAGAAGCTACCTTTATATTAATACAAAGTAACAGCGTAAAAAGTCTTATAATATTATACTTCATTATTATTTTAAATGTGAAAAAAATTATGAACTAAATTATTATTGTGAACTGCTAAATTGTTTCAAACATAATATAAAGCATAATTATCTGAGCTAGAGGAAATAAAAGGTTAGAGATCCGTAAATTTTGCGTAGGCGAATAGATAATACGATTTTTTATTTGAATATTTACATTAAACAAAGATTTCATTTACACACAGTATACTTTTGTCAATTTGGGTTTGACAGTTTAGTGTCTACTTGTCTAGTGTTGTTACTGTTTCGTATATATAATCTGTAGTTCAGTATTAAGATTTTTTTAACATACCTTTTTTAAATTTACATTAAATATAAATGTAATGTACGTTTTATATTAGATATATTTATATCTAATTTTTATGAGATGCAACTAATTTTATAACATCTCTGGGAGCACTAGTATTTCGTCACACAAAGCTATATTTTTTTTTCTCTAGAAGCCTAAATCGTATAATATGTTGAAACTTGTAAAATACGTTCTAGGTGGCATAAGGTTTTTTTTGATTTGTTTAGATAAAGAGAGAGACCAGCTCAGATAATCGAGGTGAGCTGTAATATGCTTTTTCGTGAGTCTATTCAAGCCTACACATAGGTTACATCAATCGCAAGTTGGCAATAATCCGAGCTTTTCCGCAGTACGGCAGGTCCATGGAACGCTAGGGAGTTCCTTTACTATGATGTATATAACAGATTTTTTTTTTAGCTTCACGCTGTATCCCGCACACACCAGGGTAGGCAAAGGGAACCTAGTGTTAAGACACTCCGTTCCCTACTTTCTGCCGAATTCGGAGGCTTGCGTGTCTTGCGTGGCGGAACTTAACGCCGCGCTTTACCTCGACACCAGAGCGAAGAAAATGGAAATATAATTTCCACTCCTCGAGTGGGAATCGAACCCACAACTTGTGCCACTGGGCCACGACTGGTCACTAATTATATACCTAACATACATATGTATAAGGATTTATAATGTTATATCCTAACTTTATCGAATTATGAATGTTATTTTTTATATTTTCACACTTTACATTTTGTTTGTTGATCATATTTAATTAATCGATATGAAAGTACAATTTAATGTAATTGTTTATTTCGTTTTTACATAGTAAAACAATGCAAATAATGTAGGCACGTAAAATTTTGCTCAAACTACTCGAAATAAAAATTTGTAGCGTATGTAATTGTTATCAAGGTGGCATTAAATAAGTAATGGTAACGTATTTAGCTCGTATTTAATTTAGATTGTCTCATTAGCATTAATCAACTAACTAACTTTATACCAGTATCAGTGCAAGTTTAAATGTAAATAAACCTAATAAGTAGATCACATCAAGAACGGTCTACTTAGGTATATGCTTGTAAATACAATACTGATATCCGAGTTGTGACCTAAATATTATAATGTAGTAATACAGTACGTCATTTGTCGCTTGTTTAAATCAAAAGATAATATTTCGAATAGGTACTATAAAGATAACTAAAATATATTTTACATAGATAGTGCTTTAAATAAACATGGTGTAGGTACAGAATATCGAAATAATGATTTAAATCAATAGGTACTTTTTGTAAACTATACTATTAACATGTAAAGTATACTTTACAAAATAATACTAAAACTAAACTAAATAATACTAATAATGTGTAATTATTCAATTATGTTTTGGTAGGACAAAAAGCGGCGTTGAATTCCGCCAATCAACAAGCATTGTTTAGATTTTTGGCTCAAAGGAAAGACTAGCGTTTCGACGCTAGAACGCCAGTTAAGACGATTTTTTTTCCCGTCAGCACCCTATTATACGGAAGTTGCTTTGTTATAACATGTACCTATAGTAGGTACATATTATAGAATACTGTATAGACAAATGCAACATAGGTAGGTACTATGTAGGTATGTACCTCAATGTAGCAATAAACTTTTGAAATGTTTTTAATTAAACATGTTTTGATTTGGTGCTATAAATGCAATTGCTCTATAAACGCATTTTACTTCTGTATAACTTAGTTGCTTTATGTGTGGCGTATATTAATTTTCAAGATGGGCGCAGGTCAAATCGGAGGAATAGCAACAATGTGTAAATATTTCATATAATATTCTAAGCCTTTAAAAACACTCAAAAGATGCCGATAAATGCTCTAGATTTATGGAAACATTAAATGAGTCACACTTTATAATTATTCAGTCATAAAAAATAGATGAATCTAATGAGGCTCTATCTGTTCCAGTAGATACCTATCGATATTTATTATTTTTACTATCATTAATTGTACTGAATGCGTTTAAAAGATTCCGGAGAATTTATCATTTGGCACAACACTGAAGGGGATTAATTTGTATCCCCGTTAACTTTCAACTCCTGGGATCTATTTGCAGTTAGTGAGTAAGCAGTAGCAGAGTAGCAGAGTTAGTGTTGGTATCAGAATTTATATTTTTGTTTATATCAAGCATTCTTGGAGAATGCGCGGTAGAGTCATTCAGTTTAGTAGAGGTACCATTTTCTAATTAATTTGAAAATTTTCTTTTAGTGGATATAGATTTCAATAATGCTGCTGGTTTTCAAGGAGTACCAGCTAAAGTAACAGAGGGTCAATTTATAGTAAGTTGTATAAGAGAAATGTAAATTTGTTTACATCTAATGTAATCAATTAGTATTATAAAATCTGTTGTATTTTTTGCAATTTTAAAATGACACTCGTACACTTAGGAAATTGGAAAATATTTTTAGAAAACATATAAAAAATTCGACGTTGCGAGATTCGAACCCGTTCAAGCCCGCTCTACATCCGGATACGTCAAAATTTTTATACATTTGTTACAACATAGTTTGTTGTTATCATCTATGTAAAGAGACTTTTTGTTACTTAAGGATTATACCAACAATCATTTGGCAAGAGAGAAATGCTATTCATAAAAGATTTGTTACATTGTAAAAATATTATTCGGACATTTTAAAAACCATTTTTAGAAAACGTATAAAAAAATGTATTGTAGCTATCTAATTCCTTAATTTATTTATACATCGTGTTTGAAAATATATCAAGTTACATTTATAACAGGTACACTATCTGTCTCATGCTATGCTGTTTTGCGTAGGGGCACTGATAGAAGCGCATGTCGTTATAACACCCGCCATATGTGTCTTTGGAGAAAGGTATAAATTTAAAGTATATGGTGGTACCCATAGATTTCTGGAAAATACAGGAACAGGTCGGCTAGTTCATCACCACTGTATACATAAAGGTAAAAAATATATAAAATACTATTATAGTCAATAAAAAAAAATCATAATTAATAAACATCATTTATAAATAGGAGTATATAGAATACCACTACAGTTTCATTCAATCTGACAAATTAATTTAAAATTAATTTAAATTTGAACCAGTTTTATAGTTTCTAAAGAAGACGAAATGCGTATGAAAGTAAAGTCTTTTGCAATAGCAGCAAACAAAAATTAAATGAAAAATTATAACAAAGCCGTCGTTCAGAATATTTGTTCTAATTATGTTTTGATTGTTGAACAAGGAATCAAAATCAGAATTTATTTCTTTTTATTTTAGGATATAATCACACCTTACGATTTAAAGAGTGTTCACCAGATAATTTGGCTCTCTTGGTGCTAAATCAACAATTTTCCTTCCATAAACGGGAACCAAACACGGACTATCTAATAAATAGAGTTCGCTATGGTATTGTAGGTGACCTGAATAAACGAATTGGTGATCCTTCATGTCGTTTCTACGGGTGGGGTAGCAGACGTAACGTAAGCCTGAATATTTATTTTTTTTTTTTTTTTTTAACAATTTAATTAACATCACTACGGACATAAGGTCTGTACCTTTTTTTAAAATAATCTTTTTCTTTTTATATATAAATTCCTTATTTGATTACAATATTAGAGCTTAAAACTAAGTTTATTAAATATACCATAAGAGAGTCCAGTTTTCTTAGTTATTAAATGTAACTTACATCTATTACAAAGTATTACTATGAGTATCTTTTACACATTTCTTAACATTAATTAATATTATATTTATTTTAATATATTTTATTAATATTACAATTTCTTATTTAAATAATGGGAAATGAAGGCATTATCGCTATTGTAGAGGATATGACCGCTTCGTTTCTATCTTTAATGGCCATCTTTAAATTATATTCCATAATACCTTTAGTCGTTGCCCCAGTTGCATTTCTTATCAGCCTTTTAACCGCGTCGTCCTCACCACCACAGTAGTAGGAACAGTTGCTGGTGTGGCGCGTTATCGCAACGATTGCGTGTGAGACACTATCGTGAAGCTGTATTTTCGATGATTTTGTGTTTACTACTACAACTGTGCTAGTGGTTAGACCCTGGGCCTCATGAATCGTCAGCACTTTTGAACCCATTTCTAAGCCGTATCCCTGACTCATCGAGTATTCCTTCTCCTCTTGAGTGAATGTGAGGTAGAGGGTGTCTTTTAAGTCTCGTGGAACGGGTGTTACCTTGATGTTTTCAATTCGGAGTGAGCGTACTGCCTCCTTGGATGAGTATATACCAGTATATATCGCTTGTAGGGCGTACGCAACATCCATGGGGCTTCTATGGGTGCACATTAGATCCTGAGTTATATTGGCTATTTGGTATGGAGCACGGTAGAAAATATCGAAAAGATTCTCTCGGTCAATATAGGGAAGTTGGTTTACATCACCGATCAATATTATTTCGTCTGCTTGGGTCATTCTAGCAGCCGTCACTATCGCTCCAAAGTGGTTCATTAGGGCCTCATCCACAATCAGGCGTCTGTACGTTTCTGATTGTCTCATCCCATTAACCAACATTGATGCCATAGTGCGAATCCTACTTTTAACCAAACTCCCTATACGTACCGAAAGCTTCTCCCGAAGTTCATTTGCTGCTTCTGTTGTAGTAGTGATAATTGTGTCTCTATCTGTGTCGAAGTGTTTTATGATCCAGGTTGTTTTGCCACATCCGGGGACCCCGTTGATCCACTGTATCCTGGGTATATGCCATGCTGCCGATGACGTGGGGTCTAGAATACTGTCAAAAGTTTTTGCTTTCTCAAGCATTCTATCTTCCAACATCACCTGCGTACATTTAGCTATGACTACAATATGATCGTTAGTGGGTGTATTGAATTTAAGGTTGCCCGTTCGTCTGGTTTCCTCTTCATTCAATTCCACAAAACCAACTGCAGCATTGTAAGCCGCCATGTATTTATCTTTCTTGGTACCTCTGATGGTTTGGGCTGTATAATTGTTAAATATGGCAGCTTCTGCCTCTTTTAGCTTTATATCCAAGATTGAAAATCCGCCTTGAAAGGCACGCATTATTTCCTCACAAGTTCTAAGCTTCACTTGTTTGGTAGCCTTTAAAACTGCGAGAAATTCGAGGAATGCGTTTCTGTAGTGGTCTTGGAGCCCCGAGATAGGTATTAAGATAGGTGGGCTCACCTGGTTCATTGACGCTCTAGTGGGCCTGGACCGAGCGGGGACAGAAGGATTCTTGGCACAAGTCCTTGTGAATTTCTCTACAGACGCAGCCTGCCTGTCCTGTAAAATTTTCTTCTTTCGTAGCACATTTCCTATAGCTGACATAATGGCGCTGCACGCTGATTTCGCGGTGGAAGGCTGTAAATGTACTATTTCTTTAAGTTTGACCTGATCCTCTGCGACCTTACGCTGAAGCCGCTCTGAGCTACTTTCTGTGGCCGTGGGAGTTGTTTGTAGTTGTTCCGCTGGAATTTCTGAGTTCTTGAGTTTAAGATAACTAAGATCTTCGCCTCTGTTCTCATAAACTAATACCTCATGCTGTTCTGAGGCTTTTATACATCCCAGTCGGTCCGCTACTTCACCTTTGTTGTAGTCGACCACCATAGCGTCTATACTAATCACACGTACGCCATATCCCACGATTTTGCCCATTTCCGTAAGCATCTCGCGAGCCCGCTGGAATGGCGTTCGTGTATCACTGTCGATACTACTCGGCAAGTGATATTTCCGACCGTCTTAATGGGGAGCGCGTCATACAGTTTGCGTCGTACTGACGTTCTGTTTGTGCTCCCGTTCAATAGACCGGCAAGACCAGGTGAAACTGCAATAAACTTATTGTTTCTGGGCATACAAAAGCTTATACCCAACCTTTCAATGCTATCGTCCATAAATAGCGCCACTCCCTTAGTTCTCAATCCCGTCTGACCTATTTCTGCCTGTAGCAGTAACGGGATCATGGCGTCTGTATTTCTGGCTTGATTTTTATGTATGCATGTGGAGGGCTTTAGGTTATCAGCGTGTATGTAGCTGCCAGACTGTAAAGGTCGCATTGAATTTGCGTAGAGAGCACGCGATTTTGTTGGATCCAATGTACTGTTTCTAATAAAAGCTATGCGGAAAGCCCTTTCAGTGTAGTCGAGAATTGCCTTCCTAGAGTATGGATCTGTCATTATAATTGGCAGTTCAACTTGGGACAGGCACTTCTCGATCTTTGCTTCAAGTTGAAAGCGGTCAGCAGCGAATCTCGGACATTCCAGTAGTATATGCCATACTGATTCCACTATATTGCTATCGCATTCGCACCCCGGGGAATCTTTTAGCTTAAATCTATGCAAGTATCCTGCTATTCCACCATGTCCTGTTAGCATTTGAACTTGTAATGGAGTAAGCTTCGTTGTCCTTATTATTTTATAGGCTACTTCTATATCTGGGAAGAATTTTTTGGTGACTGAACCTGTCTGTGATGTTTCATATCTGCCTTGCCATATGCTGACAGACTCCTCCCTTATCGCTCTTTTAATATACGACAGGGGTATTTTATCATAGTCTTGGGCCTGAATATTTATTTAATCCGACATAGTATTACAAAGTAAAGCTTTTTAAATTTTGACTAAAAATATATTTCTTAAATTTATTTATTCAAATATACCTTAGTAATTAAAAATGTGTATTTTTAATTACTAAAGTATATTAAATTTATTTATTCAAATGTACCTTAGTAATTAAAAATGTAAATGCATGAAAATGAGACTTATGGCTTTTAGAATATTTCGATAACGTTTATATTGTCACATTAATTCATTTGAAATGCATTTTTGTAATACAAACTTTTTAACAACTAAATAATTAATATTTATATTCAAAGTGTAAATTTACGTGTATTTTATAGGGTTATCTAATTCCTCTTCTGATACGCCTTTATCGAATGGATGTATCAATATTACCATCAGACCGATGTTTCAAAATGTGGAATAATAATAATAAATATCTTTGCATTCACCAGCCCAAGTGTAAGGTAATAATCTATTGAATAGCACTATATTTTGATATTTTTTTCAAGATGTTTCTGAAGTCCATTATTGCGAGGCTAGTGGCACAATTGGTAAAGTCTGACTGTAAACCGGGTGGATATTGGTTTGATCGTCACAAAAATCGCTACGAATCATGAATATATTTAAATTAATTGTGGTGTGAATATATTTAGATTAATAAAAACTTTCCAATGCAATTCAACCGAAAGCTACAGAACGGAATGTCTTGACATTATTAATTTCTTACTGCCTACAACGCTATACAGGAAAAAGCGTAAAGCTGTGAAAAATACTGCAAGACTAGGTACAGTTATTGTCATGCAGGGGAAGTTCATTCGCACAAAACAAAAGTAAATGAATACTATTATCCCTTAAAGCAAGCTATGCAATTGTATTCCTAGTACCAAGTACTTAACTATTGTCATATTCGGAATAAACGTCAATGTTTTAAAATTTACTTAAATGACATCATATCTATTAGGTAGGTATTTGAACAATAGTACATGGATGATTGAAACATATGTACATAAGTTTGTAAGGATAAGTAAATTTTTCTTTAATAAATATTTGTTTTTCCTACAGTCTGAAAAGCATGGAGCATTATGTCCAGTAAGTTTTATTTGTTTACGTCTCACCTACCTATGTAACGTATATTTGTTATGTGAACAGTATTTAATGTAAGGTTGAAGTAGCGTGACAATACTACGCTACGATTTCCTATTGCGTATTTTGTAAATATTTTCTTTACTCGTTATATAAGATGATGAGGATTGTACTGTTTACTTTGCCACAAATGTTGTACTCATTATTTAACTAAAGTGTTTTTGTGTATTTAAAGGAATCATTATACCAGTTAACAATGAATTCATTGTAGATAAAGCACGACATTGTTGTAGACTCCTTCACGATTTCTATGAATTAGTTAAAAATAAACGCACATTCGACGTTTTCTGTAAGACATTTTATATATGTTTTCTCGAAATTAAAAATGTTTTTCATTACCCTTAAGATATCACAATGACTTTTACTATGCTTTCTCCTTCCATATTGCAAAGAAAAAAAATATAATTTTTCTGATTTAACTCTATAGGATGACTTGGGGACTGTTCTTGTATGTTCTGGTTACGTGCAAGGTATAATGACATCACGGCTGATCGATCGGCCTTGTGGCGTCGGTTTCCTTGATCTGGGCCAATACAACAAGTTCCTTACATGCGGCGTGGATGATTCTCGTGACGTCATAGACCACGAGGATTTAGTTTCTTTTGATTTCAACACAGAAGTAAATTTACCTACTCCATCCTTAGTGACAGCTGTTCAGAATGTTACAAGTAAAACTTAAAAAAATGTACATAAAAATAACAGAATGTTGTTCTTTTTATTTTTTATTTTTTCTTAAAATCTACATAAAAAGTCACAGAAGATAATAAACAAAGGATTGCTTGATGATTAAAAAATAATTTGATTATTGCTTAAATAAAAAAACGCATATATTGATATTGAGGTATCAGCGTCTCATTACTTGAACTTGATGACCTCTTACGGGAAATAGAAGTATTTCTACTTTAAGGGGCCCCACTTCTCTCTCTGGCTTTTATTTTATATGTTCTCACAATATTCGAAATTACACTTTTCATAACCAACATACCGAAATTCCTTCCTGAAAAAGTTAAATAAAAAATAACAACAGTTTCATGAGTGCGCGAAATATACTTTGAAAGCATTTCGCGTCTTGCGAGGCTTATAAATTGAGAGTATTTATTAGTGAAACATACATTTTTTAAAGTAAAATAGGTAGGCAATAAAGTGAATACTACCTATGCAATTTCTAGAGCCGTGACTGAAAGGTATGAATGCACCGGGGTGTCTATCAATAGAGCGTTCCGGAAGAAACCTGTCGGGATCAAATTCATCAGCGTCAGGTCCCCAAATTGTTTTTGAACGGTGAATAGCAAATGCTCCAATCACGGCGCCTGCACCCGCTGGTACTGTCACTTTACAGGAGGCTGGAATGCATTTTTTTATTTGAGATTGATGATGATGAACATTACGTTAATTAAAAAAAAAACGGCTTTAGGCTTTCCATGCGTAGCACGCAGGGTAAGTCAGGGAGGACCTAGTGTCAAAACACTACGATCTGTACTTTCTGTAAGAAATCGAGACGTTAAGTTCCGCCACTTAACACGCACTGCCTCCGAATTCGGCGGGAAGTGATGAATGGATTGTCTTAACTCTAGGTTCACTCTGCCTACCCTGCTATGTGGGACTCAGCGTGAAGCTATAAAAAAATGTATCATAACACAAAACTACATACGTAAGTCGATTTGTTTGTCAATATTTCTTGCTATTATTGGAACAACTGTGTAGAGTCGCATACTTTCTTTTATAACTCTCTCTAAATAATTCATTTTATGAAGATCATCCTTAGTAGCTCCAGATTTTGAGTCGCCGAATATGTTTTTTTGTCTAAAAAAAGTTTAATAATAACCATTTTATTATTATTAAGATTAACTAATTTTAGATTTATTTACTTCTAAAAATGAATTGTAACAAAAACAAAAAATATGTAGGTACTTAGACGCAATTATTTACTTTTATATACTCGTATTATATAAATATCTTTTATGTGATTTTTTTTATTCACCATCATATATTTTCAGCATTGCAGGATAGTCAGAAAGAATCTAGTTTAAAGGTAGTTATTTCTCAATCAAGAGGTTGCATGTTAAGTAGCGATATTCAACACCGTGCATTATCTTAGCAAATTATACAAATAACTAATACGATCATCATTCCCCCTTGTCGAACGCAAAATTAAATGCGCTTACAGTAATTAGAAGTTGTCCAACTGCGTCGCGTGAAGAAATATTATAAATATTCTTTGGACAATTTAGTAGGTAATATTTAAATCATGAAGTTCTTACTCTTCGAATACCCTTTCTTGAGCATTTTGATGTATACCAAGCAAAACTAATGTATAAGAGATGACCAATGCAGTGGTATCGTTGCCAGCTATTGTGATAGAGTCGATATGCTCTCGTAATTCTTCATCTGTAAATTCGATTTCTCGCCCAAACAACAAGTCAAGAACAGCTTTGAAGGTATCATCTGTAAAATATTGCGATTGCATCCAACAGCATGTCATAATTGTAAAAAAAGAGTAGTTTCTTTTATTTTGTTGTTTATATAGATTTCTTATACAGTTATTACACGAAGTCAGTTTTATCAAAATAATTGGAAACACATTATACCTACATTCTCTTGAAAACAGCTTAAATTTAATTACGCCATTGCTGTTTCGGATGAACGATATGAAATATCTACCACCGTATTAACAGTGAATAACTTAAAAAAAATTGGATCCTTTTGTAACATTTAATTTAAGGTGTAATATTAACAACTTATTTATTTTTCAAAAATGCGCCCTCGTATTTTGCAATATAACGAAACAGTTCTCGCGGCAAAGCCGCGAGCGGGCCGCTAGTATAAACATATGGCATAAATCATAAAGTCACATTTATAATTTCTTTAATAGAACAACTGGTAATTGATGCCATGGAAAACACACTTTTATTTTTTGATACTTATAAGAATAACAGTTAAATTTGTATAAGTCATATGATAAATAAACAATTAGACTAGAGAATACGTGATGTAATGCAATATCTATTCCGTATGTGTACTTAATAAGCTTATTGTACCTCAATTTGAAAATATTTTTTATTTAAATTATATTGATCATATGGCTTAAAGGCAGGTACGTAAGATTGTACCATCTTACTTATGACCTTTACCTCCACCTATTATGGTCATCAGAATAATTTCAAAACTAAAAAAATTAAATATGGAACAATCACATATAATATCATCTCTATGTTTCTCTAATTTCTTATGTTCTATATTCTCATTCATTCCATTTCATGCCAACTCATTCCATTTGGTTGTTTTGTTTGCAACAATAACTTGAACTAAGGAGTAAGCTGAAATGCAGTACGTCGTTAAGTCGTAATAATATATTGTATCTACAAGTAATAAAAAGCTAATAATTATAGAGTCCTTTGTAAAATTAAATATACATATGTTGGTACTATATTTCTTTACATAAAATTATAAAAAAATAATATAGATAAAGCAATCTTATACAATGTCTCTATATATGTTCGTAGAGTTTATATGTTCATGGTGTTCGACAAATCTGTTGTTTACGAAACTTTGCTATGTGTACACGAATTATTAATATACATATTAGTCTATACTTTAAACTTTTTTCTTGTATCAATAAATTTTAAACTTGCTTGAAATCAAATTTTAAAAGATAAGGTACAATAGACACTGTAATCGTCCACGCTAAGCAGATCAGATATTAAAAAATATCTCGGATCTAATAGTATGGTACTATACCTAGTATATATTAGTGCTAGTATCCCTTATCTTTTAAAATTTGATTTCAAGCAAGTCAGAAACTTATTACTATTTAGCCCATTTCATTTCCTTCTCTATATTGTCAGAAAAAAATAAAGATCTGTGGATGGATAGTTAAATCTTCCTTTTTTCGAAAACGATGCCGATGATTTTATTGCATTTTGACTTACCTATTTGTCAATAATAAAAAAAGAGGCATAAATTGTATATTTTATTTCAATGCTACTATGCTGTTTTACTTTGTAGTGCAGTGCAGTAAAATCTAGTTATAGTGTGCTCAGTAAATAATATTGCCTGCATTGAAGGCGTCCATTGTTCAAAGTCTTTATGGAGATTAAGATGACCGCAAATTGCAAACAAGATGTTTATTTACTTTACATTTAAATAAAATAAGCGAATGCAGCGGCTTCATCTATACGTTTATATGTATTTAAAAATGAAAAATAAATTTTCAAAGATTTTTCTAGATACGTTAGTGCAAAGAAGGATAGATTAAGAAAGTATCAATATTTACCAGATTTTGTGTCTTCGACATTTTTATGTTTTTTTGCCTCGTATTGTAATCTTCTTTTCCGAACCACCTACATATATAAAATACAGAAATAAATTGTTAAACCTTTAGTTAGAAGTAATGGACATGTTAAATAAAACCTACTGTTTCTTACTAAATAATAAGATTTGTATAAAATATTTCTATCGACTAACTTTATACTGAGTGATATAGTGTATCATTCTTAAATGACTTTTAGAGACCTTCACGCGTTTTCCTGTATAGCAGGGTAGTCAGACACTCCGTTCTCGACGTTTTCTATATTTTCCAATTATAATAATCCGTATTGTTATTAATAATTAATTTCCTCAAAAAATAAGAAATTAAGCGTAAAATATTAATATATTAATAATAATAAAAAATATTAATAATAAAGCCACGAAAATTGCTACATACCTCATCAGTAAATTTATGAGTAAGGTCAATATTATGCTTTTGCTGCTTCGCGTAAGAAGTTAGGTTAAAGAGACAGTCAGGTTGTAGCCAGACTTTAAACAAACGTTTATTTAATATCGTCATCACTGTTTGGCGTGCTTTAAGATATGGAGTATCCGGAGAGTGTTGGACATCCATTTTCTCTCCCATAGCAGTTTCTATAAAATTAAAATGTTAATTTTACGTTACATTAATAAACATCTACACAATACTCTAATATAGTACATAAAAAATTGTGGTTTCATTAGCTTTGATTCTAAAAGCACTAAAGAATCCTTACCAAACACAATATCTAATGTACAAGCAGATATGTAGCGCAGTACGTCAAATTCCTCTTTTCCCGATTGTTCGTTAAGGCGTTCAAGAAGTATGTCTGCTTGTTTTGAAATAACATCCAGGTATTCCTCGACAACCTTGTTATGAAATACAGGCAGCAAAACTTTCCTATGAGCTTTCCACAACCTTACTGCAAGTAAATGTATTATTATTTTATTCTATGCTATGCGGAATTCTGCAGAAAATTATAAGCTTTTTTGTTTTTTTTTTATTAGATATTATTTTATTACCTAAAAACAGTAAATAGATTAGGATAAAACAAAGCAATCTATCACAAATCTTTTTCTATACCTCTTAAACGCATTCTGTCATTTCGTTTTGTATTTTTTAAAATTTGCCTAAATATATTGCAATTTTCCTAAATAAAATTATAACTTTGTAGCGTCGACACCAGTGACTGGACATCAATGATCAGAGACCACCAGTCACACCAGCATTAGGTACTGTCGCTGTTGGTTCTGGGTTCAATTTCCACTCGAGGGAGTGACTTAGATCGTTTTTACTACTTAGCACTGGTAAGTAGACAACACTCTACGTAGAGTTTCGCCACTTTGCACGCATTATTTTAATATCCAGCGGAAAGTAAAGCTCTGTACTTTACTGTGTCTTGATTCTTCTCCAACTATCCTGTTAAAAAATACTTTGAAGCATTATTATCATACATGCTTAATAGTGTGGCTTACGTGACGTGACTTTTTAATTATGTACCTTATTATTAACACGTTTTTGTGTTTGTTTGGCTACCTTAAATCAATAAATATAAATAAATCAATGAATTTTCGTGATTGTAGTATTTTCTTCACGCATAGTAACATCAATATATCAATATTTGTGGTTGTTTATGTACTTAACCGAAGGTGTCCTTCGCCACAAATGTAATGTCCTCTACGTCACAATTGCCCTAATCTTAAAATCCATACTTCTATTATAAATTATATGTTTGTCTGTCACGCTTTCATGGCTAATCTACTGGTCCGATTTGGATGAAATTTAGAATGAAAGTACTAAAAATTACTAGGCCTAATATAGGCTACTTGATTTTTTAAATATCTACCTCTAAAGGGTTGAAATAGGGGATGAAAGTTTATATGAAAACTGTACAAAGCTTGACCGACTGTCATGAATTTTGGCATAAATATAATCCAAGGTTAAACATAGGCTACTTCATTTTTCAAAAATCCACCACTTAGGGTTACCGAAACAGCTACCTAGATCACGCGGGCCGATAGTTTGACTAAATAGGAATATGTAGTTAATTAGTGTCCACAATAAAATTAAGGATAATAAATTACTAATTTTAATTAAATACTTTTAAATTATGTAAGCTACTATTATAATTAATAACTCCAGTTCAATTTTAGATGCTATAAAGTACTGGATACATTTAAGAAACACATCTATGTATAAAACAAAAAAAAATGTTATGTACCATGAGTTTGTATTTCATAGTGAATGAAATAAGAAAAAAATACGTAACGATATATAGATTCGATTAGATTATATTTGATCTTAATATAATTCAAATCAAAATGTTACATCAAAATGTGTATTTCTCTTTGTACAAAAAATATACTTCTAGCTTGAAAAAAATGGGTGAGAAGTGGGCGTATTAAAAAATAAATACTTACAAGGAGCAATGAATAATCCATGACCAAGCCAAGGTCGTAGAAATCTATATACCACATCTTTATCGAGACAATTTTCTAAAATCACTTGAGCATCTTCTGGATTTCCAATAGCTGTAATATTATATTTAACTCAAATAAAAAAGATATTATACGGCTAGAATGATGCGGATTGTACGCGATGATGTCTGTGATTTTGGCAATCAAAAAAATATCCTTTTGAAAGAATAGTTAGCACCACTATTATTAAATTTTGAGGATAATGATAATTGTGGAAAGAGAGGCAGCCTCTTTGACTACTTTAAAAAAGCACACTACAAAAAAAATTAAAACAAATCAAAATAAAACGCTTACCAATATACATTTTAGGACCAAGCCAAAGTTTTACTGCACCTCTATTTTTATACGCTAACTCAGCAATATCTTCAAGGTTTTGCAAAATTTCTGTACAAATATTTAATAAGTAATTATTTAATAATTAAGTAATTGATGTCAATTGAAACTGAATATCTATAACGAATTCAGTCCAAATTATATAATTTACAGAGTCTTTAGTACACCTGTTAGTTTTGGGCCTAGTCCCGACTCGGAAAATGATTATACTTAAATAGTTTTCACTTCTCGACTTTAGTGAAACGAAGCACGCCTTCGGATTGCGTCCCCCTCACCAGGCAATTGAGAGAGAACAGATTGTTTCAATTTTAGTTTCTGCCACATGAAGTTAACGGAAAAAATATTATGAATCCCAAAATAATACTGAATTTTTCTTTAGAAGAAAAAATATTCCATGCCATTTTGTAACATTTATACAATTCTGATAAGATATTTAACAGCATTGTATAAATGTTACTAAATGGGAATCACATCCACATAATGTGATATTATTGATTTTCTCAAGAACTAATGATTTTAAATATATATATTTTTAATTTGGCTTTTATAATGTTGTTTATTTTTACATATATGACAGAACAACATATAAATACGTTTATGAACTGATATTAATTATATATTTAAAATATGAACAATTTTTTTGTTTAATATTAAATCTGTCATGTAATATTTATTTTTCATTGTTTTAGAGAAAAACCTTTTGATACATGGGGACCATGTCTTTTACATCTAGGCAACAAGTATGGTTAATATATGAATTATACTCCATAATAGTTATTCCTCGTACGTAAGTATATGTAAATATATAATAAATTTGCATTTATAAAATGCGTCAGATAATTCTTCACTAAGCATTTTGATTCATTCGTTCGCTTTGTAAGCATACTTTTAATCTTGTTCCTGAGCGAACCACTTTCAAATGTCGCTAAATAATTTGTAAAATTTATCATTTCGCTTTTGGTCGGTGAAAAGGACAGTAATACCTTTTTATTATTATGAAGTACAATCTTTTTCTAATAATTCATCGCATGCCTAATACAATAAGTTTTTTGACCATAATTCGTCTAATATGGTTAATATAATAAAGTGGCACAAAAAAAATGTCTTACTTTCCGAGTTTCCAATAAAGAGCATAGCGTTTCCTATGACAGGTAGAGCTGGTGGCATGGGTAGTGACGCAGTTGCTTTATCTAATCTTTTGGAATCCACCGTCAAATAAATCCAACAGCACCAAATTAAAATCAAAATAACAATCACAATGATCATGTTTACGAATTCGTAATTTTTAAATTCGAATACCTTAAATCAAATTCAAATGTTGTTGTTACTGAAAGATAAAAATAATGTTAATTTTTATATTTTCACTCTTTTTTAAATCTTAAAAATGTATACAAAAATAAAACATATATTATCTTTTTTTTAATTCTAAATTTTATATAATAATACTTAAAAAAATGCGCTTTCAAGGAATTTAATTTTATTTTTTTACATACCTATTTGTGTCGTTTACGAGGATTCGTTAAAAATTACACATCTGATAGGCACGTTAACTTATATGTAAAACGTAGACATAGATACATTGGAACATTAAGAATGGACGATCAAGCCGACAGGACTGAGTAGAACTTAATTTATAGCGCAATTGCCAACCACTGTTGTCCATGTAAGTTTACACGACTTATAAATATTTGCTAAAACACAGACTCTACCTTGTTTTATGTTTATGGGAGGAAAATTAGCAAAACATGGGTAATTAAAATTTAAAGTATATGTAGGTATCTGCGTATATCTAACTTAGTGGCTTTCAAAGTACGAGTATATCGATTCTAAATATACAGAAATACACTTAAGCTGCATAAAACTCTCCTGAAATCTGTAAATGACTAATAAAATTAAATTGATACTACTACATATACCAATAATTTTACTTAATATCGTGTCGGTATATTACAGACCTATGTATAGTTGATATTCTCTGAGTAGTACCAAATAAACTGAAAAAATATTTAGTAAAAAGTGACGTAAATACAGTATTTTCCATTCTAATAAAGTAAGCTGTGGTTGATTTTTAATAATTTATAGATTTTGTTGGTCAATAACTGAAAAGACTTTACTTTTCAGTTATTGACCAACAAAAACTATAAGTATGACTTTAGATAGAACAGTAAAAGCCAATGTACTTTGTTTTCCATCATTATGAATCTGCCACGTGTTTTGGGTTTTGAGGTTTATAATTGCTTAAGCAATTATAAGTACTAAGCAAAATTGCATGTTATAAGTGCATATATATGCACTTATAACCTGCAATTTTGCATAGTACTTTTCACTCTTTTCCGTAAAGCAGGATAGCCAGAGAAGCCGTATAGCAGGTTAGCAGGATAGCCGTTCTCCAGTTTCCGCCCGAGATCGAGGAGACATTGCGTGTTGAAAATATACCAGAGTGCACAGATTAAAATTGGCCTGAACAATAAGTTTATTTCTCATGATGAAATGTCGTTCTTCGTTGTTTTATGACTTTATCAGTGGTGAAGCTACCGTAGGGCTACACGGCGCAGTGCACCGGGGCCCTGGAGCTTAGGGGCCTCTGGAGCAAGCTTAGGGGGCAACCTCTAATCAAGCGCGGATCCATTGTAGTGGGCACTATGGGCATCTCCAAAACCTTGAGTTGCAAAAAAAATTAAGTGGTGGTTGTAAAAAAACGATAGCTCAAATATTTCAGTGGTAGTTGCAATAAAAACGAGAAGAGCTATATATCTATAATCCTGCTCTTCCTTAGAAATTTCTAACGTTTTTCCATTAAAAGAGTTTACCCACCACTGGTCTCAAGTTCACACCTGATTTCAGTATCATCGTATCACCTTAATATAATGAAAAAATATTTACACGATCCTTTTTCAATGCGCCGGGGCCGTTGTACACCTAGATACGCCACTGGTCCTGATATAATACTGATATAAGTTGTATAATACTAGTTCTCTGTATATCTCTTGAGACACGTCTAGTAAATTATCCTTTCAATAATAATTACATGGTATTAAATATAAAGTGCCACGAGCCGAGCCAATCTTTAAAGGATATCAATATATACAGAACGTGAAAATTGACAGGATTAGGTTAAGGTTAATCTTCTAGAATAACTAGATTATCTAGTAGTAGACTGCAAAAAACCAGACTTAAGATACGTGGCTAAAAAAAATAAATAGATAAACTAGACACTTAAGTAAATGGACTTTTGCCTATAAAGTATGGCTAATTTGGACCCAGATTTACGAGGGAACAGAAACTCTGGTCTCGAAGCGAAGCGCGGCGTTAAGTTTCACCACTAACACGCAATAAGACCTCAAGATTTTGTCGGGAACGGAGTGTCTTAACATTAGGTTCCTCTCCCTGCTGTATCCAGGATAAAGCGTGAAGCTAAAAAAAGGAAAAAAATACAGACTTCAAAATATATATGTGCCTTTCGCTTCTTTCTTATGTTATGACAGATAGTAATTGTTAAGCGACTTCTATTGCAAAAATCATTTAACATTTTTACATTAATTATATTTTTACATCGCCAGGCTAATAGAACTCCATTATCCTCTCGTGAATCCTTGTATTTTTTTCTATTTATTTAAGTACAAGTTTATTAAGTCATTATTTACGTAAAACTTTATAATTCTATGTAATGAAAGTTTTATTAAAAATGATTAAAATCGTTTTACAATATACTATTTGCGCAAATTAAAAAAAATGGCGCGTAAAAATCATTACGCCTTTTCCAGCACACAAATCAATTTTTTTACAAGGCATCTTATATAAAGTTACTATTTATTAAATCAGGCAGGACTAGGTTTACGATTTGAACCTACAACACCGCCAGGCATCGTTCGCAGTAAATACTTCGCAACTGTGGCACAATGCCCTCATTTTACGCCAAAAGCTTGGCCATTAAATAAACTTTTACGAAGTTATGAGCTTTGTAATCTTTAAAAGTAATAAATATTGTCAGTCACAAATTACAAAATGTGTTGTGGTTTCGAGCGATCGTTAATAATAATTTGCTCCTGAGTTATGTTAATAATCTTAATAACATTATAAGATACTGAAAGATATTGAAAATTCATATATATGAAATATTCACAGTGTAAAAAAATATTAGTGTTATGAATATCATTTCAAAGTAACTAACGATATTAATTTAAACCAGGGAAACATTGATCTAAAATAATATTATATAAATTTGCCAATCAATATTTATCTACGGATACAAAAATAATAAAATACAATAAATAAAATATAAATTATGAAAATATTTTATTATCTGTCTTCATGTAATAAAATAAACTTGGTTGTAAAGTGAATATAATCACATTAAGTATTCTTCTGCCTACCAGTATACTCGCAGATTTGGTACTGGCTACTTAAATTCTTCGTTTATTATGCTTGTTAAATAATCTATTATTACAATCATTTTAAGTGCAAAATGTTCGTAGCAGTAATATTATTGTTATTTTGTTGTTTATATTATTTACATTTTCGACGTATGAGAAAACATTTGTATGAATTTAGTAAAACTATACCAGCTGTGGGAAATCTACCAGTTGTTGGGCACACTCACTGGTTCATCGGAGGACCTGAAAGTAAGATAACTTTTCGATTTTATTAATTTGTTAAGTGTCAGTTCGCGGTGAGTCAGATATACTGATTAGGTGGCTATGTAAAGTTAGTTACAATAAGCTTCATAATTAAGAATATACAATTTTCTTTTAATAGTCATAGTGCTCTCTTTATCTAAAAAAAATTAAATAAAATAGTTTCAATATGTTATTGCTTTCTATTCATTTTTGTTTTTTATTTACTCTGGTTTTACTATGAATCCATATTTTTTATTAAAACAAGATTGATTTTTTTTACACATTATCTTATATTTCTGTTAGGTACTTAATTTTTTATTA
This sequence comes from Dryas iulia moderata, assembly GCA_019049465.1. Classification (NCBI taxonomy): domain Eukaryota; kingdom Metazoa; phylum Arthropoda; class Insecta; order Lepidoptera; family Nymphalidae; genus Dryas; species Dryas iulia. The sequence continues at coordinate 7,953,693 of CM032431.1, forward strand.
CTTATAGTACTCAGTGTCCCTACATATAGATTGCATTTAATATGAAAGCGTTTTGTGTGTATATTAAGGAAATAGTCAACCCAAGGCACGATTTGTAGAGCCTTTTTTTACGTTAACAGATAAGAAACGTATGTATGTACTTCGGAAGCAAAGTATGTCACATAATAATAAAAATAATTTAAAAATGATTAAAATTTTAGTTTTTGCACAGATTATAATAATTTATCACCCAGCTACCGGAGGCCTTGCCTCTGAGCGCAGTATGATACCATCTGACTGAATACGCGATAGTTGTAGATTCGATTTCCACTCGGGGGATGACTATATTTCAATTAATTTCATTTCTTCCTTCTAATGACACAATACAAAGCCTTGCGTTATGTTCCGCCAAAGTTCAAATGCAATGCAATTTCTTTAATTCGGGCAGAATATTTTAATGACATGCGAATATTTCAGTCGTCATAGGTTTATTTTAAACTTTTGATTTTGTTTCTTATACCTTAGTGCAATTTAAATTTGCAAAAGATTAGCAATTTCGGTAATTATGCAGTGTGTGCACGTGTATGTGTGTTTTGATCGTTTGCAAGTTTGTGTGTCCGAAGGCAAGTAGCGAAGATTAAGATGGTGAATTATGGGAAATGTCAGCCTCGAACTAAAACTTTGCGATTTATAAAAATTTTTAGAGAGTATTGAATGGTGCTTAATTGGACTATATGTACATACATACATATTAAATTCCTGATATTGTTATAAGATCATAATAATATGATTTCAGAAATACTAAGAAACATTCAGAAACTTGCGCATATGATAGAAAAAACAGGTGGAATCAGTAGTATTTGGCTTGGCCCTACTTTATATGTTGGTACGTTGAAAGATTTTTACTTTTCAGTTTTTTTTAATTTTTAAAGTAATATTGCAGTTGGTATTGAAGCTATATGGTTAATGACATTATATTAATTTTTCAGTTACATTAGAGCCAGAAGACGTACAAAAAATTTTAGAGAATAGTCTTCAAAAAGATTTCTCGTATAAATTTCTTCAGGAATGGCTTGGAAATGGTCTTTTTGTAGCACCAGGTATGCTTAATTTTTATTATATTTTTCTTAGTTTGTGGTGCGTATTTTATTAGGTTTTTTCTTGATTATAACCTTTTTATTTACTGAATTAAATATACCTAAGTATATTGTATTTCAGTTGTCGTTTTAATGTAGCTATATAAATAATATTTAATACTACATAGTTACATATTTAATACTGTTACGGTATTTTATAGTATTTGTATAGTAAGTTACATTAAAGCCATTTTGAGGGAGCTTAAGTGTCTCGGAGTGTTTCACAGGATTCACCCCTTTCATCTAGAGCTTCAGTATAATTATTTTCCTTCACGTATATTTTGCAAGATAATGAGATTAGAACCTGGTTTCTGTGTCCTCCATCCATTTCAGGCACTCTGAGTTCTGCAAGGTAGAATGCAAAGCTGACTTTATACTACTAGCTACTACTATACTTGGAAAAATTCTAATATTATACAATGACAAAAAAACATTTTTTAACCTTTAAAGCATTTTAAGATATGATATAATTTTTTTAACATGTTTTTAAAAATGTTTTTCTAGCTCTAAAGCTGTAAACAACACAATAAAAATATGTAAAAAGAAAACAAATTTAAGACTCTTTTCGTTACTTTTTTTAACCAATTTACTTATGAATTAACATTTTTATGGGATAGTCAAGAATATTTTATGTAATAATTTTGTATAAATAACTTATATAATTTTTTATTCAGTGGACTTATGGAAAGTACATCGTCGCCTACTTTTACCCGTATTCCATAATCGCATCATAGAAGACTATATTGATGTGTTTGGCGAGCAGGGATCCACATTGGTAAAGCGCATGCAGGAGCGAGTAGGCAAATCGGAGTTCGATGTATTTCCGTACATAACTTCGTGCATGTTGGATATTGTATTTGGTATGTTCATATTTGCTTACTATGTACAAATAGCAGTAGCTTCCCGCTTTACCCGCATAGCAAGGTAGTCAGAGAGAACCTAGTGTGAAGACACTCCGTTCTCCACATAACGAATGAATGTATGAATATGAATAATAATAAAATATTTTTAGGTCCTTCGTAGTTAATCAGTACGCATAAAAAACGGGCGTTACACTGACTTATAGACATAACACACAGCCGAAGCTTCTGGATGCAGAAAGCTAAAATTAAGCATCTCTTATTCCTACAGTCCCAAAAAAACGGAACACCCGTTTCTTTATACCGAACCTATATATTGTTTATCTATTTTTTTATACATTTCTTCAAGGAAAACACTGAAGTGATTTCACGAGAGTGTTACAAGAATGGGACAGGAAATGAATAGAAATAGGCGTTATATTTAAAAGTTAAAGCTACGAAAGATAAAAAGGAAAATTGTTGTACAAGTTTTGAGGCGTTCCGGACTGATTATAAATGATTTTTATAATCAATAGGTTTTTTACAATATTTTTTTAAAATACGTTACTTTAAATAAATAATTAATTAAAAGAATTGTAAAAACTTAACACTGTAAAATATCACAAATACGTGATTATGTAAAGTAATACATTTTTATTATTCCTTTTTTATCTTTCAAGAAATTATGAAAGCTTAATTAGTGTTGGTGACATCAATTCAAGATGGTATTTTCCATTAAAGTTATGGTTAACATAAAATTATTGTATTCAGAAACGGCAATGGGTGAAAAAATGGATGTCCAGCATAACCCTGACACACCGTACTTGCGCGCACGCAATACTGTCATATCGATCATCGGTATGCGGTTTTTCAAGGCGTGGATGCAACCAGATGCCCTTTTTAAGCTTACATCATATTCAAAGTTACAAAAGGAAAACATAGAGTTTACTCATAAATTTACAGACGAGGTAAGCAAACAATTTGTTTACATTAAAATTTGTTTTGGATAAACATCAAGCGAATTCGCACCTCAAAAGTACACACAAAATTTATAGAGTTACTTAACTAAGTAAAGATATATTTCGTTGCGGAACTAATGTTCGTTTACTATTTGGCCATAAAATTGTAACTAAAAAAATGTACCTTTGCACCTTACCTTTACCTTTTTAAAGAGGTACATATGAATGAGATGGCTTCTACCTAAGTAGGTATTTGTGAAAAAGATAAATATAATGATAGGTAAATAATATAAGCATATAAGGTCATAATGGCACAGTGGAATAGTGTCTAACAGTAAACGTGATGATTGCGGCTTCGATCTCCTGTAATGGAAGTGTTTGTAATTATATTACTTTTATTTCTATACCGTCTATAGTATCTATAATTGCTATACCGACTAAAAAGAGAATTTATAGTAAATAAAGTGTTAGAAAAACATTCTGATTAAATATCTTATTTTGACAAATGTTGTACGATGCAACACAAATTGATGTCAGGATCAAAACTTATGCACCATATATGTATGTATTTGTTAAGATAATATATTTGTTTTAGGTTGTTAAGAAAAAAAGGGCGTTATTTGAGAAACATGGAAATAATTTTAAAGAAGGTTTGTATTAAGTATTTTTTTTAATACCCAAACAATTATATTTTTTACCTTATTTATCATTTTGCAGCATTGTTATTATTGTCTCCTATTAAGTCCTATAGTAAAAACTATAGATTTTCGAATTTTCATGTTTAACTATGAATAATAAAATAAAAGAATTTTTTATAGGTAGGCAAGATCTTTTGGAGATATTGTTGAGTAGAGAAATGAAGTTTACTGATGAAGAACTACGCGAACATATAGATTCTATTACGATTGCCGGCAACGATACTACTGCTCTAGTGATATCATACGTTTTGCAATTACTCGGAAGTCATACAGAAGTACAGGATAAAGTATACCAAGAGTAAGTTATATGGCAGTTTTACAGTTCTTTAACAACTGTACGAGCATATTAACACTTTCTTGCTTCCTATTTATTATTGGATTGAAGGCGTAAAAAATAACATAAAGGATAGATTAGGTCCCCAACACACTACGTAATTTTTTCCTGGGCTTAGGAGACTTATAAACTATTTATAAAATTAGGAGACTAATAGGGTCTCGTGTACAACAACAACCACATGATGATTCAATTGCGAGATTTCTTAGATCCCCAATGCACCAGCTGAAAGTTCTTCAACAATAATGCCCCAACGGCCACTTTCAGCTAGCACTTTTTAAATAACATTTTAAGAAATACGCAAACTGTATTCGTAGCTAAAAAAACTTTTAAAACAAAACTCCAATTTAGTCATTGATGATTAATTTAAATTCAATCTTTTACAGATTACAAAGTATTTTCGGAGACTCAGACCGTATACCTACGAAGGAGGACATGAATAAAATGGAGCTTTTAGAGAGAGTAATTAAAGAAACTATGAGATTGTACACTGTTGTACCAATTATTGGAAGAATGACTCAAAAAGATGTTAAGCTTTGTATGTAATATAGAAATTGTTTACCTATCTACAATATTACATTTTTTGTCATACCACCCTTCGAATTACTTTGCCAGATATATCTGCCTTATTTGTTACGAAATAGCATTATAGCATATCTTTATAAACTAAAATCTATTACTGCATCATTTTTTTTGCGGCCAGTCGTGGCGCAGGGGCATAAACTGTGAGTATCTTCTTGTGGGTTCAATTTCAACACGAGGAATTGAAATACTCAATATTTCATTATCTTCGGTATAGTGACTAGACAAAGCACGGCGTTAAGTTCCGCCACTTAACACGTAATGCCTCTAGAATTCGGCGGAAGGTAGGGAACGAGTTTCTTAACATCAGGGTCCTTCTGCGTACCCAACTGTATGCGGGATATTCTTATAAAATTACCTATGACCTAAATACTTTGTTCTCTTTCTATTCATTTCTTTTACATCTATATTTTTAGAGACATTGTTACGGGCGCACTTAATTGCCATTTTTTATCGTTATGAAGCAGATTGAAGAAGCAGACGTAGAAATTAAAGATAAATAGAAGCACTTACCCAAAAATATTCTACTTTACCTTTATAAGTAATTTATATTTCAGCAAAATGTACAATCCCGGCTGGTGTAAGTTGTGCAATTTTACCTTCGATGATGCACAGATCTAAAAAAATTTGGGGCCCTGATGCGGACTGCTTCAATCCTGATCGATTTTTGCCAGAAATTAATGCGCATAGGCATCCTTGTGCCTATATACCATTCAGCTACGGGGCGAGGAATTGTATCGGTAATACTATTATTCGCTGTTGTATCAACCTTTATACCTTTTCGTAGTATGTAATATTGTAATAAGACACCATTTAATATAAGTTATTTTCCGATTGCAATTTTCTACACATTTTAACATTTTTTCAAATTGAACCACTTACATTATTTGTATAATCCATTGATATTAATAATTTGCAGGACGTCATTTTGGAATGCTATCGATGAAGAGTATTCTTGCGATTATTTTAAGGACTTATAAAATAGAATCTAGAATATGTGATCGTTTGAAGATTGAAATTCTTCTGTTTCCAGTTTACGGAAATTTAATTTCGATTGAGAGGAGATCCTAGATTTAAAAATTAATGACAAATCATAGTTATAAGTTACGCTAAGTTTTAAATAAAATGTTTTTTCCTTACCTATTTTTTTCATCACCTAACGTAATTATTTAAATAAATAAAAATATTCACCTAAATAAAGGTACTTTTAGTAATAAAGTGATATGTTTTATATATAAAACAATGCTTTATAATAACTTCAAATAAGTCCATACCAAACAAAATCGTCGAATTATATCTTGCAAATGTTTAAGACATAAATAAGTTTAAGTTAAAATATTGAACAAGCCAAAACTTATTTGTAGCAATATATTGATTATTATTATTCTTAAATTCTTATAGTTTTAGCTTGTGTATTATGGTTTACTACTAGTTGTTCCAGGTTAATAGTTCTAGACTTAGATATACCACGACGAATCTATCAACTGTTTTCCACTTTTGGGTTATGTCTTATTAGACATGCGCAAAACAGTGCGCCATGAAGTGATGTGATATGGCATTACATTTCGTGCCGCGTGATATTACATTTTAGCATTACTTTAAACATCACGCGTAATGTCGCGTAATGACATTACACTACTATCACACATGGCACCGCGTGATGTGATATTACTGAGATACTGATGACATGTAATATGAAATGTAATAAGTAATACGGCTTGCCCATCGCACCGCTATTTGTACAATGAACTAAAGCTGATTGAATAGTAGCTAATTCTTGATTTTTCAAAATGTCGCAATCACACGTAACGCCATACATTACTATCACTCCTGCGTTTGATATTTATGTTAAAATTAGCTATCTAAACAGTAAAACAGTGTTTTACTTTTATATTATTAAAAAATGATAATTACTTTTGATATCAATTCTGAATTTTGTATAGGTACCGTAATACAGGTTTCATAGTACGGTAACAGTCGCAACAACATAAATTATACCGCGAGTATTTGTAGCTATCTCATGATTTTGCAAAAAATTATAAAAATTGCATTCCGTGAAATAAATAAATTAAATATTATCATTTGTCTGAGCGCTTTCTTGCTTCGCACTCTAAGAAATGTGCGTGCACAAATATAAACCTTATGTGTATAATAATACTGTTCTAAATAAATATTAAGCCAACCTCGCGAGCGAAGTGTCGCGTCACGACATGTGACGCACGTCATGTCGTCCTCTTCGCACAGCGCACGTGCACGACGCACAGCGGAGAGCAGTCCGAGAGCGGTCCGAGCAGTGTAATGTGATGTTTAGGTGTAATGTGTGATGTTTAGTTCAGCCGCGTGATGTGTAATGCTCCACGAACGAATAAAGAAAGCCACAAAAAAAACCACAAAAAAGTTATTTTGTTAACAGATAAATACATTTAGGAAAACAATGTAATGTAGTGTTTCCAACGTTATAAGTTTTGATTTCGTGAGAAACTTCAAGAATAAATTTTATTCTTTAATTATTAATATAAAGATATTATTTTCTGTTGTTGTTAATTACAAACGTCAGTAAGGGGGTTTTATAATAAGAGATTTTTTCTTAATACCAAATTACTTAATTTGATATACTATTCAATTTACGTATGCAAATACTTATGAAATAAATATATTATAGTGAACTTCCACTAGTATAATAAGTACAAAGATATTCAAAATCTTTTTATGGTATTTTTTAATAAAAAAAATATTTTTTTATTATAGTTTTTTTATTACTTTAGTTTAGATCAATAATAATAATATTTCACTATCCAGTAGCGCAGCCAAAGAGTTGTGACTACGACATACAGCATATGATATGTTTTCGATATAAAATGTGTTTTCAACATATTTTCATTTAATTCTTTGTTAATACAAAAATATCAGTAAACCTTTTTATTCGATTAAACGATAAATTAAACTATATTTTTTTTCAACAACGTATTAATTACAAAAAACTACTTTTATTATACTCTAAAATTAAATTATTGTTAGTGCTCTTTAGAAGTTATATGTTATAGTCACTTGTTCAATAATACTATTAAGTATTTAATCCGTCAAACATATTCTAATTTCGTTAGATAGTTTAAACATTAGCATTTATTATCTTTGAACGTAAAATTATTTATTATGACATATGTTCATTTATAACCTGTAGACCAATAACAGTTTATGTTTTCAATTTTAATCTATGGAAATAAACATGGCTGGCTTGGTTTGTTGGCTGTCTAATTTTCGGTAGCATTCCGCTATTCTATATAGTTTAGGTTATTTAGTTTGTGTTTCTTTTTTTCCAATAGTTTATCATTTGTGAAAAAAAATATTTTAACTGTGAATAAGACGCAGAAACGTATGATGTCACATTGCAGTCATTGAAAACAAGGTAAGCTAAATATGGATGCTAAAGAATGTAGGCAAAGTAAACTCTTTCGTAGTAATTCTCGAATATAATTTAAATATTTCTCTAATTAGGTATCGAAGTCTTAATCATGGATTTTGGACACCCTCCTCCGAATTTGGGAATGCCTCCACCCGGCATGGGTGTGCCGATGGGTCCCATGGGCCCGCCGGGTCGAAACATGATTCGCCATAACTTTAGACCTTTCAACTATCAAATGCGTTTTCCACCACAAGGCCCTCTGAATATGACTCAAGATGATTTTGATGGTAAACGTTTACGTAAATCGGTTATGCGAAAGACTGTAGACTATAATTCTGCGATAATTAAGGCTTTAGAATGTCGTGTATGGCAAAGGGACTGGCGTGATAGACATGCATTACAACCAGACGCAATGTACACACCTGATCTATTACCCCCACCTTCATATCCTGATAACCCAATAAATGCTGTTACCACTCGTTTTGTTAAGACTGCTACTAATAAAATGAGATGTCCTATCTTTGCTGTTGCCTGGACACCTGAAGGGCGAAGACTTATAACAGGCGCTTCTTCTGGTGAATTTACATTATGGAATGGATTAACATTTAACTTTGAAACTATCCTCCAGGCACATGACTCTCCTGTAAGATCTATGGTATGGTCCCACGGTGAGGGTTGGATGGTGACTGGAGACCATTCAGGCTTTATCAAGTATTGGCAAAGTAATATGAACAATGTAAAAATGTACCAAGCCCATAAGGAAGCTGTAAGAGGAATTAGTTTTAGCCCCAGTGACTCTAAGATTGTTACATGTTCTGATGATGGTACATTGCGCATATTTGATTTTTATAGATGTCAAGAAGAAAGAATTTTAAGAGGACATGGTGCTGACGTTAAATGTGTGCAGTGGCACCCTACTAAAGCTCTCATTGTATCTGGTAGTAAAGATAATCAGCAACCTATTAAGTTGTGGGACCCAAAATCGGGAACTGCACTATCTACTCTTCATGCTCATAAATCCACTGTTATGGACCTTAAATGGAATGATAATGGAAATTGGTTAATAACTGCCTCTCGAGATCATCTTTTAAAATTATTTGATATACGAAAACTTGGAACTGAACTTCAAATTTTTAGAGGGCACAAAAAAGAAGCTTCTAGTGTTGTGTGGCATCCAAATCATGAGGGCCTATTTTGCTCAGGAGGATCAGATGGATCAATATTGTTTTGGAATGTTGGTACAGATAAAGAAGTAGGATGTATTGAGGGGGCTCACGAATCAATAGTATGGACCATGGCATGGCACCCACTAGGCCATATATTGTGTTCTGGATCAAATGATCATACATCAAAATTTTGGACTAGAAATCGTCCTGGTGACCAAATGAGAGATAAATATAATCTTAACACATTACCACCTGGTGTACAAGATGATAATGAGCTTGAAGAACCAGCAGCCATACCAGGTATGGGCCCAGAAGATAAGGTAGAAATATTCTCATCTGATACAGATAAAGTAATTCCAGGTTTAGATTTGGATACTACATTTATACCAATGGATTTTGAAAAGAAGGTTAAGAAAGTGCCTTACAGTAAACCTATACCCAGGAATTTCCAAGTTCAATGGAATCATGGTCCCACAGTGGATGATGCTGCAACTGAAGCTTTGACACAAGCTTTGGTAGAGTCTGTTCCTGGTGCTGTACCACTTCAACAAATTACTCCTACTGCTATTTTCATCTATGGTAAGCTAATCCCTGTGGAGTCTGGGTCTAAGCTTGAAAAAGCTATATCTGATGGACCTGTAGCATTAAAGAGATATATAGCTACAGGAGAAATTGAAGAACTTGACGATATGATGCCACACTTAGAAGAAGATGCTGATGATGAGAATTTTCCGCCTTTTGAATATCCTACTCCAGAAGTCACTAATGATGATGAGAATGAATCCTCAGACAAAGAAGAAACAAAAGAAAAAGAAAATTATGAAAAGTATGAAAAGGAAGAATACTTTGAAAATGAAATGGAAACTGATGAACAGAATCAAGAAGAATACACTAATTATGACAATAATTCAGAAATGATATCAGGGGGCCCAATGCCACCAATGGGGCTATTGAGACCTCCCATGAACATGGGGCCTATGAGGCCCCCTATGGGCCCTCCTCCACTGCATTCTATGCACATACCACCTCCTGGAATGCCACCATTGGGTGTTATGCCACCAATGGGAGGGATGCCGCACATGGGTCCTCCCATGGGCACTATGCCACCAATAGGCAATATGCCTCAGAGACCACAATTTGCAGATAACGGTTTTAATAAAGGCCATTATGAGAGTGGTTATGGGAGTAATCAATCATATTCCCAAGAAGATGAGTACAATGAAGAAGAGTCCTATGATCAAAGTTACGAAGACGAAAATTATAATGGAGAAGAAGATGGAGGTAGTGAAAATTACTCAAGAAATCAAATGTGGGGTAGTGGTTTTCGAGGGAGAGGGCACGATCACGGTAGAGGTATGGATAGAGGGAGAGGCATTGATCGTGGCAGGGGTATGGATCGAGGCAGAGGGCGGGGTATGAATGGTTTTGGTGGACGTAACATGCGTAGAGGTGTTCCCCCTAGAGGTTCTACTTGGACTCGTCGTGGTACCGGTGTGAATAGAATATTTAGAAGAGGAGGAAAACCTATGAACTAAAAAAATATTTGAAAATGCATGCAACATAGACTTTAAATGTTAATTGGAACTATTAAGTTATGTGTTAAGTGTAAAAGATTAAAAAGTGTTGGCGAATAAAAGGTTGTATATAATTTTTACTTACAGCTTGTATTTTATTTTTCGGAGTTAAAATAAAAATCTTTATTTAATATGTCAAAAAATTATTAGATATCATGTACAGGTACCCTTTTCGTCTTGCTGATTAAACTGGTGAGTTGATTAGTTTCAATAATGTAATACTGTTATGTTGAGCAAAGATTAATATTTTCCTGTTTATTTTAATATCAGGTAATAAGTATGGTGACAAGAAAAACTTACTACAAATAGAAGAGTTTGAATGGTAAACTGAAGGCTGTAAATTGAAGACTTCAAAGAGGTGCCAGTCATCTTTTTTCATCATACTTATAGTAAGAATCTGGTAATTTTTGATTATGTTTAAAAATAAAGACATTTTTTCTTAAATAAAATATTTACCATATTTAGTAAGAAACTTGTTTATGTGGGAAGAAATAAATGTTAAAATAAAATATAGTAATGTCCAAGATAAATCCTTCCTTCCGGCCTTTTAAATAAGTCAGTACAGTCGAGGATTTTTGTTAGCAATACATCTTAGGAAAATCATGACATGTCGTTATAATAATTTGGTTACTTATATTGTTTATATTTAATTTTTGGTTACTAATCAGTATGAAGAATGTATTTAAATTCCATCTGTTTTTAAAATTGCTTTAAAATCACCAAAGGATTTTAATGTGTTTTGCTATAAAGTATAGATAAATATAGAAAATTCTATTTCAAATCAATTGAACTTGCCCAAAGTTACATTATTTATAATATTCCTATTTTTTTGTTTATGCTGTCCAGATCCAAAGCAAAATTATATTACTCTTTATCATTTAATATTGCATTAAATATTTCGACATCTTTGCTTAAAAATGTTTATACCTACTCAACACTATATTATAGCAGACAAGCTAATGTTTTTTTACTTCCTTTGATATTGGTATTTAGAAATCATTAAACAAAAAAATAAACATATAGTATGACTCTTACTTATGTGACTTGATATAACATATTTAGAAAATGTTTGGATTATAGGAAACAATGTATTTTTGAACACTTTGAAAATTGTTTAGCTTTTTTATATCATTTAGAAGTATTTCGTGTACTGACTTAATTATTTCCTTTTACCCCTTAATTCTTGGACATCTTAAAATATTCTGTAATAAACGTTTTTAAAAAGTTATAAAAAATAAGCAATTTTGTGGAGAAATAAATTTATGAAAATTTACAGGGTTTCATTTGCTATTGCCCTTTACCTACATAAATAAAGACAAATTAAGAAATGAAATGTAGTTTTAATTTATTTTACTTTTTTTTTCTCCCTGAAAGTTTTCCAAGGTATGTTATTTATAATACCTTTTTTTTTGTTACAGATGAAACTTGCACGATGGGTGTGTCAACTTATAACAGTTTCGGTGTGTTGGGCGAGCCAATACGACAATGGAGGTGACAAAAATGCATTGGCAGCATCAGTTTCGGTAGAAAATACTACAATGCGCCTTGAACCTATCGAAGGAACGCCTAACTATAGATTGATAAAGTCAGAAAAAGGTACACAATGGTTTCCAGAACGAGAAATAAAATTAGATAGCTGCGTCAGAAGAGCACAATGTGAACCACTCAACAAAACTACGTGTTTGGGAGTGAAGCTGCCATACAACAGCACAAGTATCCGCCTAACTTTTTACGATAGTCAGTACAAAATACAGAACCAGCTAGAATTGTACAGGGAACTGATCAACGTGCCAAAATGCTGGGCCGTTATACAACCACTGCTATGTGCCACGTTTATGCCAAACTGCGAAAGAATCTTGGGCCATGATATGGTATATTTACCGTCTTACGAAATGTGCAAAATAACTATGGAACCATGTGCCATTTTGTATAATACTTCCTACTTTCCATCCTTTTTGAAATGTAATGCGACTTTGTTCCCACCAAAATGCGAGAACGCTGCCAGAGAAATGAAGTTTAATACCACTGGAAAATGTTTAGCGCCTTTAATTCATACGGATAAAAAACTGCACTTCTATGAAGGTACCCGATTACGGTAGTTTATTTCATAATCGTATTTACATGTTTTTAATTTAATTTGTCTTTGTTTCACTGTATTCTATTTTTTAATGTTATTTCGAAGAATGTTAGCAACAATACTATTTTTAGAAAATACAAAAAAATTGTATAGTAGGATTAAAACCCGTGTCTCTTGAAAACCCTCTAAGGACTTTAGCAATTTAAGGTATGCGTTCTTATCGAGCTACGTCAAATCTACTACTTACTAACAAGTATTTAAAATTAAAAAAAAACAACTAATTAAAATTTAAGCACCAAAAATAATTTTGCTGACAGCTTCTAAGAGAAGATTCGAATCTTACCTTAACTTATCCTAAGTTAAATAACATTTAAAAATATATACAGATATTTTTAGTGGTATTTTTACTAAAACAGATCAAGTTTAATTGTTTATCATATAATTTGTGTTTTAGGTATATCAGGTTGTGGTCTACCCTGTCGAGATCCACTCTATACTGAGGACGAACATCAGCAGATACACCGGCTGGTAGCTTGGGGAGCCGGAGTATGCCTCGCTCTGAACCTACTCACAGTGGCAACGTTTCTTATAGACTGGCGAAGTGCAAATAAATATCCAGCACTGGTGATATTTTATATAAACGTGTGTTTTGCTGTCGCTTCTATGGGGTGAGTTATTAGTTACAGTACGCGCATTTTATGTTGTTTGGACAAGTTTGTATATTTCACACAAGTGCAATCAACCAGCCAATGAGAGTTAACGAGTAATCATTGCACAACACACCATGCGTAATGGAATCACTAGCGTTTGCCAAAACTTGTTTTTTTTTCTATAAATAAATTAACAGGAAAAATATTCAACAGAATAGATAGTAAACTTGACTTTTATGGCTTATTCTGCGCCTAAATTAGTCATTTATAGAACTTATAGAACTAGAACCAAAAAGTAGTAAATCGTATATACGAATTAATTCGTATATACGATTTACTACTTTGTGGTGTGAAATATTAGGCGCATTAAAATATAATTCTTCGCTTACAGTCAAATTCGTCTGACATTACTTGTGCAAAAAAAGAACAAATTAGGAAAAACAAACTCATGATTTTTCTGTATAGCAAGATAGTAGGAATGAATCTAGTGTCAATCACTAGTGACACTCCATTTTCTTTCCGAAATTAAAATGAAAAAATATATAATTATTTTCACGAGTGGGCGTCGATTCCACAACCACCGCTCTTGCAATCAAACACTTTCTCACTGTGCCACGACGACATACTGATGCCCGAAAAGATACTATTACGACGAATAATTCAATTAATATTTTCAAACTTGTTATGTTATAACATTCTATTACAGGTGGCTAGTGCAGTTTGGTGTAGGATCAAGAGACGATATCGTATGCTCCAAAGATGGCACCAGAAGGCAAGGTGAACCGTCCGCAGAAGAGAATTTATCATGTGTTGTTGTTTTTGTATTGGTACGTATCTCTTTTTATGACGCTTCTTCCTTTTTTTTATAACAATATATTGCTACCTGCAGACCCACTCGCGGCTTTGCCGCATGAACTACCATAATTGTTTCGTTATATCGCAAACCTCAGGGGTGGATTTTTGAAAAATAAAGTAGCCTATGTTTATTTATTTATTTATTTATTCTTTATTGTACACAACAGAAAAATTGCACAAAAGGCGGGCTTAACGCTAAAAAGCATTCTCTTCCAGCCAACCTCATCATGTAACAAATAATTAAAAGTGTTGGTGCACAAAAGAATGAAAATGGTGATAGATACATATACCTTCAACATCATACATACATGTATATATTTAAAATAAAATACTATAATAATACTAATATATACGTAAAAAATATAAATATATATATATATATATATATATACCTAAATAAATAAAAAATAGTTAAATACATACATAATTACAAACCTTAGATTATCAACTATGTGCTAAAATTCATTACAATCGGTCAACCGGTTTAGATTTTTCATATAAACTTTCGTCCTCTATTTCAACCCATTAGAGTTTAATTTTGAAAAATATCTTTGACCCTGACTTTGTAACTACTTTCATTCTAAATTTCATTCAAATCGGACCAGTAGATAAGCTGTGAAAGCGTAACAGACAAACAGACAGACTTTCGCATTAATAATATAAGTAAGGATTAATGAATTTTGCTTCGTTTACAGGTATATTACTTTATGATGGCAGCATGTGTGTGGTTTGTGATATTTACGTACGCGTGGCACATGAGCTTCAGAGCGTTAGGTAAGTTATATTGCGGTAAAATATGTTAGGATCAACAAATAATCAAAAAATAATCTTCATTATAAAATATTTAATTACATTCACAATTAAATATTTTTTTATGGAAATCCATAAATTTTGGAAGAAATGTACGCACTTTATGCGTCTCTAATTAATTAGTAATTCGTAATATAAACGAAAGTTCCAAAGACCACCTTGGTGCAGTGTGAAGTCGTCTTATTATGTACGCTATGGTTCCGGGTTCGATTTCCATTCAGGAGAATAATCGATATATAAATTATTTTATTTTCTTTTCCGCCCCGGTGATTACACAAAGCGTGACATTGAGTCTCGCCACTAAAAATGCAATGTCTCGGATTCAGGCGGAAAGTCGAGTACGAAGTGTCATGACACTAAATTTTCTCTGCCTACGCTCTGTTATATTGGAAAAATCGCGAAGATGAATGCGACTATATAAGGCTTGTTTTACCTAAGATTATTTTTTACACCAATTCTTTCCCAACTATAATAAGTTTCCATCTTTTTATATATTTAACAATGATCATAAATATATTTTATTTGTAGGTAAAATCCAAGATCGGATAGACAAAAAAGCGGCATACTTCCACCTAGTTGCGTGGTCTCTACCACTAATACTAACGATCACGACTATGGCCTTTGGCGAAGTGGATGGAAACAGTGTGACAGGAGTGTGCTTTGTTGGTTATGTGAACCATCCCATGCGAGCTGGATTGTTGTTGGCACCCCTGTCTATTGTTTTAGTACTGGGAGGGTACTTCTTGCTTAGAGGTAAGCTTTTGTATTAAACGTCTTTTAAGGCATTCTATGGCTGTAGCATTTGCATCGTAGTGCAGTGGGGTAGTGTCTGACTGTAAACAATTTAACGGGTTGTGAGTTCGACTCCCACACGTGGAAATGGTTATATTGAAAACAACATTTTTAAAAAACGTATAAAAACTTGAATGCAGTGATATTCAAACTGCCCAAAGTTTCATGTATCAATAATAGCCATTGTTTACTAAAAATACTTTACATTTCAAAATATTTAAAATATTTAGTTGGTACATACATCTTAAGATTTACTTTAAAATATTATAATATAATTAAATTAAAGATAATTACATCTAAGCCTGCCTAAGTTTTCCCACATCACATTTATACCAGATATGTAAGGTGTTAACATTCCGAGAAATATTTATTCTTCCCTCTACTTTATGCGAGCATAAATTTACCTCCTGTAATTGTCAGTTTACTTCCGGACAGTTTACTGGAATTGCGTCGACTATACCATGATATGAATAAGAAATTGAACATTTATTCCCTTAACTTCTCATCAACTTTCGATCAGACCGTTATGTTTATTTTTCTTTAAAATGTTTTATTTATGTATATATTTTTTTCTTTTATCTACGATATTTTGTTATTGTTAATTTACATTAAGAAACGACGCATGTCAGGCGGACGTTAATAACTGCGACACAGTTCCGAACTAATGCAGTTATTATCGTTATAAAATGTTATAATTATGTACTTACTGTTTAAATCAATAAATAAATATTATAAAAAATAAAGATTATATTATACATTATTGATTTACCGAAGTTCGGGCTGATTTAGTAACACAAATATTTTTATTCATCTTTCAGGTGTATTCTCGTTAATAGCAGTACGTGTATCCAGCAAGGATGTTATTTCACCGCGTGCTGCAAACAAAATAAGGCAAACAATAACCCGGTGTTCCCTCACAGCCGCCTTAGTAGCTGTCTTCATTTGTGTGACGTTTGCGTGCCATGTGTATGAGTTTAGAAATGCTGACGCGTGGAAGGAGGCGTTCAAGAAGAATATCATGTGAGTGTTTTGAAAGAGTTTCTTTTCTCTTTCTTTTGTTTGATAATTGTAGAAAATGTTGTTTGTAAGATTTTTTGTGTACTGTATTGAGTGGATTACAATATTGTTTCCTATAGTAATAAATATAAAATATTTAGTTATAATATAAAAAATAAACATATTTTTGTAATAATACTTTCCTCTTTTTTCCCACATATCAGAATAGTCTGAGAGAATCTATTGGCAAGACGCTACATTCTTCTCTTTTAGTCCGTAACAGAGATGTTGCGTGTTGAGTGACGGAATCAATGGAGTAGAGCAATTAAATTTATTTAAATTTTATTACTACTACTTGTGGGAATCCAATCCACTACCTGTCACGTTTATACTATAATTCTCTTTGCGCCACCATGGCCTCAATAATATCATAAATGGAATTATATATTTTTTTTATTTACTAGTTTGCCTAATTTGTATTTAAACAAAGTAAAAAAGACGCCAATCATGGCTTAGGGGCCCATAAGTGTGACTGTAAAAGCGAAAGGCTGAAGGTACGATTCCCGCTCCAAGAGTGGAAATATTTAATATTTTTATTTTCTTTGCTTTGGTGTTATGGCAAAAATTGGCTTTATTGCCGCCACTTAACGTACAATGCCTCCAGAATACCCTGGAAATGAGGAACAGAATGTCTACTCTAGGTTCCCTCTGCCTGTATGCCTCCACTGTATCCCACACACAGCAGAGTTGCTGTGTGTGGGATACAGTGTGAAAGTGAAAAAAATCTTTCTTTAGCAATATTTCATGTATTGTATATAGGTTTTCATTAAAGTTGAAATTGGAAAATGTTATAATATAATAGTACGACAATTTTTTTTTTAGTCTTATACATATTAATTTACAAAAGTGTGTTCTTGTATAAAATTTCAATCCAATCAATCATCCACTAAGTAACTAAATAATTGTATCCAATTCTCATTACAGTTGTCGTCTAGAAGGTCTGAAAGAGGGTAGCACTCGGGAATGCGGTTCAGGCGCGCGCCCCTCCGTGTCGGTGTTGCAGCTGCGCCTGCTGTGCTGCTTCGCGGCGGGCGCGCTCATGGCGTCGTGGACGTGGACGCCGGCCGCCGCCGCCGCGTGGAGACGTTACATGGCCAAGTTAGTTGATTGCTTGTTTAGTCAAGTTATAGAACTATAGATTTCTAGAGAGGTTAAAAGCCTTTTTAATATTTTTGTGTCATGTTTTTATAGATAATTGTGAATATTTTTTATGTTGACTTTTTTCTACTATTTATAAGTTTTCTACATTCAATTTCTTATAAGTTTTCTAAATGTTTTTTTCAATTCTTTTAAGTGTGTGAATAACACTTTAAAATGTTAAAAAGTTGGATTGGTTTTGTTGTGATTTTAATTAGTAAAATCAAAAGAGTTCGATTCTCGTTACGTTCAAATTTCTATGTTTTCTAAAAATGTTTTTATCAAAAATCATAATTAATACTTCGCTTCTATCAATTGAAAATAACATAACCGACAAATTAAACAGAAAATGCGGTTGCTCAGTGGAAGCAGAGATGACGCGGCGCGCGCGCAAGCACGAGCTGATAGCGCGCGCGTACAAGCGCCGCAACGAGTTCATAACGCGCGGCCGACTGTCCATCTCGCTGGGCGGCTCCCGACAGGACCCCGTCGCCTTCTGTCTCGACAACACGTCGCCTGTTGATTATCCTGATGATGGGAAACATGAGAGGTGTGCTGATAATTTGTTTTTTGTACGAGGGTGTCTTTTGTTTTTATAAAAAAAGGTGAATTAGATTATGGTGTTTGGAGTCGTTATGGCGTGTCAGCATTTAGTTTTAGGAAATTATTATATATAAATAATATTTGTTTTTACGCTCTGGTACATAAGACAAAGTGCGATGTTGAGTTCCACAACTGCAATGTTTCGATTTTGGGCGGACAGTACATAGCGGACACTAGGTTCTATCTGCTAGCTTCTTGCGAGAAGAATCATGCAAGTTACATTTTTATTATGAGGGTGCAATATGATAAAATAACAAAATTATATATTAAATAGTAAATACGAAGCTGAGTCGCGGCGCAGGGGCAAAGCGTGACTGTAAACGCCACTGGTGCAAATACAAATTATCTTTATTCAAATAGACTTTCGTGACTTTTCAATCGTCGAATGAATACCCATCGACCCATATGGTGGTAAAGCTACCACTGAGCCGGTGGTAGGTTCCATTCCCACCTGAGAGATATCTTACTTTCTCCAAGTTATAAGTTAGCGTCTCTGAGATATAAAATTACCAATTCAAATGTTCCTAATATGACCTATAAATAGATAACTATGTTAAAGATATATCTTCACTTGTGTTTCAGTGCGGAGCTATCATCATCGTGGGCGGCCAATTTACCGCGTTTTGTTCGTCGCCGCGATGCGCTCGTACTGCCCGCTCACCACCACTCGCTTAGCTCTACGCCTGACCGACGCAATTCACAAGTAAATATATATTATATTTATAATTTGATAAAATTATTTGTTTTTATTTGTAAATATATAAAAATTAAAAATTGAAAAAATATATACAATAAGATGATAACTAATGTGAAGCACAAAATACGGTGTTTATCTAATTAGTGAATTTTGAGCTAGGAGAAATTAATACATTACGATGTTATAATATTAGTTTTGGTTCAAATGTAATTTGATTAATGAGAATATTACGACTTGATCCAAATGCTGTCCTCTTATCATTTTACATGGATACAAAAGCTAATAATAAATCTTACACTTATTATATTGTTTTATGTATAATATTGTTATTAAAGTCTGTATTGACTCAGTGGGACTAGCCTGACTGTTAAAGCGATGTTTGTGGGTTCGTCGAGTGAATGATAACTAATAGTGTCGATTTCGGGCGGAATATAGAAGACATGGTGTATTGACACTAGATACTCCTATCCTAGGTGATGCTGCTAAAAGAAAATATATAGTTTTAAATATAAATAACAAAAAATATACTTTACAGGATTCTCAAATAAGCATCAGTCTACGTCACGTTTCCGTCGAGTCCCGTCGCAACTCCCTCGACAGTCAGCTTTCAGTTAAAATAGCCGAAATGAAAACCAAAGTGGGTCGACGACGAACAAAGCACAGCAAGGCGAAGCGTAAACGAGCATCGCGTAAGGAAAGCACGCCGTCCATAGAGAGTCAGATCAGTAGGTACTGGTTGCAAGCGGTAGCTGCGAATAACGACCCGTCCCGTGAAGAGGTTAAGTTTAGTTTTGATTAAAATTGATTGAGTTCTTAATTTTTTTTGGAGGAAGCAATTTGCTATAGTTACTGAATAACAGACAAAAAAAAATAATTGTAAAGTGCTGTTGTTCTAAGCATGCATTAAGCTTGTAAGTGTTGATACAAGAAAAAAGATAACAAATTGTCACATAATAAAAATTACTGACAAATTTTACTAAGTTTGTGAGGATTATTAAGTAAAAGAAAATTGTAAGACCTATTGCATCTATAAATTTAATTAAAAAATAAAATTTTAATTAAAAAAAAAATAATAAAATGAACATTATGCAGCTTTTCAGGATGTAAGATTGTAATTGTAATTTCCTTTCTGGAAATATTTATGGTATTTGGGATACTGCAACACTCAAACTGGAAGTAACGTTTCTTGTAATTAAATAATGTCATTTTTTCTTGTATACTAAAATATATATTATTATGAAGATTAAGGAAAAAATTGACAGTTAATCATTTGTTAGGCACTTATAGATTACAGCAGTGGTTGATTAAATAACAGCTGTATGGAATATGTGTATGAATTGACAAATTGTGACATATCTCTTTTAGTGATCTCGATTTTTGAACATTTTACTCGGATTTGATATAGAAGATAGAAGCTAACGTTGATTAAATAATTATGAATATTGATAATCATAACTTATATAAAGTATTAGTTTGATATTTTCGATAATATTCTGTTTTACAAATAGCTTGTAGGTATTATAAGTAAGCTTAAGTAAATGAGAGTTCAAAGATGAATTTGCATCAACCCAAAGGTTTCCAGTGACTTTAAAGTTACTTAGTCTAGTTTAACGCGTCCTTTTTTTACTGAACTATTAGGTTATTGCCGCTTTTTACATTATACACTGTACATAAGATAAGACTGATTGGAATCTCTATACACTAACTCCTTATATGATACCATGACATTTATTATGCTTTTTACTATAATACTTTTGTATTAATAATAAATATAGAACACAGTGCCATATCAATACATATTTTTATCTGTTATATATGTTACTGTAAATGTATGAAAATTTGAAACTATAATATAATTAGATGTTTAAGATTATATATTTCGTCGAGATTTTTATTTCCTAAGCAATTATCAGTGTAAAAAAATAAAGAAGTACATTTATTATGTAGAAAAATATACTAGTCCCATAACGTGAAACCACTTTAGATGTAACCGTCTATGAAAGAAAAAGTCTTTTAAGTAATTTTGACTAAATTATTATGTAATAACATCTTAATTTCAAACATAGTGAGTTCAGTATAACACACATTTTTTTTAATAGTATAATCCTTTCACTCATACATTTCCAGTAATATATATAGTACTCGTAACAGTAAAATAAAACAAGAATGTTTTAAAAGAAATTATTTTATATAATTTATATTTTTATAATAACATTGGTATTCGATAAATTACGATAATATAAATTTTTAGTATATGTCTTAATTTATCCAATGCCACATTATGAACTATAGCAATAATGTTTGTGAATAAGAATTTGATGTTTGTTTTTCTAACAATAGTGTACAAATTGTGGTTGTGATACCATTGTGTTTGTCGTTTTAAGACTTATATACATATTGTTAAATATATTTGCAACATATTCTGAACGTTTCGAGTAGAATTTGGTATGTTCGATTGTATTCTAGGAATAACATAATATTTAAATCATTTTTAAAAGCATTTTTTATTTTGTATTTATTCAATTTTTTTTACATATCTACCACATACCGTGTTATATTTGTAATCGTCGTCACTACATTTAATATTTTTAGAACTTTGTGAGGAAATATTTAATACATATTAAGTTTTAGCGTGTTTCGTTAATGTGAATATACAGAAAATAACTTTTAAGAGTTATTTAATTTTTGCTATTTATTAAAGTTTAGCTAATTGACGACATTTTGCATTTATACAGTTATTTGTATTATTTCGTTTTAGATATAACGAGTTCTATATTCTATAACCGAAACCAAACTATTTATGACACAAAACACAGATAATATTACAGTTATCTCGTATTTATTTCTTTTATATGTAATATTCGAAATTATTATATGCATAGAGTAGGATAGTCGAACAGCCAATTTAATATGTAGTATAAAATATTTTGTGATATTTTTATGATGAATCAATCAATGGCAATAATGCGATTCCGTACAATGAAATAAGCATATCTTTTGCAAACTCAATTTTTTGTCTTCCAATATTCTGCTTATTTGCTATCTCTACAGAATAAAAATACTGCCATATTGAATTTAAATATATAATTTTATAGTTTACCAGACTGAGGCAGTTATTAATAAAAAAAAAATGTTTTGATGTCTTTGAAGAGATAGCATAAACGCATGACACTCAATTGTAATATATAAGATATTAAAATATTGTGTAAGTCTGTTTTAGCTTTAATTTCATTTCTACGCGCGTGTATTTTACCAATAATTTACATTTACTTAGATTATTAAACAAATATTTAATAATTAAACTATGTCGTTTTAATCACTATATTTCTTGTATGTACATGTGATATATAACTTGACTAGAAAATAAATTTTGTTATATATTTTATTAGGAATTAGACGAAGGTATTTTAAATAGGACGTAGAATTTGAAAACGAAAGTAAAAAAACACATTAAATTCACCCGTAAGATTGTTATTCATTACAATATACAAAACCAAAACGTATTTTTAGTACGTATATAGTGGCCAGTCGTGGCCCAGTGGCCCAAGCGTGTGACTGTACACGACTGGTTGTGGGTTCGATTCTGTGTGCGGAATACAGCGTGAAGCTAAAAAAAACGTATTTTGAGAATGTGTCAGAACCAAATAAATCTAGGTTCTTTAAAGGATTCTAGTACACATTATATTATCTCATTAAATATCTCACGACTAAATGATTTTATTTCTTGATGACGTTTTACTCCGATAAACATTAATATTTATATGTATGTTTTTTATAAACAAATCATTATTTTATTTATTAGGATTAAATAAAACGTCATTTTAAATTCACTGTTTATTGAAAACACAAGATAATAGCTGTCAGTGAAAATGTCACAACTCTATATTCTTAACCACATAAAGAAGTACATACCATTCCAGCGGGTACATAAAGACATACTCTTTATAATTTATCATTCATTATGCAAAATCACAAATGTCCATCCAATAAATATAGATTCTTAAAATCATCCTCAATTTGACACTCGCAGAATTATTATTTATGAGCAAAATTAAAATTTGCTAAGTTTTAATATGTGATGCGTTGCTTAAGTAAATAGCTCTAACACTAGCCATACTAAACAACTAACTTACAGGTGTATATGCCTTAATAAATAATAATAAAATAACTTATCTATCTATTAAGCTTCATTTTAAACCTAGCCTTCTAATTTCTGGGAATTTCAAATTGAGAAGAGTATTTTTTTTTAATATTTGGACTACTAGGATGGATGTAAAGCACGATTTTATTATGCAACATTTAATAAATATGCTAATCACAGATGCAGCTTATAAGGCAAGAAAACGTCGATAAAACTTATAAAAATAGTCAAAGAGCTCAATAGCTATAGAAGATCAATTTTATTGTAATACGAGAATGGTGTTTCATTTATATTTAGCGAACACATAAAATCAATCTTCTAAGTTATCAGGTCGAAGCCAACAATCAAAATAAATTCTTTAAAATAAACATTAAAAACCTACCACATGCGGAGACAACGAAGTAATAAGAGTAAAAACAAAGTATAATAAAAAAAGGAACAACATACGAAAAATAACGCTTAAAATAATTGTCAATATAGAACCTTCACTTACACTTACAAAATAGAGGTCAAGATTGCACAACTGATTACAAGAAAGGAATGTTTCTTTGGCCCTTAAAATATAGAAAAAATCACAAAATATCAATATAAAAAAAACATTAAATTCGATAATATTCCGGATAATAGGAAAAAACAACCACCAGGACTTAAAATTATAAGTATTAACATAAATAATACTTAACTCATATCAATTAAGTACATTACGAGTATCGTAAAGCGACGTGCAGCCATATTTACTTAATAATATTACAAATAAATTCTAACTAGTCTCAATGGTCATGCAATAATTATCTAACTAAGTGGGGAACATGTTTATCCTATCACTTGCATTCTACGTGAGTCTGGCTTTGCGTATATTCTTTTTCTCAGCTTCAGTGAATCCTAATATATTTTCTATGGCGTTGAGGTGTCCTTGATGGTTTTCTGGGTCAGTTAGGAAGTAATAAATGGCGGATTTCAAGAATTGTAACGTCACCTCTGGATCTACATTTGTTTTGCTGCCCTTCTGCGACTCCACTATGCGACGATACATGGCCTGTAATAGAATTGGTTATATTAAAATATATCATAAATATTTTCATTTCGATTAACAAAGAAAATCTACAATAAGTCTAATTAAATTAAATTAAAAATAAATTTATATCTACTATAAAACTAAATACTTAAATATATCATATTTAGGTAAATAAATCCCAAAAACAAAAAAAAACACGACTACAAAACAAGAACCATAATAATAACCAATAATTTACAATACATATTGTCATACAAAATAATGTGATGTTATACTCTGTACTTTTAATAGGTGATGTGAAGTTCCAATTTAAGTTAAATTGTTCCTTCTTAAAAGTAGAGAGATTCATAAAAGCCAGGTATTAAATAATGCATTTGTATTCACAAATTTGCTTTCAATAATATTTATGAATGTACAGCGAGCGCATTCTAAGTTTAATGTATGGAAGCTAGCTAGAAGAGTCTTTGCAAAACCGATTTTTAAGGAGTGTCGTTAAAACGTGATTCCAATAAGCACATGACTTGTGTCGCAGTCACTCGTCAACTCTCGTCGTCTGCTTGTCTGTATCCTCGCGAAATTTTCGGAAAACTTAGATATGTCCAGTCAACATAAAATGCACTTGCTGTATTTAAAATAAAAACATTTTAAAAAGTGATTAGTATAAACAAGTGTCTATACAATATCTGTAAACTTAAAATATACCTCACACTATTATTATCCAAGTACTTCCACCAAATAACCAAAAGAGGCTGTTTCAAAATATAGCATGCAAAGCTAATAAGCACAGGTTAGGTTGTTTTCTAGACTAGCTATAAGATGTGTACTGCTAGGGGTGTTAAAAATATACATTTATAAAAATGATATATAAAGAATTTCATACATGACATGTTGATATGATTAGAGCTATAGTGATAGACTAACAACAAATAAATATTATCTATTTACTAAAAGTGCAATTTGCAAATAATCAGAAATTCTTTATATAATTTAAAATTAATATATAAAAAAAAATCCTCATGGGTCCAATCTAAACTTAGCCCATACCTTAACCAAATAATTAAGCCTAGAATATCTATTATTACACATAATATAACATTAGCATGTTTATATAATCACAATATAAGTTATGCGGTAGAAAATATTACACAAAATGTTCTAAATTATGACAGATGGGGTCATAAAAAGTGAATATGGCTTAGAATTGCACACTTAATTTTAAAAATTGCATGTATATTTTATTTTTATTGCCTCCCTCATGTATGTAAATTTCATAATCTTCCAACTAAACATTGTGTTGTATATTTCATACTTTATAACTATAAAGTATTGTACAATTAATTATTATTTCATTTTACATAACCGAAAAATAAAAATGAAGAAAAAAATAATTAAAAATGAAGAAAAAAATATTTTTTTTCATATACCCCACATTTATTAACTTAAGCAGAGAGAACTGAATGTCTTACATTCAGTTCTCAAGTTTAGCGCATTAAAGCATTGATAATTTACTAATATTTCTATAATAAAAATGTATCTATCAGACATTTTTATTATTAAAGAAAGAAATCAAAATTGGCGCGAAAAATTCAAATGCTGCCATACAATAATTACGACCGCAACTGTCAAAAGTACTGGATGAAAAATAAGACCTGTGCACTTAAGCAATGTGTAAAAGAAAAAAAAAAACGATTTTTTAATCTGTTGGGTGTACTCCAACCTTTCGAGCTCCTAGGACCCATAAAGAAACAGCCTCCTTTGCACTTAGAAGTACTTGTGACTTTGTAGTTCGGTCCGCTGTGAATGCCGTGTCCTGTAATTCACTACACGTTAAAGCGATTGTTAATTGCGACTACTTACACACTACTATTGCGGCCAAATTAATAAAAACATATTTAATAATCGATCATTTAAAAATCGTTTCTAGTATGGTGCATAACTATTAATATTAATTATTGTGTGAATTAAAAACTTATTTTTTAGGTTTGAAGATCAATTAGGGATAAAAATTATATTTTTTATAAAATACCAGTTTGGTAATTATTTTTTTAAATATTACAATATTAATATAATAGTCATGTAACCATAACAACATTGCAACCAGTACAATTTAATTAGTTATTTCTAATAAATTAAAAAATAAAATGTTATTTAAATTTTGAAAAATTAAAATTTATTAATAAGCCGTTTAGTGTGCATTAAGTAGGTAGTAGAATATTTTATGAAGATTTACATTGTCTATTAATACTAAAGGATTTTAATACCACACAGTAAATGTTAGCATTTAATTATTTGAAAATTAAGTTCAAATTAATCTAGTTATGATTTTTGTTAAAAATGTAGCTTTGGATTTTACTAAAGAGTTGGTTAGCTGGGCATCTACAGTTTGAATGTATTCAAAACTTACTCGGACATTCTCGAGCTCAGTCTGGGTGATTTGTAGTTGTTCTAACAACTCTTCAACGGATACACGGCTAAGTTGGCTGGTGCTTGGCTCCGGCTCAACCTCCTAAAGAAATCCATAAAATACATCATAAATTATACAAAAACTTATGATTAAATTGCAGCAACTAATATTTAAAGTTAACTTATTTGTTCTATAATAATTTATATATTCAAAATTTGAGTAATAAGTACCTTATCCGATTCAAATTTGGCTGCTTCTTTTCCTTTATTATACATTTGTAAATAAATAGACTTGTGTCTACTTTCCTCATCTTCTAATTGCTTACTAGCCTCTTCTAATTGTTTCTCTAGTACATGTATTCTTTCTTTAGCTTGCTCATAGTTTGGCAACAATTCACAATATCTAGTATTGACATCGGCAAGCTTCTGCAGTAAGGCTTCGACTTTATCATTGTGGGCCTTTTTCATTTCCTGTGTTTCACCGACATGTGCTCTCATGACATCTTCTATTTTCTTTTCATAATAAGATATCAGGCTACGACGTTCCTCATCACTGTCACCTATGTCTGTCATACAGGATGCATCATGGGTCAACATGTGAACAGATTCCTTTGAATGTAGAGAAGAATTTGTGAGATCATCAAAATGTCCTGAATCAGTGAATGACCCCTGCATTTCATTCCGACAGCGAGTTGGTGTCTGACCTTTGAAGAGAGGACTGTCAGTGATATCATAGGATCTATCTTTACATATTTTAATACTCTCATCTTCCATAGAGTGTTCTTCATTATTTTCTCTTACAGTTACTATCTCACTAGAATTTGATTTTTCATCTGGAGAGAATATTGATGCTTTGTATAATCTCAACTCAACAACTTCTTTTGTGAGTTGGAATATTTCACTGTCTTTCTTTTCCAAGTCTTTTTTTGCTTGGCTAAGTAGATTTTTAAGGCGACGGATTTGTTTCTGCGCACGCTGTGTTGGCGTTAGATATTCGTCTCCTGCTAAACCAGCATGTGATGAACAATGCAACACATAGCGCATAGAGCGTCCACTGAATGTGGTACCATTAAATGGTGCATAACCAGCATCAATTGATGCCGCAGTCGCCGCACTGCCGTAACTGTGAAGAGATTCATCATCAGGTAAATCCTCAGGTGAACCGGGTGGCGTATGGGCCGAGTCTGTCATGCTTAGGTGTCTGTCTATGCACGGTTCTTGTATTTTCAAACAGGATTTCTTTGGTTTATTTTGTGTATTTGAGTTAAACGACTGAAACAAAAATTATTAAAAATAAACAACTAGTTTTTGTATATAACTATTATTCTTAATTAAAGTAATAAAATGTCGTAATAGACTAGTCTTATAAGAAGTTTTGCATCCACATAGTAGCCGTGGCAACAAATAAAGACACATTAAAAATGCAATACCCAACTTACTTGGCTGCGAGGGCGATGGCTTGGCTCTGGAAGACGAGAGCCATCGCTTCGTTGTTTTTGGTTTGTATTTTCCGTGATTATTGGAATATATTTTCTAGTTGTTAAAGGAGATCGTTGCACCATTTTTTCACCGCGCAGCCGCAGTGAAGATGAGCGGCGGAAATTTCCTGTGACATTTCCTGCGCAGTAGTGCTCATCTTGAAACTCAGCAAGTCTTCTTCCGCAATTTCTATTCATTTTATTTAATTAAATCACATTGACGTAGCGTTCTGTAAAAATTGAACAGATGGGTAAAGTTGAAATTAAGGCAAACAAATATTCATAATGTAATGTCACAGATTCCTAATGTGTTTACAGACTATAAAAATACTAGGAACATTTGCTTAAATATCTACATACTTGAGTATTATGTCAAAATAGGTGAAATTTATTAGCTCAAAGGAGCGACTCAGTCGTATCTTTATAAATTATTTAAAAGGTAAAAATATTTATTAATTACTATTAAAATCAATAATTTATAGATATTTGTTCTGTAGCTACTGCTAAAGTAAAAGTAGTGCATTTAAACACAAAGTTAAATACTATAGTATTATTTCATACAATCGTATGAGAAAAGAATCTAAAAAAAATCTTTATATAAATGATTATAAGAGTACGCGAGTTTCTATAATTTGATTTGTTGTTATGCACTTGATGTTTGTGAGTTCAATCAATTATTATACATTATTTACATTATTTAATTTTTTGGTTCATACAAAACCCATGGCGGCTGCCACCATTCAAAAACAGCATGTCTAAATAAATAATTGTTTATATTTTCTAACATCTATATAGAGGATCTTTAATTGGTGTACGAATATAAACGGATTTTACCTTATATAATATTAAATTCTAGGAAACAAATGATAGTAAAAGTTATGTTCATATAAATCTATCAGTGTTCAGATTTAATGAAAAATGAGGTCGACTCACGCAAATCTGAGACAGCTAAATGATTAATTGCATGCTTGTGAAATATAATGTAAATAAACTGCAGCAGAATCGTAACTCTACATTGTACCTACATATATCAGTGGAAAATCAAGAAAGGAGATATGTAAACCACAACATTTTCGTGGTTCGGATTATGAGAATAAAATATGTGCCCTTTAACAAATATCTATTCTATTATAATATACATGAAACGTTTGTTTGTTTGAACGAGCTAATTTCTGTATACATTTAATTTAATCAACATTCAAATTATTGTTTAAATTATTTTAACAGTATCTATTTACTTAAGTGTAGGTATTTGTGGTAAAAAATGAATGTATTTTTAGAAATTATACCTGAGCTAAACTGTGTAGGTAGTTTATATTTGCTTATTATATTTTACTTCATTTTAAAAAGTAGCATAATATGTTTCTTTTTGAGGAAAAGAATAAGTATACCTACAGATTTATCACTTTACCGACCGAGATATATTTAATACTTGTGGTCTGTTTGTCACTATTATACATTTAAATTAAAAAATAGAACAAACGAAAACGAAAATTGACCGACTAACCATTGCGTATAGGATTACGAAAAATTGGCCAAATTTTCATATACCTACCTACCTACTAGTAATTACGAAATAGATCGAAATAATTATAATACAGATTACTATAACAAATTAAAAAGCCTATATTAAATGTAAAAATGCTAATTTAAATAAATACTAGGCCAAGCTAATATCGACTAAATAAAATTGTAAGTTTCGTGGTTACAGTTAAGCGGCAAGTTACAACACTATGATGTTGTAAAGCCAGTAAGAAACGTTTCTCAGAGAATATTGCAAGAATGAACAATCGACTTCACAATACTTATTTTGTGCAATTATGTATTGTTTTCGTTAGGCATATGATATACGTACTTATAAATTGAGTGTTTTCTTACATAGTTAGTAAAAAAAACATATTTTACTATATAACTAATAAAAAAGTCCTTATAAGGTATAATAATGAAAAAAATATTAATGATTGTATAGTGTGATCGTTAACAAAGACTTATTAGTCAGAAATTAGATGTAGTTGTATATTAATTAGCTGTTAGTACTTCTACTTACTAACAGCTTTCGCAACGATTTCACCTGCATAGAACGTAATCTTTTTTATCAATAACACTTCACAACAAACCATGCGGATCGCGATTTAGTTATAGGTTCGTAACGAAAGACCTCAATTTTCTATCGTTAGCTATGGGCGATTACCGTTTTTAATCAAAACGCTAAATTGAAATGTTTTCTGAGAACTATTTGTCGGTTTTAGAACTATTTTACTTTAAAATACTTAAATTGTTTAAAAACTGAACATTGTATAATGTTTAGGTATAATAAAAGTTACTAAATTGTTTTAATGAATAATAAAGTCGTAATATGAGAATTTTCCACTATTATTATATCGTCAAGGTCGAGAAAGATAACTTAGCTGAAAATGTATACAATTTGCTAGAGACCTTGAAGCCGGGTAGGTCCGTATGGCTGCTGGCCAAAGCGTGAAATGGAACTGTAACAATGCCAGGTATGGCATAGTGCTAGGTAGCTAAGCGGGCTCTTGTATAATATTTTTTTAAATACTCAACAAACTGTACCTACTTTTTTAAAATAATAATTATTGTAAAATTTTAAAAAGGTACCTTCATTTTTCAAAGATCTCCGATTATAGTTTCTTGAAGAGGTGGGTTAAGATTTATACTTGGACAACTTAGATATTCCGTTCTTTATTTTCGACACTAAAGTAGTCTTTACTTTTACTTAATATATGGCAGGATCCTCTACTGCGCTATCTAACCAGCCTAAACATGACTAACGATCGACAACAAAAATTACATAAGCAAAAGATATATGTATGTTTTTATTTATACAATATGGGCAATTACGACAATTCATGCCGATAATAATGGTTGTGATCATCATCCT
Source organism: Dryas iulia moderata (assembly GCA_019049465.1). Taxonomy (NCBI): domain Eukaryota; kingdom Metazoa; phylum Arthropoda; class Insecta; order Lepidoptera; family Nymphalidae; genus Dryas; species Dryas iulia. The sequence goes on from CM032431.1 coordinate 7,984,976, forward strand.
TTCGACCTTTATCAATATTATAAAAAACACTTAATAAAACTTAATATTATAAACAAATTTTGAAATATAATACCTATAAGTTGTACAATTAACACCGACCATGAACCGTGTTTAATTGCATTTAATATTAAAACGTATTACAATTCACTTGAGACTAACTAGATTATTATCTTCAAGGATAAAGTTACATAAAAATATACTTTAACATATAAATTTTGGGTACTACATTCAAAATTAACTAATTAATATATTTAAAATAATTATAATAGCATTAGTTCATTATATGTCAAATAAAAATGATAAGACGATACTTCATGACGTCCTTAAAGTAATCAAGTAAAAAAAAAAATACTTACTAATATTGTTGACTTGCGCGAATAGATCCAACATTCCCTTTAAATCCGCGAAAACTTTATTGGAAACATGAAAAACACTCATCATCACAAATGGTCTGTCTACATATATATCGTATTTCGCTTGGTCGTTCGCACAGAATTGTTCGATTAGTAAACTTAGAATTCAACTCAGTCTTCGCAAATTACATAGAGTAAACCATCCACGTTAACTTTTACGCTAAGAATGTTGCGGCAAGTTGTCGGAGCGCGGTGCTTGGTCAATGTTTATTCACGCTAGCAGCTACCGTCACTAACGCCCCTTCTCGGCAACGACGGCGCAACTGCACAGCCAGATTACTAGGAAAAAGTGAACTCTATTGTCAAATATATCAATAAGCTCAATATTACACAATATATCACGTTGCCGTTATGTAACAAAACATTTATTACCTTAAGTTGCGATAGCACAGCGAATCGTTTGACTCTCGCTGGTGAAAAAGCGCAGTGAGCGGCCGAGGAGAATGTACACGCTGCCATCTAGTGTTCAACGGGAACATTTAACGTTTTTCTAAAAGTTTTTGTTAAATAAAATTGTGAATTGAATCACTCAACTGGATCGCTAGCAAATCGAAATGCGTTCAATTTTGTTTTTACTATGAAATTACTTAAATCATGATCCTATACCATGTTACGTAGTATGTAGTTAGCAGAACCCAGTTACTAGGCACAATATTGTTTTACATGTAGTGTAATGTTAGGCGATCATATAAGAATTATTATTGAACAGTACGCGGTATTGTTCGGCAACATTCGACCAATAGAAACTGACCTGTAAGTTGTAATGCGGATGGAAATGGCGGCAGTAGTTTTTTCCAACGGCTGCAATTATTACGACATAGTCTGATAACGATGAAAACATGCTTAACGAGCGTTTGTAGCGCTGTTTTCTACTTGATTTTCGATTTTTATCAGAAAATTAGCCTTTCATAGTTTCACTTAACAAACAGTCAACAGACTACCTATTTATAATTAAAGTTTTCGTGGCTTTATTGGTAAATTACCAGTCCAAACTTTAAGAGAAGTGAGCTCAGTTAAAAATGAATAAAGCACTTACACATTAAGATTCGTTTATTTTTCACCTTCTAATTAAAATTCTTTGTAAAACATATTGCCTCGTTGAGTGATTAAATCAAATGCATTACTATTACGTACTTCAGTATCTAATTAACACACTTCCTCTGTAATCATTACGTACTCGCACATGTGAGTGTAAATTTCAACGGGTTACAGGAGCACGATATTTGCGCAAACATTAAAATTTTAATGTTTAAATATGATTATTAAGAATTTTGCAAATATTTTACCTTCAGCTACTTGGTCAAAGTTATTATAATGTAGAAATGTTTACAAAAGACACATCGTCACTTCAGACATCACGTTCTGCAGAGCAATCAGTTGGACCAAATTAAAATTCCTTTGAACCAATAGAAAAAAATGTTGAAATAAAAAACCTTTTAAAACTAACAAAGCCTTAAGGTCTTAACAATATATGCATTGAATTGAAACTTTATGTATTAAATCATCTTGATTTTCTTCACAATATCAAATATAAAAATGTACATAATATAGTTTTTTTTGCAACACCTCTTTTCGCATAGAAGAGTAGTCAGAGAGAATTTAGTGTCTACACACTCCGTTACCCACTTTCCGCTTGAAATCGAGACGAGAGAAGTTCTACCACATAATATAGATTTAAAAAAGAAATCTAAAAAGGTATATTATTTAAAGCTTTCAGATTTGGATGCCGCGTTAAGCTTTTCGTATGAAGGTTGTTTATTCAATAACGTAATCTACTAAGATTGGATTAACACTGTTAGGGATTCTTAAATTACAGTTTTTCCGTGTATATTAAATACTAAAGTATTGTTAAGATTTTTGTTCTAAAAACTTGAACACATTTTAAAAGATCAAGTTTAAAAGCCACCCGACAACTTTTCTGTGGCGAGGTTCTTTTTTTGTGCTCTGATTTAAATTGGTGACATTGTACCTCCGTATGTACAGGTTTGAAACAAGATATTGCTATTGTGAGTAAATAAAATATTTATTAACTTATATATAGCTTACATTTTATAACTTGAAAATACGTATTTATTTAGGTATAAATAAATCCGATATTCTTTTATTATCTCGAGGTACATATTATGTAGTTAAGTTATTTCCAAATTATTAATATGTGTTTTTTTATTGTGTCTTGTAAAAGTGCGGCGTTGAACTCCGCCATCCACATTCATATCTCGATGCAGAACGGAGGGTCTTAACGCTATGCAGTGTAAGCCCTTTACCCTAATGCATGATTAAGTTAAGAAGAAGAAGAAAGCGTGAAACTGAAGCTGTCTTCTAAAGGAAATTAAAATGTTAAACTTTCTAATATCCTTTAGAAATAATTCGTAAAGTTTTCCATTGAAATTATAACTTCATTATAAATTCTTATCAAAGTTAAGCTACCAATTCATACTTTTAAAATTAAGTAATACCTTTAATTGATTTAATAAAACAGCGAAGTCTCTTTAAAAAGGGGTGAATTTTTAGTTTTTTTACTTATATTCATATATTTGGTTTAATATAAAAATATTAAAGTGCGAAAGTTCAAAAATCGTTATTATTAAAAAATAATAACGATTTTTGAAACTATCTAGATAAGTTGGTATTTCTTTACACACTACAATGTTCACAAAGCATAAAATTAACAAAATTGTATTAAGCAGTCGTCTGCCACGATTACCATGTCGAAACGTGATGCACGATTTTGCTTCAATTGACGAATCGTAATTTGCAATAACGTATGTAATTGCTAACTTATAACTGCAAATGTAATCTATTACATTCTGATTTAATAGGACACATTATGGATTTGTGAAAAATGCTTATATTAATTTCTCGTTATGATGTTTTTGAATTAAAAAAGGCAGAACCTAATTGGTCGTTTTTCCTTTGCAGCTTCACTCGCAATTTCCCGCATGGCGGGGTAGTCAAGGAGAGTTCAATGTGTCGAGACTCCGTTCTCGATTTAACGCCAAAAATCGAGTCATTGTGTATTGAGCAGAGAAGTCAACACTATGACTTGTATTAGGTACCAGAGTGGTGAAATGAAAATAATATAATCATAATTCCGATAGCGAATCGAACCCCCGACCAATCGTGTTGGTAGTTAAACGCTATCATGCTGCACCACGATGGTGTCTATTGTTTAAATTGTTTAGGATAACTCTAAAATAATGGGGTAGTATTAGTTATTTAAAAGTAACAAATGTGAACATTTTATTGAGCTCGGGTGTTATCTAAACATATATAAAATAGCTTGTATGATATAAGACTGAAAGTGTAGTAAATATTTAAATTTTATGAATATTGTTATTCATAAAATAACTGAAGCGTGTTGATTATTCACTTAGTAATTCTGTATTGTATTGACGTAGATGTAACGTAAAACCTGCCTTTACACGCCTCAATGCTCTCGCTCTCTCCAGATTTCTCGAACGGTATGAACATTTTATTTGCATGCAAGTGCATACGAAACCAATTATAATTATGTACATCAGATAAAGTCTCGGAGCGCTATATAAAAACTGTACCGAATAATTTATTTAATATTTATTAATTTAATTTACTTACTTAACATGACATGTTTATATAGTAATATTTTTTAAATTTAATTGCTTAATGGGTACAGTTATAATTTGAGCAAATAAAATTATAAATAGTGTATAAAAAGGAGTTTTTACTACAGTTTTAAATTTAATAAATGCTTTACTTATTTTATTTATTCAGCGGAATATATTTTTTATTGTAATTTAAACTATTTTCTAACGCATATAAAATTAAGTAAGTTTTATGCGTTCATATTGTACGCATGTTTATTATATATCATTTTATTTCATCATATTTTTCTCAAACAAGTATGAACGATTACAAAATATTTTTTACGCTCGCGGCTTCGCCGCGTGAACTACGCAACTGCTTCGTTATATTGCAGCCCTCGGGGGTGGGTTTTTAAAAAATAAAGTAGCCTATGTTTAAGCTTAGATTATCAAATACATTTATGCGAAAATTCATTACAGTTGGTCAAGCGGTTTAGATTTTTCATATAAACTTTCATCCCCTATTTTAACCCTTTAGAGATTGATTTTTGAAAAAATAAGTAGCCTATGTTAGACCCAGTCACTTTTATTACTTTCATTCTAAATTTCATCCAAATCGGACCGGTAGATTAGCCGTAAAAGCGTGACAGACAAACACACAGACTTTCCCATTTATAATATAAGTAAGGATACAACATAGGGTAGAAGTTACATAGCGAACAACGATTTCTAGTATTATTTTTCACCAAAATTCAAACTTTTCTTGCATAAAACTCAACTTGCACTTACTCTTACCAAAAAAAGTAAATCAAAAACATTTATAGTAACTTAGACATCACACTTAAAGAGATTTGATTATACTGCAAGTGTCAACGAACTTTTTTTTTACAATTCGATTTAAGTTTCCAGTTTGCTCTAAAATATTTTCTTAAAACCAGGACATATTTTCCTTAAGAGTTTCTCTTCATTAGTATTTAAGAGGGCTTAGTTCTCTAAATCGTCGTCAACGGTCTAGACTCTCGTATCTCACTTCCATTGAACTAAACTTAACTTAGTATCTTTAGTATCTGAGGGAGTATAGGGTAACTCCCTGATTTCAAATAACATTTATTTAAAATCAGAAAATAAATTTAGTAAAATGAAGTAAGTAAAAAGACTAAAACGGAACAAGGGATGAGAATCCTATTTTTAAAACATTAGTTTAATATTAATATTCTTTATGACGTACGAGGATTCGTCATATATTTCAATTATTCGTGATAATATTTATGACATCGTCCACAGTTTTTGATGACAGACTTATCTTACTTATTGAAAACAAAACCAATACAATCCTCTCAATATGTTATTATTATAGGTACTATACCATTTTGATACCGTCTACTAAAATTGTGACGAGAGACACATAGACATTATCTAACGTGTTAGTTGTAGTTTCAATTCCCACACGGGATGTTTTAAATTATTTTCATTTTCTCTGTTTCGGAAAAACGAAACACGGCGTTGAGCTTCGCGAGCCGTGACAATAAGGCAAATAATTAGGAGTATGTGTAATTTATCATTGGATTCTTTTTGCTTATCCTGTAAATGCTCAAAATTTTCGATAATATAAATTATATGTATGTAAAAGAGTATCTCCTTATACGTCCTCAGGCACAACGTCAACAACTTTCCTTAAAAAGAAACCGATATACGGCTGTCACATTGTTTCATAAATTAAGTAAAGCCTCATTAATTCAAGTGAATTTTATTATTTTCTTACATAATCCTCTCCAGTTTCGATACTGGTCAATGATAAATATACTAAGAAAAAAAATCTTCTTTTATTTACATATACTAGCGGTCGTAGTGGAATTTAAAAAACAGCATTTAAACGCTCAAAGATTCAGAAGAAAGTTTTCAGATCTTAAGATGAAAAATATTTTCAAGCGACTTGTATCACTTTATTCTAATAAATACCGAAAGAAAAAAAGATCATTTTCAGTTTTTTTTTTATTATGGTCTAGTTTGATTTTTTTAACCATATGGATCGGATAACTTGTTTATCCAGCTTCAACTTGCTGTTGTTAAAAGTTCGCAACATAAAATTCTCGCTGAGATATCGAACTCTAAACGGAAAAGGATCTTTTTACTTTTAACTATCAATATCTCAGCAATTGCTGATTGCACAAGAAGTATAAGGAGTATTTTGAAATCTTCAATAGATTTCCCATAAATATCAGCAACGGACTTTTTTTTTTAAAAAAAGTCTTCTTTACTTTAATTTTAAAAATCCTTAAAAAAAGGACTTTTGGTGGCTTTTGGGGTAATCAGGCGCTAAGCTAAGGATATATTTAGAAAACTGGTAACGTAGAGTACGCATTTTACGGTTCAATATATCCAGAAAACCCCGCCAAAGCTTTGATGTTTCATTCGATTAAATTTCTGAAAAAAATTAAAGGATCACGATTTCAACTTTGAATAACCACCTTTAACAAAATAAATAAAAACAAAATGATTTTTCAGTTTATTTCATGATTTTTTATTGATGACAGTGTTTAAATTTATAGTGTAAAATAAAAATCTCAAAAAAATTTAAATTATTTTGTGATCCCTTAATTTTTTCCGCTAGTGTACATGTACCTATGTAAAATGCGTTTTGAACACTTCTTACATTAAATTTTGAAGTAATTAGTTTTTTTTATCGTTATAGAGAATGGAAGTGTTGCGTATGTATTTATCCTCATCCGAAATGTCACAAACACATAATATGTGACATTTCGGATCAGGATACGGAAAAGGAAACTGGAAGAATACTATACCGGTTACGGATAACAAATTAATTCAGATAATCCGTATGGTTGAGATAATTTTGGCGGATATTAGATTTTTAAGGAATTTTATGCTTAATCAATTTGTTTTTCTGTTTTATAAATTTCTTTTTGTTTGATCTTTACTGACAGTGCTCTCTGCTCTGCTCTCTGACTGCTCTCATTTAGACTTCGCCCATATATTAAACTAGTGACCCGCTCGCGGCTTCGCCACGTGAACTACCACTTTCATCCTCTATTGCCTCTTTGGGATTGGTTTTTTTTTATAAAAGGGAGGGTAGTCTATATATTTGACCTTGCGTCACTAATTACGTTCTTGAGAAAATCATCGATACATCTACTATAACGTCTATACTATTTGATAACATATAGCAATAACTGTTATAGTAAGAAAACGTACGAAATCTGCTATTATATATCTATATGATAGCGATTTCGTACATATATACCATCTGGTATAAAGTATTATAAGCCGTTCATAATATCTAAAATAAATTTTACGATTTTTATTTTATTTTACAATTGTGTTTCTTATTGATATTAAAAAATAGCATTTACTTGCAAATTAATCCAATATAATTTGACTTTGCCAGTTTTTTATTTTTTTCTGCGGGTTACTGTATTGACTACCAGGGTAAAAGTAAACTAACGACCGCTCGCGGCCGAGTTCGTGGGGTGAAACTACTACTTTTATACCCCCTTTATGTTAGCACCTTTGGGGTATTTTTTAAAAAAAAGGAGAGAAGCCTATGTGTTGACACTGCCTCATTAACTATATTTCTGAGGAAAGGAAAATTCATTCTTTCAGTCAAGGAGTGTAGATTCGTTATTTTTCACTATATAGTAAAACATACATAAGTTTTCATCCACTGTGTCAACCTCTAGGGTTTGATTTGTAAAATGAAAAAGCAGAATATAGATGTGACCCTGTGTCTTCCACATCTTCTTTACGCACTTTCATCTAAATCGGGCCAGTAAGATTACCCGTGAAAACTAACAGAGAGAGGAGTACAGATTTTTCATTTTTATAAGAAATGATATGAATGAATACGGATATATAGAATACAATGTCAACTATATAATAACAGATGCGTACCCGTTTCAGAAAAGTAGTGGAAATCTGCTTCATATAGATTATATAAAGTTGTATAGACCGGTCAAAGGGTCTTTAATTCATTGTTTATGCTTAGTTTATTTATATTATTTTAATTAGTGTATTAAAACAAATTTAGATTCACTCGCGAAATATGATACATAACTTGAATATGTTTTTAATTTTATTTTCTGCGGAGTTGTGTTGAATACCAATGGATGAAAACTATCCCATATGTTGCTCTTAACTGTTTATAAACTAACTCCATACAAAAATTCATTAATTTATACCCGGTAGATGTCAGTATAGAAATGATTTACTTATATCGCTTTTTTATTTTTTTCAAAAAAAAATTACATGAAAACCGGGATAAAAACTATCCTTATCTTTGTACCTAGGATATAAGCTATCCAAGTACCAAAATTCATTGATTTATGTACAGTAGTTTTTTGAAGTTGATTGGCGAAACAAATTAACAGACAGACAGACAGACAGACAGACAGACACAAAATCTAGAGTGGATTTTTGGCCTCGGTTATCGATATATTAACCGAACCTAATTAAAATTTTTCTGGAAATTGTTCATGTACAGAATGGAACTTTTCTACTCTTTTATTATTACTAGCGGACACGCCGCGGCTTCGCCTGCATAAATTAAAACACACTATTATATCTAATTTACGTATCTACAGCTACCCGTGTTCACGTTTAAATAAAACAAACATAATTTTGAGCATAAGAATAATCTCATTCTTTTCTAAATGAATTTACTATCCACAAATATTATTTTTTCAATGCCACATGTGAAGAGACTTCAATAGGAACATTTCATGGGCTTGAGGCGTATTGTTAATTTGTAATCATTAAAGGTAATAAATAACCTTTAATTAATAAATAATTTTTCATGACTTATTCAAAGCAAGATAGACCACGACCTAATGACAGCTGATAATCCTATAAAGCGACACTTTAAAGTTCTTCAGGAAATATGAGATGTACTGAGCATAATATTAGTAAAGTAAAATGTCTATATAAGGAAACTTTTTTTTCACAAATATTACTATTTTTAACGATATAAAAGTATTAATTTCAATTTAGCGTTAAGGGAGAAGTTAAAATGACGTATAGTGACATGACAATGCTGCCATTATAAAAAAATAAAAACTTATATGGATATGAAATATATGCATATTTATTTTGTACTTCTTAGTTTTATAATTTTTATATTAGTAAATAAAATTAGAAGTATTTTATCTTCACTTGTAAAATAATTAACACAATTTGACTATGTCAGCTTTTTTTTATTTTTTGTCGAAACTGTATTGAATACCAGGCTAAAAACTATCCCATATAATGTCTAAGCCTCTAAGCTAATTCCATGCAAAAAATAATTTATTTCTATTCAGTAAATATCAGTGTATGAAGAAAATACTTATATAGGTTTTTTATTTTTTCCAAAAAAACTACATGGAATACCGGGATAAAAACTATCCTATATGTACCTTTGGACTATAAGCTACCACCATGTTAAATTTCATTCATTTCCATCCAGTACTTTTTGCGTGATTGGCGAACAAATTAACAGACAGACAGACAGACAGACAAAAATTCTACTGAGTGGATTTTTGGGCTCTGTTATCGATATATTAATGCACCCAATTAAAATTTTTCTGAAATTTTTCATGTACAGAATTGACTTTTCTACTCTTTTATTATATATAGAGATAGAGAAGAGATATAGATATAGATTAGCCGAAATTTTTATATTGGTTTTAGTTACAGAAAGTTTTTTCGTATACCCAATAGTTTCAGTTACGGTTACTGCGCTTCATGAAATTATTACGAAAAATTACTGTCAATGTGAACTGGTGCTCTCCTGAGAACCAAAATATGTTTATTTCGGCGGACTTAAAAATATTATTCATAAAGAAGTTGACAACTAAACTGATCACTTCAAGATATGAAATCGAAAATTCTTGCCTAAACGATAAAAATAGCATGGTTACATAGATTACAGAACGATAAAATTTTATTGCGTTCTGATTTAAATTTGTCTAATATTGTAACTGTAAATATTTTTGAAATCTTAGAGAAATTATATTTTTATTCTGTGTTTATTTTCCTTTCCTGCTCAGACAGAACTTGTCGTAATTAGATCTTCACTCTCCGTTTGAATTCGAGATAATGTTGAGTGGAGTGACGGTACACCAGACCGAACCAGAGAATGTCTAATTCTCAAAAGTTGGATTGCGTTTGTTAGTATTGTCCCATTGGGTCAGCTCAGGACGAAAACATAATGTTTTGCTAACAGGTTACCAATTTCTGAGAGTACAAGAAGTACTCGAAAATCTATCTTGTGGAAAAGTAGTGAAAAGTACCAATAAAAAATATATTCAATGCTAAATTTTCAAACATAATCAATCAGATATTGTACTAGAAACTGAAATAAATCATAGTATCACTAAAATAGTAATATTACTATTTCCGTTAAAAATTTCACAATGATTTATTTCAGTTTCTAATACAATATCTGATAGATTAATCCTTTATATAGGTATATTATTAAGGATTAGTCTTAAAATCAGTTAAGTGAGCTAATATAAAGGTTTATGTAAAAGCTATTGTGTTTCTAGACGTAAGTAGGTGTTTAATCGAAATAATTCGCTTTAAAGTCACGGTAGAGTTATTAAAATGTTTTAATAAAAAGTATAATGATCTCTCTAATCATATATATCTTTGTATATGTAATAACGCAAACATCTGATCGTGAATGTATACGTTATGCCTGGTTTGTATATACCTACCAGCTTATTTCATGATAAACATTATATTATTTTCTATTGTTAAAGTTATAAAAATACATATACCTATACTTCACGCTATATCCCGCACACAGCAGGGTAGGCAGAAGGAACCTAGTGTTAAGACACTCCGTTCCCCACTTTCCGCTGAATTCGGAGGCTTGCGTGTTAAGTGGCGGAACTTAACGCCGCGCTTTACCTCGACACCAGAGCGAAGAAAATGGAAATATAATTTCCACTCCTCGAGTGGGAATCGAACCCACAACCAGTCGTTTACAGTCACTCGCTTGTGCCACTGGGCCACGAATGGCCACCTATACGTATGTATGTATATTTTACATTTATCATATACCTCTCTAAATAGTGGTTTTAACTGGTGTAGGTCAAGTAAAAGTCTTCATTATATGTATTAACATTGTTACAAGAGTACCTTTATTATGATTGCAAGCACAATGCAGACAGACTAATTAGAATGTATAATTCTTCGAAAATAAACTAAACGTGTTGTTCAAATAAATTTCTTATCTAACTTCATACAAAAGTGAAGGCTATCAATTAAAAATTGGTAATAAAAATTTCAAGGTTCGAAGCCGTTTGCACAAGACGGTAATGATACATACATGAGGAGGCTAAATTTCGTATTAGTGACTTAAAAATAAAGTATTACTTTTTTACTAAACAGTTAAGCAATTTGTATTCTACCTATTATCATTGTATTCTCTTAAATAATATTAAAAAGCCTTCTCGCAAGAAAACAATTTTCATGTTCATTTTGTAACAACTTTACTTAATTTTGCTCCGTTTAAAAATATGTACTGAATTGCCTAATGCGCAAAATTATGCAATATCTTAAAGTTATTGTGCCATATTTTAACGGCTATGTGTATAAATGATTCTTTTTAGATATAATATAGAATCATGTTTATAATATTGTTCTTTCATTCTTCACAATATTTATTCGAGAGATTCTATTGGTAACGTTCTCATATTTACCATTAATTTGCGGGTATAAATATACTGTCGGGGTTTAGGCATAGCTGGTAAGGTAGCTAGATCCAATAAATAGTACATAAGCATAAAATATACACAATCCCATGGGTGGTAATTTAAACCTCACTTACAACTGTGGCATTCATTAAAATGGGACAAATACGCCATAATGTTGTTAATAGAAACTTATGACTAATAGTATTATAAACCGAATAAAAAACATTATTATTTCTAGCTAAGGGGCCAGTCGTGGCCCAGTGGCACAAAGTGTGACTGTAAAGCGACTGGTAGTGGGTTCGATTCCCACTCGAGGAGTGGAAATACTCGTATTTAATATATCCATTTCCTTCGTTCTGATGTCGAGGGAAAGCGCGGCGTTAAGTTCCGCCACTTAACTCGCAATGCCTCCAAATTCGGCGGAAAGTGGGGAACGGAGTGTCTTAACACTAGGTTCCCTCTGCCTACCCTGCTGTGTGCGGGATACAGCGTGAAGCTAGAAAAAAAAAGAAAAAAAAACTTTCTACGCACACTTTTTTCTGAACAGCTAGGTAGTCAGATATAACCTGGTATTAAAACACTCCGTCATTGACTTCTCATCCGAATTCAAAATGTACCTTTTGAACATACTTTAACATTTTAGATGCTATTAATAAATTTTGAACGGCCTGACTACTTTTGTCACATTATGTTTTAATTTAAATACTATAAACGGTCAAAAGGAAGTCGTTCAACGGGGTGCAGCTGCTCAGTCAACTGCACAGACGCCAACACGAGCCAGGTGTGCCTACATATTAAAAAATGTTACAATTAAATTAAGTAACGAGAGATTCGAAACTTGGCACTTTTTTGAACGTATATATAAAAAAATATACTTACTTTATAATACCTACTTTACATTTGACATTACCGCTATATAATTTCGTGTATGAAAATTATTTAAAACAGTACTTTTATTTGTTGTTGTTTTGTACGAAATAATTATTTTTCAATTATATAATTTTGGGGCCAGCCGTGGCGCGGTGGCACAAAGTGTGACCGTAAAGTGATCGGTTGTGGGTTCGATTCCCACTCGAGGATTGGAAATATTTAATATTTCCATTTCCTTCGCTCTGCTATCCGAGGCAAAGCGCGGCGTTAAGTTTCGCCACTTAACACGCAATGCCTCCTAATTCGGCGGAAAGTGCGGAACGGAGTGTCTTGACACTAGGTTCCCTCTGCCTACCCTGCTGCGTGCGGGATACAGTGTGAAGCTATTATGTAATTAAAATACAGATGGCCCAATATAATATTTAATTGAATATTCTCATCATTATTCACTCAATATGCTAGTCATGGTGTACTTATAATAGTATCGCGTATTTTGATAAGTTATCAATAACATTTATCTATGGATATCGATTGCCACTTCCCAATCAATAGCCCTACTTTTGTTTTCGCATATGAATCTCATAGCACTGCTAACCATAATGAATACGTTTAGTATTAACATTTAAATGTTAGTACTGGTTGTAAACATTAAATGTGTTAAAGTTATTGCTGTATAAAATTAATTAGAATATAAAAATGTACAGTTCAGGATAGTAATGGCCAATCGTCTAACTGCAATTCTGGTGAATTTTCATCTTAGTTACGGATAACGAAATCGGTTAATTACTTTTGTATTTCTCTTAAAGTGTCGCTATTTAAATATTAGTTTAGATGCAAAGGTACATAGGCAAACAAGAATGATATTGAAAATCAGTATACACAATCACGGTGTGTATTACATGAGGTGAATAGCAAAGAGGTGATTTATCATGTTTTTGCCGACTAGTAGGGAATTCAACGATGCATCACCATTTGTGTAGGCACACTAAGGTGGTATGCTCATGTAGGGCTAATCTTCGCATCTCAGGGCGCTGAGTAAATCTATTTTTACTCTACCTCGAACCTAGCCAGTGCACGGCTCCGAGTCAACGACCACGCGATGCAACGCCACAGTTAATTTTTTAGAAGTCATTGCCCTTGTAATGTACATCACGACTGATGAACATTTATGTTCACTTAATGTGTCAGTAACGAACGAAACGTGATAAATGTACCTTTAACGTTAATAAAACCCGGAAAAAATTATTTATTCTCCGCCCGTATCTAATCCAAATATGTAAAGGCCTACTTTACAAAGAGAAAGTGAACCCTGAGGAATATATCGTAGGTATAGTCATAGGTATTTTATTCTATTGTACGCTTGCGTTCGTTGATGTCTAACGTAGGATATGACGTATTTATATAAATATAAAATTCTTTCCACCCGTATACGTTAGTGGGTACATTTGTGTAACGAACTTTTTATGTTCACAGGTGATTTTAATTGTTTTTTCTATAAAAGATTAAAAATCAGCAATTTATTAACAAACTACGATATCCTATCAACAAAGCAGGTACATAAATTTGTATCGCATTCTAATTCGTCTACTAGAGCATGAATATGGAATGGCGTTTATAAATGCCACACGAGTAATGAGTTACCGGTTACGGTTACGAAAACGATATAGTGAACAAAGCGCGGACGTTATACGATTTTCGGCCATCCGTTTATGCTTTGCTTATAAGGCTTCATCGAAATAATGGCTATGGCGTACGAGTGCACAATGTAGAGCTGCGTCTCGCTCGCGCAGTGAGTCGGTCACTCACGCACGCGCAGCCGACGTCATCGCAGAAACCAGCCAGCCAATTGACCGGTATATAGTCAACCTTCAGTTTTTCTTTTATTTATAACTCGCTTTGCTCGGGTAAGTTATGCTTTGTTTGAACTGGGCGAGCAACTTGCTACTAAAAAAAATGTGTATATGTCATAATTTCCATTTTATATATAGTTTTAAGTATCTTCTAAGTAGTAGATTCTTAAAACAATTTTATATAAATATTAGGATAATAAATGTAATATGTAATAAATATTTTCATTTTTATCAATTTTACGCTTTTCCCTCATAGTAGTACGCTGCTATATCAGAGAGAACCAAGACACTCCGTTCTCTAGTTTCCACCCGAATCCGAGACATTGTATAGGAATTGATGGAACTCAACTTTGTCTTCTTACCAGAGCGTAGATATTAAAAAAAACAATAATAATTACCTGGTGAGGTGGTGAGAATCGTACCCGCAACCATTGTGTATACCGTCAGACGCTGTCATACTGCGCCGTGATGGCTTCAATGCTAGTAGAAATATTTACATTATAATATTACATTTTAAATTCTCTATACTAATCCAATTCATTTGCACAGTTAAGTTATCATCTTATATTTTGCTAAGTTGGCAAAATATTAAAGTAAGAAAGTACAGCAAATGGAAATTAAAAATGACACATGGGTTTTATATTGTTATTTTGCACATATTTTGATGATGTATGATTTTAGTATTAACATGTTTATATACAATACCTACAAACATTAACTAGTAATTCAGGCAAGTAACTTGAACATATAGTGAATGTAAAGGCAGCATTATGCGGTTTAATGAACGAATCGTGATGGCGGCGGCGCGCGGAGCGAGCACAGCGCGCAGTCGGCCTCGAGCTCTAGGCGGCGCGCGCGCAGTACACCGCCACACCAGTGAAAGGACGCATGACTCATATCTACCGAACATGAACGAGTATGTCGAGTACGACTGGAGGCTGCGCCAGCTGCAGAATGAACGGCTTTGTGACGTGTCTAGGAAGAGACTCACCGATGGGGACAGACAGCGTGCCCTGGCCGGCCTCAAAGACGCCGTCGATTCAAGTCTCAACTTGGCCCTACGAGACAAAAGTCGATGTCAAGACGACAATTTTCTACGGCGGTTTTTATACGCACGCAAACATGATGTACAACAAAGTTTTGAGTTGTTGATTCGTTATCACCAACATCGCCGGGAGCATCCCGAACTGTGGGCGACTGCGGACGGCGGAGTTTTGCGAGCTCTTGCCGATGGTCTTCCCGGCGTGTTGGCGCAACGAGACCGGCTCGGTCGCTGTGTACTTCTCATGTTTGCCTCCAATTGGACACCGCATGCTTGCCCGCTCTTGTCAGTGTTTAGGGCTTTGCTTCTTACCTTGGAACGGACTCTCACCGAATCACAAAATCAAGCTAATGGATATGTGATTATCGTTGATTGGACTGAGTTCACATTTAAACAATCGTGTAGTTTACAAGCAAAAATTTTGAAAATGATGATCGATTGCTTGCAGGATTGTATGCCAGTGAGGTTCAAAAGTATACATTTCATAGGACAGCCGTGGTATGTAGAAACTGCACTTGCAGTCATTAAACCATATCTAAAAGCGAAAACACGGGAACGAATAGTGCTTCATGGAAATAATCTATCCACATTACATGACTCACTACCATTAGACATTTTACCTGCGGAATTGGGTGGAGAGGGACCTTCTTACAATTCAGAACGTTGGTTACAAGAATTCTGCCGTTGCGAAAACATAGATCCGAAACCTATACCGATAGTAACCACAGCCCCGCCTGCTGATAACGATCTTCCCGCTGCCAAACTTGATAAGGCTTATAAACAAAAGGACAGTGCGAATTTTTCATTTCACGGTAACGAAAAAGGTGCTAAATCTGAATTACTACGGGATAAAGATTGAGTATATTGTGTTGTGTGTTCCAACATGGACGCATTGGACAGCTACGTTTGGCCGCCATCAGGGCGTGTCGATTCGTTCTATGCTACGTGCATGCATTTTGTGATATCATGTGAATTATTTATTATTTTAAGGTCGTTAAATAGATGATGGTAATTCAAAAGTGTCAATTAAATGCGATTTTTATATTAAAGTTTCTAAGGATGAAGAAAATGAAAATAATAATCATTAAAAATACAAAGAGATTGCAAAAGTAACCCAATTATGATGTAGACCTCGCAATGTCCTTTCAATTATGAGTCAGCTTTATTTCGTAAGCAGGTCGGCTCATCCCCTTCATTGGTACTGTTATCTTTTTGCTTTATTAACAGTGATGAGTTTATTCAGACATTAGTGCAGTGAAATATTACTTTTAACAGTACATATATCCTACTTATGTTTATTTAGTTAGTTCCATAAGATGATTAAGACTAAATAAAACATCATGACGAATAATAGTGATTTTAATTAGGTAACCTATGTTACGTATATATTTCATATTTAGTGTTAATAATGTATGACTGATTTTCCAATTTCAAAAATCCTTAGATAGATGCTTTCATTATTTTTGCGAGGCTTGTGACGCATTTATTATTATTTAAGATTAAGTTTTGTGACGTGACTTGTAAAATATTTGTAATATGTGTATTGTAATAGGACTATCATGGTGCATGTCTGAAGGCAGTATTATAATATAAATAATATGAAGAAACTTATGTAAATCCCATGTAATTAACCCTTTTTGTATTTAAACTAAGCTCTCATCCTGCAAATGCTCTCTTTTGATGTAAAATTTTAATGCTAGTAATCCGGTCTGTGCTTGTCACATGATTTTTTTTTATGTAATATGGACGCCACCTGTGTACCTTAATGTTATATGTATTTGAAATATAAACTATCTAATGCTGATCTGATATTATCAATTTAATAAATGTATTGGATTTAAGACGAAACTATTGTTTTAATTACGTTACGCTATTGTTTCACAGAACACTTACTTAGTGAATGATTACCAAAAGAATGACAGTCTATTTGGACAATTATCATGACTAGTAGACTTATTGACACGCAAAGTACGCGTTTTCAACGTATATGTCGTATTATATAAACGTTTATGTCTTTAAAACTTGATAGTATGTGTTATATTCATTTCATTAATTTAATGCATTTCAAATGTATTATCTCTACATATAACGAAAATATGAACTGACCGCTGTCTGTATTTGGAAGATATATGAAAAAAATATATTATTTTTATCGATGTAATGGAGTCCAAAACAGTATTTTTCTGTTCGTCAGTGCGATCTTATTTAAATATAGTTTTGACTATTGTTTTTTAGTAATCATCCCTTATTTTCATTTAGTAATAATTTAATTTCAATTGATTTGAAAATAAAAAAGTTACAATAATTTTGTTCGTCAAAATTGCTATAAAATAACTGTTTTATTAAATTAACCGAAACCTGAATTTACGAAGGCGAAGCTGCGAACTGATCGCTAATTACAAAAAGCTTTCTGCACCCCTTGTTCTTATAATTTTAAATGTGGCAATGTCATATTCCGACCTCTTCACTATACACGCATATATTTTTCTACGTAACTAGTCTCTAGTCTCTTGTCACTTTTTTACAAACATTTAAGTATTAATACAATGCTGATACAAGATTTATTGCTTTGACTTTGAGTTACGATTAAGTAACTGTATTTATTAAGGTATAAACTGTAAAATGTGTCTTATTTTTATTTTGATTCGCAGTTAACTACTTCTGAGGAATATTATGACGTGAATTATTATTTAATTATATTAAATCGACTTTAAAATAACAAACAACAGGATACTTCTTCTATAATCTATAATTATGCTCGGATGATATTGCTTTAATTGCAAAATAAATTCTATCTAGGTACTATCCTTAATACACTTAATGTGGTTTACTGTCTGTCAGCATTTACTGTATAATACACACTTAATCCTCAACTAATCAAAGGCTATATTTATTTATACTAGATTTTTTCTTTATGAAAAACAAATATTTAACGTGATTCGGCATGACTTAAGCAGTAGGTACCTAATTTATATTAACTTTCACAAACAGATTACTTTTAATGGTATTATAAAAAGTGTTTCTAGTTTATTTATTGTCAAGTCACATACTTCAATTGCCAACGTTATTATAGAAATTGTATTTGAAAAACAAACGTTTATGCTTCAAATTAGACCATACTAAATCACTTATTTAGAAAATCACACTATTTGAAGTTTAAATCTTTGAGTTTAAATTAAAAAAAAAAAAAGAACAGCTTCTTGCTTTTTCACGTATAACAGTTAGTCAGAGAGAACCTAGTGTCAAGAGACTATTCTCCACTGTACCAGAGCTGAGAAATTAAAATAAAATAAAATATACAATTATTCCCCCTGATGGGAGTTGAAACCACAACCGTCGTGTTTATAGTCAGACGATGTCCCACTGCGTCATGACGGCCTTTAAAATTAAAGTGTAAAGTATTTCAAAATAGCATTGTTAAATTTCTACCACGGAATTCATTGCAATTTTCCTTTTACGATGCTAATAATAATAGTGTTTTGAATGACATCTTTATTATGTTGCGCAAAAAGTCAGTTACAGCTTAGTTTATGGTGTGCGCGGGAGACAATGGACAGTACCCGTGTTGTTCGTGTAGGGCCACCATGTTGTAAAGTTTTAATGAATAAAATAAAAACTACCTGTTACTTCAGGTAGTAAAATCTTTATAAATTGCTATGGTTTTGTGTTACTATTTAGTAGAGGCTGTCGTGGCTTAAGTCTTTAGTTCAATTTCCATTCGCGTGAATGGTTATATTTGTATTTTCATTTCTTCGCTCTGATACCAAAGACAGAGCCCGACGTTGGGCCCGCCACTTAATACGCAATGTTCCGATTTCTGTTGGAAAGTGGAGAACGGAACACTCCGAGAAAGGAGTGTCTTGACACCAGATTCTCTCTGAATAACCCGCTATACGGAAAAAAGCGTGAAGCTAGTTTACTACTAACTTACCTACTTGTAATACCTACTGACTTAGTAAGTCATATATATTTATATAACGAAACAACACAGCGAAATGCAAAAAGCATATAATACAATAATCCATATGTATATGTTTTTTACATTTCGTTACATTGCTCTTAAGCGTTCAAACATGACTAGTTACTGGGGCGCTATGCTTGAGTAACCACCAGTATGAGTAAAATGAGTGCCGATTTCATCTTCCTTATTACATTAGCACTTGACCTAATTATGAACGATAATTGCGTTTGCGTTCTTATTTATCAAAATTAGAAACATTATCGTAAGTTCTTGAATTGGTAGAAAATCATTATTTAGAATAGAATAGAATAATATTTTATTGCACACATAAACATAAAACACACAAGAGAGATACAACACATAGATAATTTAAAATGTATGCAAAGTCTTATTTAAATAGCCATTATTTAATTCTGATTAGTTTTAAATATGTAATTAGAATTTGCTAATATATTTTTTTTTTAGTGATTTAGAAGCAAATTTTAGGTTTTGTCATATTTTAAGTGGAAGAAGGTAGTATTTTTACACAAGATTCCCTCTCTTTATCCTACTGTGTGTTATTGCAATATCTTAATTTAATTATTTTTTTTATTTTATTACTGTCCGATGCATTATAAGAAGCTTGTACGTTGTACACGCACCTCATGTGAGTCACGAGGCGCGTTTCCGCTGGGCGCGCAGCGGAAGGCACCTACCTATCGACACTCGACACTTATTATTTTAATCCGCACAACCTTGTAATAGCCTGCTAATGTTATTCAATACGAATATTGATTAAAAGTCATCGCGTTTTTTGGCCACCGGATAGATAGTGGTGCTAATTTTATGCGTGCATAATTTGGAGTGTTATCTATTTTATAAGTGACTAAATTCCTACAAATAACCTTTTGGTTATTCAATTTTATGAAAAGAATGTATTTAAAAGATATATAACTATACAATACTATGAATATTTAAAATAAAATTTAGTTTTTTATGTGGTTTTTACATACAAATGATTCTAATCTATTTTGATTAGATATATACAAATGTTATTTTTAAATCCTAAATGATAAAAAAGAATTTATCATATAAAAATGTAACGTTTATATATAACTCTACTAGAGCTGACCAATACTCAAAAACTCATCCAAGAAAAATAAAAAAGAACTTTGTTTCTTTTTTACTTCGAAATATAATGTTGTGTAAACAAACATTAATTGTCAATTAACGTCATCTTAAACTGGTTGAGACTCTTAATATAGTAAAAAGTAATAAATGCACTATCTACAAATCAATAAAATTTTACAGTATGTGTAAAAGTATACAGAAAGCAATTTAATTGATTGTTTTTTGTTAATATTTCTCAAGACTCCCACATCTTAATTAATTCAAAGAACATTAATATCGTTTTAAAATTATAAAAAACATCAAAAACAGTTAGCGGTCTACGTCCTACATATACAATAATATATTAAACGGGGTGATCAGACCCGGAAAATCAGGTAGAGCAGCAGGTGGTCGTCCAAACAGATGCATTCTTGTAAATGACTATAGTTAAACTTAATTTAGTGACATTTAAAACGTATACGAATTTTTATTTAAATTAATCGATGTATATTTTTATAAAGCATTTTAATATATTCTAATCGTTATATTCATTTAATTGCGTAATAAAAAATAGTATAATAATAATAGAATCAATATGTCTTTTCTTATTTTTTTGTAGATAAAATATAAAATTTTAAGATATTAGTATAAATGATTGTATAAATCTAAGATGGCGATTACATAACAAGAACAAACATGAAGCGGTTTGTGGTCAAACCGTAAAAGATATCGTATTAAACAATACCACAAAATATCGTATTATGAAGCCTAACTGTATGTACTGAACTGATACTTAAGTTTATGTAATTCCTAACTTTGAACTGAGTTTTTTAGTCTAGAACATCCTATATTTCTACAATACAACAAAACGCGAAAGTCTAAATGATGTTTGTTACTCTTTCAAGTAAAAACTACAGAACGGATTTTGATGAAACTTTACAATAACGTAACTTATACCTCAGAATAACAAATAGGCTACAACATATATTGTGTGAATTGTCCAAATTATCAAGTAAATATGAAAAAAAACTATCATATGCATGCTGATGTGCTCTGCTAAAACCGCTAGAGTTACGAATACACATATGTAATGTATGACAGTACTGTTTATCTTAAATAGTCCTACAAAAAACCCCGCCACAGTATATACCTATATCTTATGTGTAAGCCATCATCGTCAAAATAGTGAAACAATAACTACAATTTTTACTGTTAAATAGCTGATGAACCTAATACTTAGGGTCCTTTGATTTTACAGTTAAACTGCTTTCTTAAATTCCATACGGACGAAGTCGCAGGCATAGCTAGTGTATATAATATAGAAGTTATCGCATAACAGTGGGACCTACCATGTGTGACTATAAGTTGATTGTGGATTCCATCTTCACAAGGGGAATGAATATGTTAAATTTATCTTCTTTTTCTAGCTGTGGTATAATAAATGTTATTGTTTAGTTTCGCTGACCATGTCTCGAATTTGGTCTGATATAAATTCCTGTTTGCCTATCCTACTGAAGTAAAAGCGTGAGGTTGCTTTTTTACCATAGAATAAGTGTCTAAATTAACCTAAAGTGTACCTAAATAAGCAAATAAGTATTTAACAAATAAAATAAATGCTATACAATAAAATACTAATAAATAAACAGTATATTAACATGTAAGATCATTATACAAATATATATCTTGGAAAACATTATTATTTTTTAATTGACACAGATGTTAGGTACCTACAAACAACAGATAAAGATATTTAATTTATGTTAATTGACGAATATTGTTTTTTTTACACGATTAGTTAGTTTCACATGGATTTTATCTCAAGATAATATAAATAAATTCTGATATGACCGCTGACTCACCTTATTTGCTAACAAAATTAAAGTGGAAGAGTGACTAAAATAAAGAACATATAAATTCGAAAGTTTTGTTGCTACATCTACTTTTTTAATTCATGAAACAATTCCTTGTTTGCTAAAATTTTATAATCTTCGAATTTACTTTATATAATAACACAAATATCTATTTGAGTATGTTAAAAACGTGGATTTGAAAGTGTGCTAAATTGCGAATCGTTAGTTTGTAGTGTTTGTTTTTATTTACTATTTGAATATATCTATGTTTGTCTTGTTTAAGTAGCCTTAACACAGTTAATTGTTTTTGTTTAAAAGTTCTTTATGTTTTTCAAAATGTGAGTACGGCAACGAATGTATGTAACCTAAAAATCCTTTTTGTATTTATGTTCTCATGTAAGCGATGTATATGTATGTCTTTACGAGAATAAATGCATTTAAACCTATAGTAGAATAGACAAAGACTATGTAGTGTTAAGACATTATCTTTCTAATTTTCCTTTCGTTTAGTCACGTTGCATGCTTAGTGGCAAAACCTAACGCTCAGATTATATTTTTTCCGAGCAGATAAATTAAAATAAAAAAAAAATAAAAAAGTGGCCAGTCGTGGCCCAGTG
The DNA here is from genome assembly GCA_019049465.1 of Dryas iulia moderata. Taxonomy (NCBI): domain Eukaryota; kingdom Metazoa; phylum Arthropoda; class Insecta; order Lepidoptera; family Nymphalidae; genus Dryas; species Dryas iulia. Next base: position 8,007,919 of record CM032431.1, read on the forward strand.
GAACAAGAGTGTGACTGTAAACGACTGGTTGTGGGTCCGATTCCCACTCGAGGAGTGGAAATTATATTTCCATTTTCTTCGCTCTGGTGTCGAGGTAAAGCGCGGCGTTAAGTTCCGCCACTTAACACGCAAGCCTCCGAATTCGGCGGAAAGTGGGGAACGGAGTGTCTTAACACTAGGTTCCCTCTGCCTACCCTGCTGTGTGCGGGATATAGCGTGAAGCTATAAATTAAAATAATTATATTAAATCTCTCCTCAATATTGGATTTGAAACAACAGCCATCTCGTGTACACACAAATAATACCTCACAGTCCAACAATGATGTTATTAGCAGACAATTGGCAATTTATTATATATTTTTTTTATTATTTACGAAAAAAAAACATAAATTGTAAATTGTCTTCAAACAAGACCATTGTTATTGTGATTGAGAATATCAGAACGGTGATAGAATTTTCTACGGTCGAAGCCAGGATGATTCGCTAGTTTATATAAGTTTGCTTGCCTTTTCTTATATATACACAAGGTCTTTGCCTTATGTATAGGCTCTATGTACAGGTTCAAGGCAGCTGAGCTACGTGACAACAATCATACTGTGGTTACAATTGATCGTTCCTCGAATAAATAATATGTTTCTCTCGAATCTGTCGATTCATCAAACTGGGCGCCATTGATAAACATTATAATTGATTTTATAATTATATATAAATATCTGAACTATAAAATTATTGATAAACAAAATATGTTTCTAAACGTAACTTAATCTTAGTTGCATTATAATAATCTTAGCATTATTAATAATTTAATATTAAAATGACTAACATTAACCTATAATAATTAAACTCGTTTTGTGTATCGATTTCGTTTGTCCTCGATGAGTCGGAATAACAAACTCTTAGCCAAACACCTCTTTCTTTGTCCAATTTCGATAAGATAAATCGTTTCGTAAAAGATATGATTCATCGCTTACAAAAGAAGAATGTACGGTCTCCACACCCACGTGGTCATGCGGAAAAGAACATATGCCATTGTTAAAGTTTATTAGTCGAATAAAAATGAGACTGATCATAAAAACTAATGACACATTGTGAAGAATATTCGAAATGACATTAAACACGACATGTATTTGAGTCTTCACTTCATATTGTAAGTATTGGATGCTAGTTCAATTTCCTTTTCAGATTAAAATTACGATTTACCAAGGAATTTTTTGTCGAATGCTTGGGACTTGCTAAATGCTTGAGTGCTTGGGGCTTATAAATAATTGTAATAATTCTGCTTACGTAATACTTGAACGGCCCCAAAGGACAATGTCTGGATTTCGGGCGGGAAGTGGAGAAAGAAGTGTCTTGACACTAAATTTTCTTTGACTAAGCTAAGCGGGAAAAATCGTGAAGTTGGATTTTAATTATTATTAAATGTATGACAGTAGGTGTATTTATAAATTTTATGTAACAGGTAGTTCGTATATCTAATTATAGTTTGGCATCATAGAATAATAAATTTTCAAGCCGTTCCACAAATATAATGCAGTAAATAAATATTGATTGACACTTGTCCTTACTTACAATTGAAATGATTAGTAAAAAATTGGTAATACGACCTTTGCTAATGACGTTAAGTATTGTTATAACAATATTTACACATACAAACAAACTAATACAAAAGGAGCAGAGTAACAAATCTCTCGTAATATCATTGTCTGGTCTGCAAAAAAATAGTTTTTTTTTATTAAAGAAGGTAACATATAACAAAATCTATATATATAATAAAAGAGTAGAAAAGTCAATTCTGTACATGAAAAATTTCAGAAAAATTTTAATTGGGTGCGTTAATATATCGATAACAGAGGCCAAAAATCCACTCAGTAGAATTTTTGTCTGTCTGTCTGTCTGTCTGTCTGTCTGTCTGTTAATTTGTTCGTCAATCACGCAAAAACTACTGGATAGAAATGAATGAATTTTAGTATGGTGATAGCTTATAGTCCAAAGGTACATATAGGATAGTTTTTATCCCGGTTTTCCATGTAGTTTTTTTGGAAAAAAATAAAAAACCGATATAAGTAAATTATTTGTATACTGATATCTACGGGTAGAAATTAATGATTTTTTGTATGGAGTTAGCTAAGAGGTTAAAGCAACATATGGGATAGTTTTCATCCTGGAATTCAATACAACTCCCGCAGAAAAATAAAATTAAAAAAAAACATTCAAATTATGTCGATAGTTCACGAGTGAAGCTAAATTTGTTTCAATATAATTAATTAAAATAATTATAAAATAAAATAAGCATAACATTTATTAAAGATACATTTGACCGGTCTATAAAACTTTATATAATCTATATGACAGCAGACGTCGGTAGCGCCATCTGTTATTATATAGTTGACATTGTATTAGATATATCCGTACTCATTAATATTGTTATTATAAAAATGCAACAATCTATATCTATATCTTTTATGTTTTCACGGGTAATCTACAGATTTCGTACATATATACCAGATGGTATATATGTACGAAATCTGCTATCATATAGATATACTATGATAGCAGATTTCGTACGTTTTTTTACTATAACAGTTACCGCTATATGTTATCAAATAGACATTGTACTAGATGTATCGATGATTTTCTCAAGAACATAATTAGTGACGCAAGGTCAAATATAGACTACCCCCTTTTATAAAAAAAAACAATCTCAAAGAGCAATAGAGGATGTTAGTGGCAGTTCACGTGGCGAAGCCGCGAGCGGGTCGCTAGTGTAATAATATAACTATTAATAAATACGAAAAAATGCTTGCTTTAAATTGCTTACATCATCATCATTGATATTAACTTTGTCCTATCATTTTTCTCAGGTCTTTACAAAAATGTTATCTGTTTTATCAATGATAATATTTGATATAAGATTTTTAGGGAGATATTTTTAACATAGACTTGCTTCGATAACGGATGACTTGCTTAATCTGGCAGATTTAAAGGTGCGCTTAATTTAGAACATAAAAATCTACCTTGAAATATTGGTCATAAGGTTAGGTTAGCTTTCTAACGTAATTTTTTTATGACAATTGCTTCACTTAATTAGAGTTTTTTTTAATGAATTGGTTGCCCTCAAGAATTTAAATTGTTTCTCTAAATATAAAATTGAAAAAAAAAAATACTGAAACGTTAAAAAATAGTTTGTTAATATTAATAATCTATTGTTAAATTAATTATTAATATTTTAAAATAAAAATATCAAAAATATAAATATGTAACCAAATAAAGAAACAGCAACACGCATGTCGCAGTTCGCGTTAAGCTATTTTCATTCTACGTAAACAATGTTTATAAAGTACCTATATAAAGTCTTCCGTACAGCGTACACTATAGTGTAATATGAACAGGTGCAGACTATTCATAATAAAAACAATGGATAATAATTAAACACATGTTATAATATAGCAAGTGAGATTAAAATTAAAACAAGTTTTGTTTTAAATTTTTAAATAATCTTATTGCTGCTTGAATTGTAGCTGTATAAAACTGGTGTCGGCAACATGTTTATCGTTTCGCCAGTAGGTAGATAATTAAAACCAGTTAAAATTTAAAAGTAATTGACGGAATGGAAGACATTTAAGAAATCAATAAAAGAAATCAATTTCGGCAATTTGACTAAAATAATAAGTTAAAAATGCGTTATTGAAATAGAACAGAGAAGATTGAATTTTAGATTTTAAGAACACACTATAAGTACTTAGACTAGTGAGTTCTCCACAAATATTTTATAGTTAGATAGATTTTGTTCATAAATTTTATTATAAAATCAAGACGAGTAATTGATGCCATTCTGACGCAGTTGCACTTTTGCAGCATACGTCTGCAAGTGCGATCAATTGTGTGTTCGATGCCCGTTCGGAGAAATGGATCATATATACAAATTATTTCCGTTTCTCCGCTCTGGTAACATGAAGGGCGGCGTTATGTTACCTCACTTAACAGGTAATTTCTTGATTTCGGCCCAAAGTTAAGAATGAAATTTCTTGACACTTGAGACTCTTCTATCCGACTACCCTGCTAAGCCGAAAAAACGAAGATTTTGGTTTTCTTATGTGTATGTATATTATTATTGTCAATGTTTTGTTTAGGTTTAATTACTCATATAAAAGCTACTGTTATAATATTAGAAATACATACATACACTTTACCAACTATGAACATTATTAAATACACAAGAAAGACGTTTTACTGAATATTCTAAACATTTGACAAGCAGAGTGTAATAAGTCTTGTGCTCCTGTAATTAACTAACGGTTCATACTAGATTGTACCGTTTGCTATAATCGTACATCACTTCACTTTGCACTATACAACAAGACAAAGTCTGTTTTAGTAAATTATCAAGTATTTACATATTATTTAAAAATTATGTATTAATCACAACTTTGTAATAAAGTAATTATTTCTATGATAGCCATTATCTTAATCCATTATCATTATCTTAGAAACTTTTATTTACTTATTCCGTATTTATCAATGTTATGGAATTAACAACATGCATCAAACATGGCTGTTTTCTGTTAGTGGACACAAACAAAGAGATTAACACAAAAGAAATTTTGGAACCTTTGTGTTGAGTGACTTCATTGATCCATGTACAGACAGCGGTCATTTATATTTTTATTATATGTATAAATAGCTACTTTTATAACTTCGTACAAACACAGATAACCTTTGATTTTTTTCTGTACTCAATTACATAACGCAACTATAAAGATATAAAAGTTTTTCAATAAAAAAAACTGAGTAAAGGCTAAAACTTAAGGATTCGTTTATCTAAATTGATACATGATACATTTATAAATACGGTACTTTTACGTTCTACTTTAACTGTAAAATAAAATATTTGATGAGAGATTTTTTATCAGCATATATGGCAATGGTCCATTTATAATTGACTGAAATCTTGAATTGGATACATGTTAAACTTTTCGATTACTGACTGACAGACGGCGCACCGCCAAAACTACTTGACACAAGAAGCTAGTATTTTGTAGGTAGGTAGGTACGTCCTTTGAGAGTTTAGGGGGGTAGTAAATGAGCACTTTTGGAAATTCCTTCTTTAATGGAGTAACCCTTTTTAGTCTATTAAAGAAGAAATTTCCAAAAGTAAGAAATGGTATGATATTTTTTTAAGAGACTTCAAAAAGGTTATCAATTCGTCTGTATTTTTTTTATGTGTTTTCTTCAGATCTTACTAAGTAGTTTTTTACTAACTTCATAAAAAATAAAAAAAATACAACTCGACTGCAAGAGTAAATCAATATTAGTGATTTTTTTTTATATGAAAATTAATACTTGCCATGTAGTCACATTCAAGTTTATATAAGATTTGACCATTAGTTTTTAACTGACTTCAGAAAAACTTAAAGATTTTCGTTTCGATTCTATTGTTTACATACTTACCAGCATACGTTTTTGCTGAGTGAACCAAATTTCATAGTTCTTTTTTTGCATGACAGCATATTCCGCTTCTATAGTCCGATTTAAATTTAGTTAACATCTGACATCAAGTAGTTTTTGAATTATTCGTAATTATTACTAATATTATAAATTCGAATTCAGCGGAAAGTGGGGAACGGAGTGTCTTACCACTAGGTTCCCTCTTTCTACCCTGCTGTGTGCGGGATACAGCGTGAAGGTAAAAAAAAAAAAAATAAGAATTCGAAAGTAACTTTGTTTGTGTATACTTAATTAAGCGTAAACTACTGAACCGATTTAAATGAAATTAGGTAAAGAGATAGTTTAAAGGCTAAGAAAGGTCATAGACAACTTTTCAATCCGAAAAGCGGACTATAAAAAGTAGAAAAAGAGGATGAAAGTTTGTATGGAAAATACGCATTTTTTTTATTTAACTACAAAAATACCAGATCAGTTTAAACATGTCTTTCACTATCAGAAAGCTACATTTACACTGAGTAGTAAATGCTAAAATTATTTCCTGAAACAATTAGCAATCATTACTAAAACTTGGATAACATGTATGCACTATCCAAATAGGTCCTGAACCAGCCGTTAAGTCGGAAAAGTTCAGGTACCTTGGATCTATTCTGCACGAGTCCGGAGGCATCGATCACGATGTCCAAGCCCGTATCAGTGCTGCTTGGGCGAAATGGCGTGAGGTCATAGGTATGGTCTGCGACCGCAGAATACCGCCCAAGCTCAAGGGACTAATATACAAGAGCATAATCCGACCGGTTCTCTTATAAGGGAGCGAATGTTGGCCAGCACTGTCCAGGCACACTCAGCAGCTTCACGTCACGGAGATGAAGATGCTGAGGTGGATGTGTGGCGTTACGCGGGCTGACCGCATACGTAACACATTTATCCGAGGTAGTCTGCGTGTCCGTGACGTAGCGGATAAGCTTCAAGAGAGTCATCTGAGATGGTATGGCCACGTTGCACGCCGGCCTGAGAACTGTGTCGGAAGAATTTGCCTTGATATGTCTGTCCCTGGAGCAAGACCCCCAGGACACCCAAGAAAGCAATGGCTGGACACCGTGAAGGAGGATATGAGAGCCAATGGACTTACCACCGGGGATGTCATAGACCGTGCAAAGTGGAGGAGATTAAGTAGGAAGGCAGTCTGTAGCTAATGCCGGGATAGTGCCAGGAGGAAGAAGAACTAAAACAGTAGTCAGAGGGTAGTCAGAGAGAACGGAGCGCCAAACGCTACGGTCCCTGCATACTTCTTTCGCCTCGTCCACTGTCATCAACCTCTTCATACTCGTCCTCCGGAGGGTCCTCATGCTTTTTACGTGACCTTCCTCCAGTATCGTCGACACTGTCCCCCCGCCTCTCTTACCAGTCACCTTTGCTTCATATATCTTTCTTACCATTCTTTCATCACTCACCCTCTCGACGTGCCCAAACCACCTCAGCACGCCCTTCTTCATTCTTACTATGACGTTCTCGCGAATACCTGCCATAATTAATTTATGTCTATAAAAATGTGTTTGCTAAAACCTATATATTGAGACAAATAACAATTATCCAATATAAGTTTATATAACGATATCAAAAACATTCAAATGGTTAACATTTTTTGATATTCCAAATTCCCAAATTTTTCGATATGGCAAACGAGATCTAAAACATAACTATAAACTTTTATATTCTCTCTAAATTACGGTAAATAGTATTCGTTTATTTGGTTTAGTATTATAAATATTATTAAGTTTGGAGTCGGTGTCAGCCATGTTGGCTTGCAACTGCTTAAATGGGGTCTATTTATCATAGCACAGCAACATAGACAGATACGATCAGACGCAGAGGCGTATCACGACAGTAGAGAGAATAGAAGCGGTATAGTAAGAATAGAAGCTAGGCGAAGAACGCAAATGCGGGAGTCGGCCAGCTCTATGTGGCTGACAATGACTCCAAACTTGACAAACTTTACTTACGTGAATGGTAATTATATATTTTAATAATTATTTTTTAGTCGTAACCATGTATTGAGTTATATGTGAAGTTTTAGTGGGTACCCATCTGGTTGGGAAGTAGAGGCAAACGTCATATTTTGTAGTTAAAAGCACATTGGTGGAAAGTCGTAGACACAAGAATATGTAGTTCTTCTCTTCTACTTATACCTATCTTTTTTAGTGCATTTTATTAGATCTTTTTAGTGCTTTTAATTTTTTTGGAAAAAATAATTTTATCTTTCATGGATTTACTTGAAATTATGTACATTAGTCTTTAAAGTAATGTAAGTAAGAAAATAATAAGATTTTTTGTAAATTTCGCCCCAAAACAGATTCTTTGGATATTTTTATTTATTTAAAGGGATTCATTCAATAATTTAAACGTGCACTCATCCACAGGTTAATCTATAACAACGTAAATATGTTTATAAATAAGCACTGCACCAAGCTCCGCTCTCTTCAGTGCGACGAACACCCGATTCACGCCGGCGGCTGGTAGTTTCATTGTGACTTCTAGAAACTACAAAAAATATTTAGTGTAATTTAAACAACTAAACAACCAAATAAACCAAATATATAAAGAAAAGATAATTTTGATATGTGGTAGATCCAATAGACCCATACGATATTAATAAAGATAAGCAACAATTCTAGGAGACAGTCTGGATTAAAAGTTATCTAATATCCCTTATAGTGTTATTTTAAGAAGTTAAGATAATGTGTATGGCCTAATGATGATAAGAAGCTATGATAGTAAAAGTATGATAGCAATCAATAGTAATTGATAATTTTGCCCTTTATTAACAGTAGCGACCGGCTCGATGATCTGCATAGACGTCCCAACTTCGTATTCCTTTTGAGACGGTAGTACGGACATTTTATTTTATGTAAAATATTTAATAGTAAATCTTTAATTTTATACATTCATATTATTTGCCATAGACATTAATATTGTCGATCTTAGTATCATAGACTATACTAATGTTATATTTGTCCTATTGTCTATGCAACACCGGCTGTCAACAATGTCAATGTCAATGACTGTCAAAATTCCAGTTTTTTATTAATGGGTTCATTTGTGAGCAAAGCAATACGCACCTCCAAAATGGCGAGCTCCACAGAAATTCAACAATTTATTAAGGAAGCTATTTCTCAAGAAAAAGTAGTTGTATTTTCTAAATCTTACTGCCCTTATTGCAAGTTAGCGAAAGAAGTAAGTCTAATTTATTGAGGTTATTATTTTTATTTTGAGGCCTTAAATATGTAGTTTCATGTTATAAGACATGAAATTAACACATTATTCTTATATTTATTTCTATTAATTATAATTTACAGGTTTTTCAACAAGTTAAACAACCCATTAAAGTATACGAACTTGATGAGCGCAACGATGGAGCCGCTATACAGGACAATTTAGTGGAAATTACCGGTTTCAGGACAGTAAGTAATTAAAACCCTATTTTAAGTAAAAAATACACACAGTACCTACCTTATGAAATTACATTTTAAAGCAATACTTTTAATAAGTACTCGTAAATAATTAGGGGAAATTTTATCTGTGTGTCATTGTTTTGATGATGTCATTTTGTTCGTAATAACACCTTTGTGTTATATGTATTGTTTTACTTATCTTAATAAATTTTGAATACAAATTTTATTAACATTCTATATCTTAACATAGAATTTTAATAAAATTTATGTTCAAAATTTTCCTTAACATTTTTTATCATGCTACAGAAAAAATATTTTGCTATTATTTTTTTGGCTAATATCAAGAGTACTAAATTATGTTTAATAGATTCTTAAAAGTAGATTTGAGGCATCTTTAGTACAATAGGGTATTGATCTATTAGCTGAGAAATATTAAATGTTAATTTTATAAATAAATTTATTTTCAGTTTTTATTTTGATGATTGACATACTACCTTTTTACAAATTTTATGCTAAAACTGTATTAGACCGCTACTATATACTATATTATTAAATTACCGCTACAGTCTACTTTAATTGTTGACAATATGATACAATTTTACATAATTACATAATATTTTTTTGGACTTAGTTCTATTAAGCTATTTACAGATAGTAGCTGAAGATATTGTTGTAAGAAAATAGCTGAATTACATTAGATAGTAAATAGATAATATAATCAAAATTATGGCTCTTTATTAGCATAGATATTTGATAGGAAAATGTTATCATAGTTTACAATACTGAAACTTGATGATGTCATTGTTTATTGAATGTCATTTTTTTCATTAGTAGAATAATAATTACTATTTATAATGTATTTGTGGTGAATGTATTTACAAAAATAGTCCTTAGCGACATTATCATGGTTGCAGGTATCTAGTTGTAACCACAAACATGATTTTAGTGTAATAACAGGATGTAAAAGTTATTATTGTTACACATAATAATATTTATATATTCAATATACATATTTTTCCGTTTTTTTTAATATTACAATATGGTTTTTAAGGTACCTCAAGTATTCATCAATGGCAACTGTGTCGGAGGAGGATCAGATGTTAAGAAATTACATGAGTCTGGAAAGTTGCAGCCAATGCTTATTGGATAACTCTTGTGTCAAAGGATGAAATAAAATAAAGCAGTCACAATACATTTATTTTTGTTATGTATATATAAATTGCAGTAGAAAATTTAAAGAAAATTTGTGGCTTGTTAAATTATTGTTAGGAAGGTTCATGTGCATTGTATTTTGAAAATGAGATTTACTTAATTTACTTTTTATGTTACAATTTTATAATAAAGATTTATCAACAGTTTTCTAATTACTTGCAATTTTTATTATTCTTCACTTACTAAAATATGCGCAAAAAAAATATACAATAAGTTGTAATAACAACTAATTATTATCCCCAAAAATAACATTATTTAAATCTACGCAATGTGTTCGTAATAATTATGTAAATAATGCAAAGTCTGCTAACATCTCCCCTTGACAGCCGTGAGGGCTAAAATCGGTCCGAATTAATTCTAGAGACTCCGCCATAAATCCTTCAGAGGAAGTCGCCTGTCCCCTCCCTAAACGCTTTATTACGCACACGGGATGAAAACATCAGGCTTGCTCAAGGCCACTACGCGCAGGCGAGGGGTTCGAATACACGATACGCGGATGCCCTACGTGTCTCCTATGTCATTGATAAAAGCGCCCTTTTTGCGTAACGCGTCGATCTCGACCTATTGAGGTGTAATGCGTGCGAGCGGGATGGGGCGCCCTCGACCCTAGCCGTGGCCGCCCTAGCGCTTCTCGCGCCCGCCGCTAGTCGGCGCTCGTGCCCGCCCTAACAACACGCTTTAATATCTTATTTTGTATCTTGTGTAAACAAACAGTTGTGTATGAAATTGTTTTTATAAATGTGCTTATCGGTTTTATAGTGGTTAAAATGATTAGTTTACTTAGCAATTCTGTTAAGTAAGTTGCGTTTTCTATTAAAAACCGGTCTCGAACAAGCTTAAGGTAAGTACAATGATACAATAACGCTCTAGTAATTGGCTATTTCAACGTATACGCTAGTGCCATGTGCTTAAAATGTAGCGGGAAAATGTACGACACTATTAAAAATGTAAGCCCCTTACAATTGTGTATGTGTATCTCTAGTTAGTTTGTCAATATTGATAAAGATCTATGGCTATAGATAAAGAGACAAGTACTGAGTGTTACAAATACATTGAATAATTGTCTTCTTGAGACGAAATATCGATTCGGATGCCGTGCGTGAGGAGGATAATACTAAAATATATTAATTGTAATTATAATATTTTTAGATATCATATTATGACTGTTTCAACTAAATAAATAATTCTGACCTGCAATAATACATTTTACCTTCTATTTAATTTATACAGATGTATATGTAGGTACTTGTAATATTCTTAAACATAATGTAAAATACAAGTACACTTCCTTTGAAAATCAGTAAAAAATATTACAAGATTGTATGACTTAAGGTAAGATTATATTTAGGTAAATTTAGATTTTCATATTAATTCTGTATATACTAAAAATATTTCGAAATATGCCAAACATGGAACAATGGACACTAACAAAATATACCTTTTAGCATAACGGATGCTATTTTCAAAATAATCAAATTTATATAAAAAAAATACACACAATAAATAAAACAAGTCAAGATATTTCCACAACCCTGTTGATAATAAGAAGTGACGGTGCAATATCTATCATCTTATTCATGGAATACTTATATTCAATTTGTATTACAAAAGAAAGAATTGGAATGCAATTGGGATAGTCTAGGGGGGTTTGGCGGGAAAGGCGATGTCTGTAAGGGGTACAGGCGGGCAATATAAGGCGGGCGGCGGTTAGCAAAGTGTCAGAGCGCCTACAGCGGCCGTAGAGGCAACGTAGCAACGCCGCGTTACGTGCTACGATAAACTAAACTTCGAAAGAATCTCTCGATGCGTAGTGATTAGACATTAGTGTTGGACTAACAATAGGTGGCGAATAGTTCTGTTGCTTGTTATTTGGTAAGAATAGACATGAGCCAACCTTTTGTTTGTATTTATCTTATATTATTAAAAAAAAATGTTTTGTTTTTAATAATTATTTTATGTTTATATATATTTTTTAGATAATGTTGCTTTTAGATTAGTCGTGTTTTTGCGTTAACAAAAGCTTATCGGAATTGAATATAACAACATTATTATTATTTCAAAATGTATTTAGGATTAAAAATGCCCGAGAAATTATAATATGTTTTTATAAATTTAAATTATTAAACGTATATTGATAAGATTTTCTCCGTTTGATTCCGAAATAATGAAAAAAAACTGTATCACTGACAAGATTTTATAGAAAATTACTATATACGTAAAGATATATATATCTAAACGTATTAAAAGTTCATAAAATCCAATTATCTTCCCATTTATTATTTTTTCTTTCCTTTATACAATAATAATTACAGAGAACATCCATTACTCTGTCATAGATTTTTTTCATCAACATAAATCATTTCGGCGTCATAATTTTCCGTGTCACATATTGGATATATGCTCTTTATTGAAACCTCAACTGATATTAAATGAAAATATTATGTCAAAATGGGTAATATTTTCCGAGGCATATCTAAAAATAATCTGGACACGCATTGTGATATTATATCAATATGAATCACACAAATATTCATATTATAGATGTTATAATTTTTATCAATAGATCAAACATAATTGATATTTCTTTGCGTTTCTTTTTTCCTCTTTAAAAACAAAGTTTTTATAGCTTGTAACTTTATCATACAAAGTAATGCTGAACAACGTTTTTCAAAAATTTATATGATACGCGAAGCATACGGTGTTTGACGTTAAAATTTTAAATATACCTGATTTTTATAAAGTAGAGTGGCTTATACGCCGGCAAAGTCGAGACGTAGCACGACAAAGAAATAAAAAGCCGCTTATTCTCTTACATGTCAACAAACTTTGTTATGAGTAGACGGCACTCGAGTTCCTATGTGTTTATTAATATAAGGATGAATTATGACGTTATTTTACCAGAGTACCTACAGAGTCCGAGAGAGCCGATTTGTAAGGAATGTTCGAAAAATATTTTTCCGTTTAAAATAGTTTAATATTATATTTTCATCCTTTACTAAACCCTTCTCGCCTACTTCAATATGGGTATTATAAAAACAAAAGTTTCAAACCAGTGAATAGCGAAATATTATATAAGAGTTATCTCGTAGGGGAAAGTTTTTTGAACACGTCAACATTTTATTAACAACCTAAACATTCTCACGTATTATATAACTCCCTCCTGAACATTTCAAATCCATTTATTAATCTGAATCCCCGTTAATTTAAACTTATTAATCAAGCATTTCAACAAGCCTTTGCCAACTCTAAAGTATTATGGAATTACAAAGTTTTGATGGAAAAATGTATTAATTAAACGCCGCGAATATGTCTGAGAGACGCTCATCAAAAATGTATAGAATTCGTATGATTTGCATAAAAGTCATTTTATTGCCTCGAAAGACAAACAGAATGGTATATTAGCTGGAATGAATCCAGCGGTGCGGTACTGCGGTACCTGCGAGCGCGGTCCGACAACTCGCTTACTCTAGGCAAACTTGACAGTTGACGATTATTGCTCATAATATTATTCATTGGGTATCTTCAGCAGAGATAAATTTACATTTCTTAATATTAAGAGCGGGCTAAGATAAGGCTGTAAGAATGGACTATAGAATGACTCTTGTGCATAATCAGAGACGTTTTGCCACACTACAAGAAGTAGGTATTTAAACAGTGAATAATGTTTTAATATAAAATATTTTAAAGTATGAAAATGTTATAATAATATACAGTATTACGACATTTTCTAAAAAAGCTTAGCAAATGAGTAAAAAATGTTTTTTTATTCTTCGTCTTAATTATGTTTATCGTCCGTCTAAAGAATATTGAATGACGCGATGAAGTGTTCGGAAAGAATTCAATGAGCTCGCGATAATTATGTTGAGTAACTTCGTGGTATTCGTTAATTCCTCGTTAAATATTCATTAGACTTGCAGATTATTTATTTGACTTAAAAACATTTTTAACTAAATTTTTGTATTTTTTGTTTCAGATGTTAAAACGGACGTTCAGACGACGTACTGTAGAGATTAGATAGCCTGCACTTAGGTTTAGCAAGAATAGTACAAACTTTTCGAACTTATCTTTTTAGGAAAATGGCTTCATAGGTAGTTTTTAGGAGTAGCGCGCTCATAACGTCAAATAGATTTTTGCAAACAGGCTATAAATTAGAGTGAGATAGCGTTATCGTGGGGAGTTTTATAGGAGAAAACAATGCCAGAGGTTCTCATAAAGCATCGATATCTCGGCTCTGAGTGTTGGTAGCGTAGGCAAGGGGGTCGAGTTGTAGTGGTAATGTGTGAAGATAAGGAAGAGGCTAGAAGTGAGGCGGCGGCGGCGGTCACTCCTAAACGCCTTTGCTGGCCAAAGAGACCCCCCGCTCCCCTGCCCGACACGAGGGGGCTTTGTTGTGCTAAACTTCTAAGAAAAAACGGAAAGGCGAAAAAGGTAAGGCATTTTTGGAATCATATTTCAGCAAAATGTAACAAGTTTTATCCTTATAATTTCTTTCAGTAACAGTTCAGAGTGTGTAGTTATTTATATATGTTTACACAATATATTTCATCTTAAACTGTAACCTGGCCCTTGGTATTTCAATATAAATAACATCGGGTCTGATTAGGTAATTTACTAGAGTCAGAAATTTACGAGTGAGCTGCGCATATTAGACTAGAATCCTCCATATTTCAAGGTAGAGCGCGTTTAAGCCTTATAATCAAAGTTTAAACTGAAATTCGGTCACGGCGGTTAACTAACCGTACTTAAGGAATTGACTTCAGTATCTGCCTATAATATATATCACCTTCGTAAACGAAATGCGAGAACGGAACAAGTAATTAATAAGGTAGTTTGGTGTAGATATGCAGACACTTCTCAACATATCAGCAAGTTTGGATCTGAAATAGGTGAAATAATACTATGTATATTGCGTTAAAGATCATAACTAGTAGTGCAAATAAGTTTCTTGGAACTTTTGATAGAATTAGTTTCCACTGACATCGCGTGCGGCTTCAACTTTGATTAACCGCCCCGAGCCAAACAAATGAACGTACACCAGTGACTAGATTCATCAGTGTTAGCAACTGTTATATTTATCATTTGGTTCCTGCTTTCAGAAAATATTCTTGTCAGAGAATATTATGTTATTAAGTTTCGAACAAACGCGGAAACGTGACGGTCGTGGATTCGACCCCTACTTGATGAATAGATAATAGTAGTTTTATTTTTCTGCTTCTATACCTGAGTTTAAGCGTGGCGGTAAGTTCTGCCGCTTAACACGCAATGTTTTGAGTTTGGACGAAAGTGGAGAACGGAATGTCCAGACCAGCCCAGAGAAAAAATCCTGAAGCACCAAGCTCCTAAATATACAATTTACTTACTTATTCAATTTAAGCTGTAAAATCTCTTGACCTTAGTAGATGTAAAAGAGCGACGAACTAGCAAGTCTGGGAATAAATTGAATTTAGCATGACAGTTGTAAAAAAAAAGTATTTTCTTTGAATCAAACAGCATCCCCGAGTGGGTGCACTGTTTTGCAATTCTAACCACCAAAGAGGTTTCAATCTTACTAATGTGTCTGAGATATATGTGGGACTATCTAGGTTATATCTGTTTGAAATTCGAAATGCATTAGGCGCCCTGTCGATATTTATTTAGGGTTGTTTCCAAGTTACAGTTTCCATCTTCACCCCTGTGTACAGTAATGCCAAACCGCAATTCTACCAATTTTTCTGAAATCATAGCTACGTTTTCTTCTGATAATAGAAAAAAGGAGGCCACGATCAAATTATTATAAACCAGCTGGCTACCCTGGTTTTAGTCGTAACGACAAGTATTATTTTTCTTTACATAATAACTAAGTACTTTAGAAAGATTCAAATCGCGTATTTTAAAATGCTTTACAATTTCAATTCTATAATTAGGTATGTTTTTCGCTAGCACAATAATATACATTAAGATGTACTTAATATTTTCTCCGTTTTCATCAAAACCTTAATGCCTAATTAATTTTTTAATACCAATTTACACATCATTGTAGAATAGATATACATATCTAAATAGTTCTAATAAAATGTCATTTTCTGGTGATTAATATCAATAATTAAGGTGAGTTAATGAATTCAGAATATATTGTTATTAATTATCTCTAAATTACTAAAAATAATGACTTTAACAAGCTTCTTTTCTGGGCACGTTCTTTAAACACGCATAGTGCTCAAAGAACATGCTTATTAGCTTTTTTGACTTAAAATGGTTTGTTTTTATGAACATTATAAAGCTAACTCTTACTTTGGTCTCTCTAAAGAGCTGAATTTACTCCAATTATGCTCTTGTAAAGAAAATATATTAGCATTAACGTCACCCTAATTTTCCTTTTGAAGCGCCGCGACCTTTGAAGGCTTTTTAGCTCGACTTGTGCCTCAAATTGGTAACAAAATTCGACTTTATAATAACAATCACATTAATTGATTAAATAATAAAGTCATTTGAAAATTAGTTATTTAACAGATTTTAAGATTTCATTATATTTACATTTTTGAAATTGTTCTATTTCTCATGTGCTTTAATCACTTGTTATTTAGGTAAAAAGTTCAGCTGCCATTTTCAGCTAGTTATGGAGATAATATATAACATAAAAACAATACCTGAATTAACATACAACTATTATTGTTTTATCATTTTTTTTTCATTTATCTGTGGATGGAGTTTTGGAGTTTACGAAACGAATCGACTGTCATACATATGTCTTCACCCTTATAAGTATCTACTATATTTATTTTCTGTAATATATTATTATATACTTTATTGAAAATACGGAAACATTTTACTTTTCGCAAATACAATTTAACCATTAAATTCAAGTCTCCAAACAAATCACGTGAATTCAGTAGGCTTTCAAAACTCGCCGTTTGTTAATGAAGCTTTGCATAATAATGGATACTAGAAATTTGATTAGGCCACTCAAAAAGTGCCGCGTTTCTAATTTGTAATTAAAAGTATTCAGAATCCTTTGTTTTAACTCAGTGCTCGCAATTCTTTTAAATGTATTTTCTTTTATCTGTTTTAGGGCTATGTTTAAAAAAAAGAAAGAGCGCTTGGCAGCGACCAATTAAGTAGGAATCGGAAAATATTGCTCGTCTCGAATGTAATCAATTGTACACTGCTCATTTGAACAAACTGTTTTATTGTTGGGTAATCAGTACTATTGGTTCAAGACTTTTTGTATTCAACTTAAATAGGTTATTATAATACTAAAAGCCTCAGAGAAGAAGAAAAAGGAGCCTCAGAGAAGAAGAAAAAGAAAGTCACAGAGAACCTAGTGTTAAGACTCAGTTTTTCAGTATCCGCCCGAAAATTTCAAAAATTGTGTTTAGAGTAACAGATCTTAACTCCCACTCACTCTAAAGTATCAAAACGGAAAAATGAAAATAATCTCTACAATCATTCCCCCGAATGGGGATCGAATCTACAACCATCGTGCTTACGATGTCCCACTGCGCCGCGTGGTTTAATTAAAAATATTTTAAACATTAACAAAATAACATTTACAAATCTTCACTTTAGTAAATATTTTATTCCATTATCTTTTATGACGCCTAGATAAAACGTCGCGTCGTACAAAAGCAACACTATTAGCATACTTTTCACTTCGAATTATTTCAAGCTCCATACACTTTACGTAGAATAAAATAGACGTCTCGGATAAGTAGTGACACATTAACATAGTCATGAGATTAGTAAAGCTTTTTCTTGTTTGTTTGTAATCCGCTTAAATATTTTATTTACCATTTCTGGAGTAAATAAAGAAAATATGGAAATATTACGGTCTCATTACTCGAGTGCTTTCCTTGCTCTCTACGTCATATTTCGTTTTATAAACTGACAGTCAAAATCCTACATTAAAATGTATGATACAATTTAAAATGAAAAAGAGTTAAGTAAGGTAAGAGGCTGATTCACGTAATATTTTATAAATGTATGTAAGTCATATTATAAATGTAACATTAGAATTTTTAACTTCAAACCTATATGATGTTAATAAACTTGGAGAATATTTTGAAATTAAATCTGTAGACAGATATCAAATAAAGATGAGGTAAAAAATGTATGATTCGTAATGTAAGGTGAGAATAAAAATATACTGGCAATAATGTTTTAGAAATATACTGAATATTTTCAGATATAATGCCTTTACGAAGATTTCCTTAACATAAATAATGCTAAGAGTACAAAATTTACGTAAGGGCACTCAGGTAGCTATAAATTATATAAAAATAACGCTGTAGCTCTCATTATATTAAATGTGGCTGAATGAAGTATACAAATAAAAAGTATTTCACAAGGGGGTATTTACATTCATCTACTTTGCTCAACAACTTTTCAAACACTCCTGAAAACGTTACTAGTTGTAATTGGTATTACGACAGCGTATGTATGTAAGATAAATTTACTTTCACAAAAGATGCGGGTAATTTCAATAGAACTATCTATTTAGTAACATAAATAAACTATTACTATTTTTTATTAGATTTTTTTATACATAGGTACTTACATACAATTCTCAATATAATATAACATTTATAAATATATATGTTTATAGTAACTTCATGTGAGTAAAGTATGTAAAAATTAAACATTACATTTTCAGACCCTTTTGATTTTTTGTGAGTATTGACAGTAATTCAGTTCATCATTCACAGTCGCCCGACTGACACTGTTTCGTGCCATGGATCTTTTTTAGAAGGAAATTGATGGACTAAATTAAGATGACAAACCCTAATTTTATTTTATTTTGGTTGAAAATTCATTCGTAGTCTGAGCAAAAACAAATTATACAGCGTAATTTAATATACAAGAATTATTGTATACCTAACATTGTAATATTAAAATGTTCGAGTATATCTATGTTTCAAAACATTTTTAAAATAAATTTTAAACTTGAACTGGTTAAAAAATAACAATTTCTATAGAATTAAAAATACAATTCCCTCCAGCTAGTTACGTAACCTTATTTTAAAGTAATACAAGAGCCGTATTTACCAGACAGTAAATTGCGGAGAAACAGGAGCGGTGAGAGTAATAATTTAAGCTCCAGAGTGGCGTTCGAGCGATCTTTCCTGGTTATACATCTAAAGACTAAATGGTGTTAATTCTCCCACTTTCTTCGTACAAAATAGGTACTTTTACAGATATAAAAGCTGAAGTAGGTATACTTAAATGTCCTTATAAAAGACATAATAGAAAATAATATAATTTGAGTAATTGGCGATTAGAATAATTATTCTAACTAATTAATTATTGTAGTTACAATAATTTGAGGTCAATGTGGTGCAGTAGGATTGTATGACTATAAATGTGATTTGTTGTAGGTTAGATTCCTACTCGGGACTATGATTACATTTAAAATATTTCTCCACTCTCGTATCTAAAATAGAGCGCACCGTTAAGTTCCGCTATTCAACATGCAATGTCTTAAATTTAGGTGGAAACTGGAGAACGGAGACACTAAGTTCTCTCAGGGGAAAAGCGTGAAGCCGCCTTTTTTATAAAACAAAAGATATAAAATAAGAAGTATATTCTGTATATGTGACAAAAAATAAATACAAGGCTCTTATTTTCCTTCCTTTGTAAATTAAAAATACAAAAGAGGTTTATTGTAAACTAAACAAGCGTGCAAGTGTGCAAGATATAATTAAGATTTCTACACGTTGCTTCCTTCCATAAACTTTGTTGGTAATATTTTGCATAAAACTGATTAAAAACGTTCACATTTTCCCTTTTAAATGAGCAACTTTTCATCTTTTCAGCTACATTCATAGCGATGACACAATCCGTGATTACTATGAAGAAAATAATGTGAATATACATTTAACAAAATGTACGTTTGGCCTACATTTTTATTAAATTTATGTTACTTTTTATTTGTGTTACTTTTTTGCTACATATTATATTAACTGTTTATATAAAATGAAATAGATTATTTTGATAAGGCGACAACATATTTTTATAATTATAATGTTATTTTGTTGAATATATTGAGGTCGTTCTGTGCCAGTCCCTATAAACGCGATGGTCGTGGGTTCGTTTACCACTCGGGGGAAAGTTTATATTAAAATTGTTTTGCTTTCGTAGTAGAGTGCGGTGTTGAGTTCTTCTAAGTAATGTGCAATGTCTCGATTTCCGGGGGAAAGTGGAGTACGGAGAGTCTAGACACTACGTCGTCTCTGACTACTCCGTTATTCGAGAAAAAGCGTGAAGCTTCCTTTTTTATCGAGTAAAGTTATTTTAGAAACATTTTCATTGTCTTTCGAATAATTTGTTGCTTGCATTGGAAATAAAACTATACTAAACTGATACTCTGTAGTATTTCTCATGAAGCTACGTTATTGTAACGGTGAAACTTTCAAATAGTTACGTATTGTTTCGTGCTGCAATTTTGATAAGAACATAAATCTTGTAAGTTGCCGATGTTATTTTCATGTATAAAATGTTGAAGTCTTATTTTAAATTTAAAAGATTGATGGTGCTATCTGCACTTCAATAAAATTTAAAGAATTTATTGGATATAGCTTAAAATAAAATATTTGAACAAAAAATATATAGTAAGATATTAGGCAAATTATATTATATGTAAATTCGTTTCGCTATGTAATTTCGTTTGTCTATTATATTTAAATGACTAAGGTATTTTTTAAATTGTGTTTTTACTATGACTTCATATATTTAAAATCTACATTAAATGTCGAAGACCAACGTTCTTCTCACAACTTCTCAACGGTGTCAGACCCGATTATATTTCATATCAGTGCTAAAGACTTACGCCTGTTTCTATCTAATCAGAGAATCAGATCCATCGTAGTCCAGTGGGATATTTGACTGTTAACGCGATGGTTATGGGTTCAAATCCCACTGGTCAAAATGGTTTTGTATTATTTTAATTTCTTCGCTCTAATATCTAAGATAAAGCGCGGCATTGAGCGCTATTCAACATGTAATGTTTCGATTTTGGATGAAAGTGCAGAATAAAGTATCTTTGCTTACGTGTAAGAGCGTGAAATCACATTTTATTTTAAATAGCGTCGAATATGTACAAACATATATGCCAAAGTTCTATTTATATTAAAAAATATATATATTAATATATATATATATATATTTATATTAAAAAATATATATATTAGTATATAACATTTAATCTAGAAATATTTTAAAAGCTTACCTGTAGTGTGATCCAATAGGTATTTACTAGAAACCATTTTCTATCTTTAGACAACGATACCTATCAGCTGCTAACAAGCGAGCTTTTGTTGGCCTAGATAAGCTCGCTGTCGTGTATCTATGATGTCTTGATGTTGAACATAAATAAATCAATATAGAAAATATTAAATGACCTCTATGTTATTTTGTATTATTAATTCATTTTAATAATGTTAAATTAAAAATAAAAACAACCATTTGTGTAAAACATGAAAATGGTTTTTTTTTCAACTTTGCTCAGTGAGACCTTAGTTGTTACGGCACTCCGTTCTCCGCATTCCGCCCAAAACCACGACATTCTGTGATGAGTGGTGGAACTTAACGGAACACTTTAAGTTACCAGAGCGAGGAAACCAAAATAATTTATTTAAATTATTCAGTAAAGAATATTCATTCAGTAGGGGTCAACCCTACAACCAATCGCGAACAACCATATATTAACCCACTGTGCCGGTAGACAATATTTACAATTTCTATTTTTTTTATTATTATAATATAATTATAGCATATTCGATTCGATTCGGTAAATAGTTTAAAATACATTTTAAGTATAAAAATACCAAAAAGTTTTCGATAAAATTAGTAATATTTTATAAAAATCCAACATTGTATATTTCTTACATAATACAAACTTTTTATACATCAACCAATATTACAAGTCGTTTGTCATCTTTTTAGTCTTCACAGAAGTCAATAAAACAAAGAAATTTATTCTTTAGTTCTTTGATCGTTCGCACCCACCCAGGGACGTCTCAAACTCGAGTAAGCCTCTTTCAAAATTGAAATCACCGGCAGCTACGTGACTGTAAAACCGATAGCTCTACTAGCAAAGCTTAAAATAATATTTACTTTACCTTCCTAATTCTTGATTCCCTACCAATTTGTTTTCAGATTGTGAAATGGATAGCATAACATTTTAATATATAATTATAAAATATCTTATAGTTACACGTAGGAAAGTGGAGTAGAACATATAATTATAAAATATCTTATAGTTACACGTAGGAAAGTGGAGAACGGAATGTCTTGTCACTAGATAATCTCTGAAGACCTTGCTATGATTTATTTTTAACATAGAGGGGGTATAAATCAACTTAAGTTTTATGAATATCAAATTCATTCTTGAACGAATGAATATAGTATAGTCCAAAAGCTATGTATTTCTTCATACTTATATTATTTTTACGGATCAAGAACATGATACATGATATTTTGATACATGCGATATTTATAATACTTTAAAGTATCCTCCATGATAGAGTTAGCACCAAACTGTTTTATATAAGTAAATAAAAATGATATAGTATATCGCTTTACCCAAAAAAAAATACAAAGAATCAACTTAATTTGCGATTATAGATAATTTTTTTAGAAATCCAACAACAAAATTCTAATATTAGGTCCAGCCATGTGAGCTTATTTACCTACAATCTAGCATACTTTTTAAAAACTACAACAAGCGTTAAACAATAAGTCCTTCAACCCCTCATGTCCCTATTGTCCCCTTAACATATTCTTTACTTCTCTACTAACAATGAGATACAATTTACATACTTTCCGCTTTCACGAAACTAGTAACTTTTATTTTAAAAGACCTTGTTTTAATATGCATATGTCAAAGGAGGCTTCTCTATTTTTGCACCGTTTTCAGTTCATTATATTTTTATCGATGAATGCTTGTGTCCGAAGTTTTATAATTAACTTTGAGTTTCACCGATCCTTCACTAAAAATATACATAAAAATAAATAAAATTGGAGAGTTCAGTTTTTTGTAGTATTAAAATAATAGTTTTTTTTTTACTAAATGCATAAAGCATAAGGCATGTGCTCATATTAAGTATTCACGGTGTTCGGTTTGTTTCGGCTAATCTCTGGCACGACTGAACCATTTTAGACTGTTATTTGCCCATAACTGATAAAATAAGAAGTCACTAAGGCAACTCTCATTTCAAAAATACAACGTTTTTGTTGAAGTCGCGGATACAAATCTTAAGATGGCGAAAATTTTCTAAAGCAAAAACATTTGCAATAAAATAGTAATAGTAATAAATTATTATGTTTTCGAAATAAAAATGATTTACTAAATATCCACACCATATACAATAGTGTGCAATGTTTTGTAATGATCAGTTGTATAGTATTAGTAGTTTATTTATATAATAATAACAACCTAGTCGCGGCTTTTGTTTCATACTAATTTTTATACCCTACATCAGCCTCTTAATTTTTGGCTTTAAATAAGTAGCTAGACTATGTTTGATAAACATTATCAGCTATTTTCCTGAGAAAATTCATCAAAATCGGTCACGCGGTTTAGATTTTCCATATAAACTTTCATTTCACTTTAAACCCTTTGGGTTGACGTTTGAAAAAAATAGCCTATTTTTGACTGTGGGTTTTCAGATATTTCTATTCTGAATTTCATACAAATTGGGCCTTTTGAAATTAGATTAGTCATGACAGACACAGAAAGAGACAAACTTTTATATTCATATCATTAATATGGTTATATATTTCATTAACTAATGAAAAGGATAAACCTTTTTATAAATCCCAGTAAATAAATATACAATTCATTGGACGCAGCAAGTCAATATCATTTGAAGAGCATTATCACACCGTACGCCGATGGGGTCTAAGCAAACACTTCGCAAACACCTCAGCCCTAAAGTACTCAATATGCAACAGAGCTATACTTTCTATCTGTATATTGATATAAAGTGCTTACTAAAATCTTAATAGGCTTAGATTATAGGCATTTTAACACCTTTTACGTGTCATTCAAGAGGGTCCTTATGCGTCTATTGATGGGTGCAATTTTTACTTTAAGTATGTGCATATTTGAAAGTGATCAACGTAGGTAGATAATATATGTATGTATATCTATAGACGAGTTCAGCGTTTGTAAAATATAATTTTTAAATATATTTATATTAATAATGAATAAGAATAAGACTATCGTGGTGCAGTTTCAGCCTGATACTTAAGACAAAGCGCGACGATAAGTTTTTTCGCTTATCATGCAGTGTCTTGATTTCGGGTAGATAGAAAATGGAGTGTCTTGACACTAAGTTCGCTCTGACTATATAGTCAGAGCGTATTATATAAATAAAGAATGATTCGATTATTTTTTATTTTTTAATGTCGTTGTAGCACAATTAATATGTGTTGTTACAATCTGCTTTTCATGTTCAGGTTATACTGTTGTGATATTCGGTTTTGCTACTGGTCACAGTCTGTTTAGTCTTGGTAGTTTCTGAGCCATCATATATATTTTGTTTTTTTTTTATATTGTATTTTTATAGACAGAAGTAAATAAGTTACATGTGATGTAATTTATTTACTTCTGTAATAGATAATCACAATAAAAGAAAATGTTTAACAAAACTAGATCATATAAACTTTGACATTTATGTATAAAACCTATACATAAAAATTTTCAGCGTTCTTTTAAAAGTGTTCAGATTTTCATCTGTCTAGTGTCAATTCGAGAGCCACCCATTATCCCGTAGATGTCAATTGGTGCCGAGTAAACACTTCGGCGGCACGCGTAGCTCCCTATAGTATGGCACTCAAGTGGTCTCATATACAACACCTGTATATTGCTTATCTAGGTACGTACTATATACCTGTTTATTGATGTTCAGGAATATGATGGTATTTTATTGTAAAATATATATTTTTACGTGTAGTTTTTTAAAAAAATGCTGTTATGCAGTAATCGTTTTTTTTGTTCTTATAACATAGCTTAATAATTAGTATATTGTATTTCAATATGACGTCTTATCTCTCATAGCAGGATAGTCAGTGAGAATCTAAGTGTTCACATTCCGTTCTTCACTTTCTGCCCGAAATCGAAACATCGTGTGTTAAGTGGAGGAACTTGCGTCGCAGTTTTTTTTAGGTACCAGATACGTGAAATGAAAAAAAAAATAGCCATTCCTCAAGTGAGAATGGAACCCACAACCGTCGCGTTCACAGTATGACCTCTAAAATATGAATATATAATATCATCATTACTATTTTTATTTTCAAATTATTAGGAACATAATAAAATATTATATAATACTTCATAGATCGATAGAGAAGAAGGCCGAATCAATCTAATAAACGACTTTAACTACGAAATAAGCCAATCAACGAATAGATTGAAAGTATCAAAAGCTGCGTACCTTCCATTTTAATATCCCAATTAGGCTTAAAATTGTAATTATATTCAAAGCATAATTTCATAGTTAGAATTATTCTAATTTCATTACCAATTCTGGCCTTAGCTTAAAGTGCTATTAGTTAAACTTCCACGTCTAACAGGGTAATAAAAGTAATCGTATTTTATACCGTTACGGATATGATTAGATGTAGTATTTTATTTCAGGGAGAAATAATGTGTGTCTTTTTCAATTTTCCTAAGTGTGGAATAACGATTTAAAAATGTTTAAAAGTGTTTAAATGAAATAATGTGTTAATTTTGTACAAGCAATATGTACTAAAACTGAATAATATACATAAAAAAACCTACCAAAAGCTTCATACCTAACAAAAGTTGATTTTCTAATATCGTAGAAGGAAGCGTATAAATGTGACTATAAAGTAAACGAATTACGCTTTTTAATGGATGCCTGTGTGGTCCAATGGAACAGTCTGTTATCTATGATGTAGGTATACAGGTTAGATATGGGTTAGATTCGATTAATTTCCTCGGGAGATTTGCTATTCTAATTTCATACTTCGTGCTGCATCCCGCAGTGTTAAGACACTCTGTTCTCTACCTTCCGCCTTGAGTTCGAGCCTTTGCACATAAAATGATGGGCTTCGCCATCGAGCTCTATTTAGAGAGACAAGGCAGGGTAAATACCCTGCTTTGCAAAATGTCAACCTGTACATATATAACCAATAAGAATAAATGCTACAAACCTAAGAATGTTTTCAAACTACCTTAAACATGTTTAATTGTAAATCATTGTTGGTATATTTAGTTTAATTATTCACCAAGTTACTGAAGCTCCAAACCGTTTTTGCAAGACATTCGAATGTAATCGAATGATTGCGCTCTTCTTGAAAGTTCATTAATTTCTACCGCGACTAAAATAGAGAGACTTGACAAAGCAGTAATTAATTCCACGGAAAGCTGCAGATCAATCGACATAATGGCTGTAACTTGCCTTGCATTCTACCCTTTATTGCGAGGATCGATATCGGACGTTTGGTTTTAAATAATTTTGTGCGAAGAGTTTTTAGGCAGATGTTTGAAATTCGCTTACACATTTTTATAATACTATAAATGTGGAAGAACGGTTGTGTTAGAATTTGGGTGTGTAAAATAGAAATCAATAAGTAAAATAACTATAAAAATCAGTTTTTAAAATAATATTATTATGAATTGAGAAATATCTGGTACCAAAACAAAGAGCGGCGTTAAGTTTCGCCACTTTGGAAAGTAGAGAAGTAGAGACAGTGTCTTGACACTAGGTTCTATCCTAAGACTACCGTGATAGGCGAGAAAAAGCAAGAATCTGCAAAAATATAAAAAAACATACGTAACAAAAAATAAAAATGTTGGTAGACTACCTATACTTATGTCCTGTCATATTGTACGTTACGTCTATGTTCGAACTTAATTTGGAAATTCTCGAAGACAATTTACGAGTAGTGTGGTTTATTAGCGATCCGCTCACGGTTTTGAACGCGTGAATTACATAATATATAACTATAATAATATATATCGTGTAAACTAAATAAAATATGGTATAGCTGTTACGTATCTTCAACGGCCCGTGTCCTCGTTTCTGTCTCTTCGGGATTGTATTTCTGAAAAAAAAATAGCATATTTTTGGCCTTGGTTTCTTTAATTATTTTTATTCGAAATTTCATCTAAAAAGTCCGGTCGTGCAGCCGTTAATCTGTAACAAACAGACAGGCTTTCGCAATTATAGTATTAGTATTGATAAAATAGTATTGAAAAAACATAACATTACGTGTTTATAACTTTGAGAATTGTTGAACGCATATACTTGTTTTGCATTCCCGTGTTGTACAGTGAAAGTGTTTTTCATTGCTCCGCTTCCCTGCGTGATAGATGTAGGGTCCTTTGTGTAACCGCGGCCGGTTCACTTGCTCACTGAACTTCTCTTTTAGTTTCTTTTTGCATGCCCATTGTGATACTGAAATGGTAGGATATGGATGGACAGCTAAAAGAATTATTATTATGCAATACCGGTTTGGGTTTTCAGTTTTGTATTACCCTCTTTTTAATATGAGCAGGGTCGGATTTTGGAGGCGAATAAAAATTCATTGTTTCTCTATTTTTTCTTTATTAATGTTGTTTGTAGGTAACCAACACAAGTATTTTCTACTAAAATAAATCCATGAGCGATTTTTTCTCTTAGCAATAAAATAAGCTCACACATGTAAGATCTGCGATTCACGTATATCGCAATAACATTCCTGGCTCATATGTGCCACGGTATCGTCATACCGTCATGTATGGGTTATAAGCTTTAGTAACTTCTGATTTTATTGGTTTATACATCATACATCATTATGTAACAACTATTACTACAACAAATATAAATATATAAATACTTTCAACTCTTTATTCTTTTAAAACATTTTATTCATAGTACTTATTTCAGACCGAAAACAAATTTAAAATTCAAAGCTGTACCTGAAAAGTACCTATCTATCATTTCTTGGGAACAATAAATATGTTTAAAGTTCGCTACAAACGCGATGCAAGTTCTATTGCGGAAAGGTACTCGAATGCTATAAGTAGCTTTTGCATAAAATTACAGGTCTCTTTGTTCGTGTAAAGACAGCTCCGAAAGTGTATATTCGGAAACCTCGAGGGAAAGTCAATGAAAGGTTTTTCAATCGAGACGGGCAAGCGCCGGCGTGAATACATTGTCTTTGAATTTTTATCCAATCTATAAACTCGACAACTTATAATTCCACCCACGTGACGACCGCTAATGAAAGACTTACTTAAGTAACTGCGCTGGCGAAGGGAATTAACAAGTTCCAAATACAATTCAGTCCTTAAACGAAGTTCATTTCAGCGTCGGTAAAGTGGAAAACTTCGAGGTTCCTTTTTTTAGGGGAATCGATGTAAAGTTTTACAGTCTCTATAAAGGCATAGTACGCCTGAGGCGGCCAGTCAGTTATGGCTAATTTTTGACATGGAGCTTTAATTTATGCGATCCCACAAAGTTCAGTAAGCTAGGAGGCCTAGTGTCGTGAAAGGGGAAGAATATTTTATATTTTAATTTCCTCGAGTCGTTAAACAAATAACAGTTAGTAATTTGCGCGGCAAGGGCTGCCGTAAAGCTTATCTGCGTGGCAATTAAGAAAAAACCTCGGAGGCAGTTTTTTACAGTGAGTCGCGGTCGCCGACGGCTGATTACTAATTCCGCGACAAAGAACTCTATTACGTGGCCACTGTTATGCCACTAATAGAAACATTGTTATTATAGATAAAAATAAGTTTTTATTCAATAAATTAATGTTACAAAAGTATATAAAAATTGAAAGTAATAGAATAAAAGCTCGAGTCTTTTGGAAATCACTACGAGAAGAATAAAGAAAATAGAAATTAAGTAGATAACGCTGAGGCACTTGGGCGCTTTGCACGAAGCGAGGGTTCTAATTCTACCACATTTAAATTTTGTACGTTTTACTATGATGTTATTAAGTTTTATTTGTTCTGTATGGGTCGAGTTCTTCATTTTGAAAATATGGAGGTGTAATTTGTGTGAACATCAAATAATATTTTTGTTTCTCCTTCTAAGTAGGCATGCTTCAAATATTTGCAAAGTCAAATGTTTATATTATTAGCGAGTTCAGCTTATACATTTATTTGTTCTCCAAGGAATACAATAGCAGACGACGTATTACAAACCCCCGAGCTTAACAACTTAAATTGACTCAAGCCATGAATTTCGCAAACACAATAAATAGCTCAGTTTATTCACGGTATTCACAATCAGCCAACATGGACGACAATACAAATTTTGTATTATTATATAATTTCAATTGGATTTCACGTGAATTTTGTACGAAAACAAATATCAAGTAAACATGTTTGTCCCTTTTCTTATGGCGGCTGACTTGAATATAAATTGTAATGCAATTCGATTGAGGAAAGGTACTGAAGTTCCGTCGCTGTAATAAAACATCTTTATGAAGAACGCTCAATGACAAGACCCGCCTGATACTAAAAAGAAATTACGTATCTATGTAAAATAGAAGGCTAACCGAGTGTTATCGTAATGATTTTTATTACGAGTCGTGTCAGGAAATTGAAAATTAAAAATGGAAATGTATTAAATTCGTCATAAAAATATATGAGAATTCTTAAAGCTTTGAAAAGTCTTGCAACACGTTTGTTACTTCATAGAAAACGTATATCGTTGGATATACGTAGCACACTATGATACACGTAGTGTGTATCTAATATATTTTATATATTTTTTAATATCTTTTTGTTATGTATTATTTCGAAAATATGTAAATGATTGGCTTTGCTTTTTTTCTCATTATTAACTTTTCCAAATTATATACATTGCTGGTACGAAATTTTCATAAAATTCGGTTGAAAGACTTGGTTAGAAAGGATTAGAAATGGATTAGAAAGTTAAATGTTGTTTTTTCGTTTTATTTTTAACTAGTAATCCGTTCACCTACACTATTTCGTATTTTTGATTATATTTTGCCTACAAATTTTCACACCCATATTTCAACTCTTTAGGGATTGGTTTTTGTAAAAATTCGTAGTCAAGATCAAACATGTTTGATCTTATGTTATCAACTGTCTTCTTGTGAAAAACAAGCAGCTTAGATGGTTGACTAACTTTCATCCCCTACTTGTCCTGTGCAAGATAGCTTTGACAGACGGGCTAGAGATGGTAAACAGAAAATATCTAGTAGTCCTAAAAATAACCTTTTATAATACTTTTAACTGTGACGAGAAATACAATTTTCGACCCATGTTTCTTTAGAAAAGTTGTTTGATCCTATGGTCAGAACCACCTATTGGAGAATAACCCTGAAGGTAACAATTAAGGTTGAAAAATAAAATAGTTTTATCTTTAAAATAGTATTTATCAACGAAGAGAAGCACAGCAAATATCATCATAGCCAGAGTCATCGGAGCTTGTGTCACCATCTCGAACTTTAATTATTATTTCGATTTCAATAAAATTATCGAAGTGAACGTGGCGTATCATTAAGAAGCATTTGATATAACATTGTACAAGCGTACTTTCAGTGTTCCTATTTAAATTTTACTTTGAAGCAATAAAATATTCTAAATATTTTCGGATATCGCTTGAATCTTTGGGGACATTTGTGTTATATGTATTTATTCTTAAATTTTAACAATTTTTTAAAATCATTAAATGATGAAAATAATATGTTCGTCATTGCAAAGTTATGTCGATCAGAAAAATTTACACCTGTCAAAATCTAGCT
Source organism: Dryas iulia moderata (assembly GCA_019049465.1). NCBI lineage: Eukaryota > Metazoa > Arthropoda > Insecta > Lepidoptera > Nymphalidae > Dryas > Dryas iulia. The sequence continues at coordinate 8,038,728 of CM032431.1, forward strand.
ATCTTGCTATCATCATCAAGCTATTTTGTACAAGGTATGTATTTAAAAAACCCTGCAGATCAAACAAAATTAAACATCATTTTAAAATACTTAAATAGATGTTAAATGCACTCCACTTGAATATAACTTATTTTGTTTGGAAGATTTTTCTATAATGATGTTCATTAGTATATAAAAATTAAGTGAAAAATTTTATACAGTACTATAAAGAGTCTGCGTGTTCTTTAAGAGAAAAACGTGAATAAACTTTCAGTTTTTATTATGTATTTTCTATACATTAAGCATTTATTAAAGTAAAATTAAAATGTCTGTGCTATAATGTAAGTTTCTGCTTAAAAATACTTTTTTAAGCTTAATTTAAAATATGTAGGTACCTATTACTGCAACTGCACACTTTTCCGCAAGGAGAGGTAGTCAGAGAGAATCTAATGTCAATACCCTCTGCTCTTATATTTCTGTTCAAAATATTACGTGATGAGTGGCGAAACAAAAATTTAATATGTAATCGTTCCTTAGAGTAAAACGAATCCTAAACTATCACGTTTACAGCTAAAGGCTTTCCCACTGCGCCACGACAGCGTCTCCTCTATAAGTTTTTATTTTTTTATAATATATTATTTTTTTAGCTTAAATTTATTCTTCAAAACTATTTAAAAGCAACTACTATCTTTAATACTAAGTATATAAGAGCAAGTGAAAATTTACTTCTATTTTAAAGCAGAATGTATTTGACTTATTGTTTTAAAGGAAACTAAAATCGATGTTAATAGTATTTACTCTCAATTTACATTCAGAAAGGACGGCTGGTGAGGGACTAAATCGAATTCCTATCATTTCTTTGCTTCAGTATGGAAATGGTTGCGTGTTACTTGGCATTTTTGTGTGAACCCTTTTCATTTTTATTATTTTTTATTGTTATTACTATATTACATATAGGTACGTACACGTTTAATACTGACCGTTAGTTGATAATGTGATATTATTTAAATTTAACCCTTACACAAAAAACAAGAAATAAAAACGATTTTGTTGAGTAAAATTGGATACCTTAGAAGAGCTATTCTATACCTAACTATTTGCTATCCTATATACTTTATAAATATTGGTCTTGCTACTAGGATGCTTCTTTTTTGTTACAGAATACAACATTTTAATTCATTGGAACCTTAATCATTACCAAACTAAATATGAACCCGTAATTTCCTTACTAAGATTTGCTGCTCTATGAGCAATGTCAGTAAATTGGTAATGTTACAAATATTAGCTAAATTATTGACCAATATCGACATGTCTGTACCAAATAGTCTATCACTATGAACTATGTAGGCATTGGTAACAAAATACCAAATCATGATGAAGCTAGCGAAAACGAAAAAAGCTTCTGAATTTTTTTCTTCGTCGACAATGACTGATTTTGCTCATTTTGGTTCATTCTCGCTGCCCCATCTGGATTCCATTTCTTTGTATTACAATTCATTTTCTGTTCTCCGTTGCTTTTATCTAAAATTGAAAAAAGCAAACCATGACTATAAACTAAAGTAAAGCAACGAATAAAATATTTTAGTTTTCCTTCTTTGTAACACGTAGAATTTTGGTTTTATAAAAATATTACTTTACTAGATGTCTGATATATTTTATTTTCTAGATAATGTTCTAGATTTTAGGGTTTGAGCTAATGATAATTTAAGTTCAATTACTATATTCCGAAAAGTATCAAAGTATTACTTTTTAGAATACTTTAAAATTAGCATAAATTGATTATTGCAGTAGATATCTACTAGGTAGTAGATATCTACTGCAATTTAAAATGTAAACTATTAAAATGTAATAAAAAGCTAGATTGGTACCTACCAATCTAGTTTTTTTAAAAAATTAACGACATAACTAACGTCATAATTAAAAAATTAACGACATAATAAAATCAACCACGCTCTTTCCTGTACAGGGTAGTCAGAGAGAACCTAGAGTATACTAAAGACCGAAATCGAAACATTGCGTATTAAACTGGTAAACTACACTGATTCTTTGTAATGTTTATTTTAGACAATTTAGTTACAAAAATCTGTCTTAACATTTAGCTTACAAAATGAAAGCTAGGTATTACAGAAAAAGACTAAAGCCACGCATAATTTCTCAGCGTGTCCCACTCGTTTACCAGCGCTCGGTTCGAGTCACAAAGGGCGGGATAAATCACATTACGAACGCGTGAATTGTAAATTGGACATTACTCGTTACACCTACCCCTGGGCCCGAGGCACGGACAACTAACGATGCTGCAGTATTATACATACATAAATGTACTAGAATATTAAAAATAGTTGTAAACAATTTTGTCAAAGGTTACAGAGACAAAAGTAAGGTTATTTACCGCTAAGATAACTTTAATATACTTAAGAATTCTAAATAAGTATTTATGTTATATTAATTTAAGTAATAAGGTAAAACAGATACGTATATTTGGTAAATATTGAATTTAAAAAATATGTAAACAACAATTAAAACAAGAATAATTAAAAAAATAATATACATATATAAAACAAATTTAACATGTAATATTACAATATTTATAAAATTTTAACACATCCATAGTAAATTAAATCATTTTTTAAACTGAAAATAATGTAGCATTTTCAATTTGTGAAATATCGCTTCACATGCAATTTTCCGCACAAGTCATACCAATACAGTTCTAATTGACGACCAATGGAACCCTAACGACTGTATTGTTCGTCCATGTCGAAAAATATTCTCCCCTTACGCTTTATTTTCTGATTTAAATTTGATTAGATATCAATGAATACTGGGGGTATATACTGGTAGTGAGCACAATATTCCTTCAATTAGTCGTACGAAAATTTAATTGGTTTTGTCGGTAGTATGAAAGTCATTATATATGTACAATTTGTTTATGAAACCTTAGCTACTACTAATACTGGTTTTTAGTGTATATTTAAAAAATAATAAATATCCTTTAATTGTTTCTGTATACTTTTAACATTTTTAAGCGTGACACTTAGTAAATTAAAAAGACAATTGTTTGACAACTGTTTTTGTATTATTAAAATTTTATTAAATATTTAAGTATAAAAATCTTGTATTACTGACTGACAGTGAATGACAGATAACGCACAACCAGATTACCCCTGCGTGCAAAAAGACGAAATTTAGCATTTAAGTTCTTTGAGAAGCATGGAAACACTAAGGGGATTTTCTAAAATTTTTACAAGAACGATAAAGAGTGAGATTTTTTTTAGTTTACTGAGAGTAGCTATATTTTTTTATAGTTTAAAAAAAATAATTATATTTTTTTATAGTTTAAAAAAGAAGTAAAAAAAAACATCAAACCAATATATTTATATACATTAGCTACTTCATGCAAGTAAATTTGAAAACATTAAACGAATTTCGTAACTATTATGTTCTGCACTACATTGGGTACATTTTAAAAATAATATTCGACAACGACGTTCTTCATTTCCCGGTTCAGCCGGTACCAGGAAAGTTATACGTTACCAATATTGCTGACGCAACTTCGTATCGGTGCGCGCTCAATCATCTCCTATTTTTGCTATGATGACTGCTATAATGATATTGTGTAGACGTGAACAGGGAGACAATGTGTAGTTATTCGCGTCTAGACACTTATTCATTCGTATCTTGTACCTTTTACAATATTGCAATAATGTCAATTGAAGCATTTTGTATTTGAATTTCTGTTACCCTAACTTGATAGACGTCTATTAAGGCGCCATGCAGGGTTTATTTTATTTAAATTTCTCATAAATCTTTATCGAAATATTGTACAACAACAAGTTAGGTTTTTATAATAAATGTATACGAACATTTGGTTGCTATTATCACCTATTCAATTTTGAATGACATTCTTAGATAACGTAAAAATTCGAACCAGCCCGGGTTCGAATTTCTTGGAGACCAACCAAACGGTCTGATGTTTCGATTACAAAACGACGAGTAACCATAAACATATACAATTTAAAAGAGTATTGAATCGAAGTACTGGAGATGCAAATAGAAAAGAATGTTTAGTTATTATCATTCTCGATATATGAAAAATATTTTTTGTAAAATGTATAAAAATTTTAAACTAGCAGGATTCGTAGCGCCTCTAAGCACGGTACTAACGCTAACCTACACTCTACATCCGGCTGCTTTGAAATATACCTACATTAATTACAAAAAAAATGTCCTTAGCATGTCTGTAGAGAGATTTTGACAAATTTCTGCCAAGCAAGGATTACGCCCAAACGATCACTTGACAAGGAATAGAAACAGTACGGTGAGACATTCAAATAACATTTGAATCATATATCAATTGAAAAAGGTAAAAACTCTAAACAAAAAATATAAGTACGTGTGAAAGCAAATAGCAAAACAAAATATGACCGTTTAAACAAATGAAAAGTACGGAGGCGGCGGGGGATGGTAACGCAATAGGAATATAGTTTCATAGGTCGGCAGGCCGGAACAATTGAATTATGTCCAGCTATTAAATTCAGCCCGCCTCGAACCGAGTAAACTTTATGCCTTCACTAATCGCCGCTGGTTAGTGCACCGATTTATTCTGTGCCACTGTTTGACCGCTACAATTTAACTATTCTAAGTCGAACAGTATATCATGATTTGCTTGACTTGGTCGAATATAGGTTAGAAAATTTATTTATGGTTGAAGTTTGTTTCTAACTTAAGTGTATAATTTATTTTTTATATACACTATTCCTGGCAGGATAAGCTGGGAAAAAGTAGTGCTAAAAGCGTCGGTACATTCAAACGTCCCTAGAATACAGAAGAAGAATAATAAAAAGCTTGTAAAAAAATACATATTATATTTTTTATAGGCTTTAAATGTTCTAAATTTATTAATATTTCGAGAGCGTTCTCAAATTTTGGGTTTTAAATTTATTTTTAACGTGTATACTAATATTATAAAAGCAAAAGTTTGTCTGTATGGTTGTTAAGCTTCCAAGGCTACCTAATCTACGGGCCGGATTTGGAAATTTGACAAAAAATCGGAATGAAAATACTTGAAAACCCAGCCAGGGTCAAACAGAGGCAATTTTTTGCAAAAATCAGTCTGTAATGGGTTGAAATACGGGGAGTAAATTTATATAAAAAATTGTGTAGTAACGGAAATGAAGCTGCTAACGGTCGCTGGTTAAGCTATGTATTTTTATACTCATATGTAGCAGATACATATATGTCACTTCATATAAAGCTAGAAAGTAAGTAAAAGTATAGTAAATATGGGATTTTCTTGTTCCGTCGACGAGTCGGTGCCGACTTGCACCCTTTGTGCATTACACCCGCCGCAGGCCGACACTGACTCTAGAGGGTTTGCCGCAAGCCACCAAATATCTATAGTATAACGAAAGCTCAAACGTGATAAATAACTGATAACATCGAAGCTCTTACTAAAACGAGGAAGCTTTCGTTTTATGTAATAAATATAGATTCTAAGGTAAAATACTTGGACTAATATCTACATTATATATTTTCTGTTTATAGTAAAATGTTAATAAGGCAGGATACTGGCAACACTGGCCCAGGCAACATGTCAAAGTATTAGCTCCCTATTTAAAATACTTTAAATTATTATTTATTAGGTTTATTATTGTATATATATATGTGTAGACTTTTATATAGTATATATACATGTTATTAGTGTTTTCCCTTCGATAATTATAAGAACACGTAAGGTGTACAACTCAACGCTGTGGGCTGCCGTCTGTCATTGTGCCAACGGAAGGATTTCAAAATTCTTAAACCCGGGGAGTACTATTTTTTTAATCTAATACATATTAAACATTAATTTACACTACACAAAACTCATTTTCACAGTGAGTAACGTCACTCCTCACGCTTCGGCACTGTTATTGTCTCACTTTGCTTGACAAGCTGGAAGCTTAGCTGCAGACTTAACATATATGTCTGAGGCAAATATATAATAATACACTTTACAATACAATAGTAAATACACTTTAATATAATCTTGCTAGATATAAGAATTGTTCTTAACGTAATTTAAATAAGAAAAACATTAATTATATTGCTTATATACTAACTAACCTACATAGTCACCAAATACCAGTGCTTCCTTTAAATTAAATTCTATTTATTGCTTTCTTATTATAATTGTCAATGTATATGAACAAAAGTTTCCATTGTTGATATTTAATATTTGTTTTAAAGACCACTTTCCTTCTTTCATATGCTTATTTTATAATTCTATATTTTCATTTATTACTTATACTTATATATAAACTTATTTTCTTCTTGATTCTGTCCTCACTGTCTATTTGCTTCCTATCTTTCAGCATATTAATAATGGAAAAGCAAATAATGACCCGCAAAGCCAGTGCGAAAGACCTAGAATACAAACTGAAGCAAGCCTTACAAGAGCTAAAATCTACTCAAGACACATGTAAGCAGCTTCTTCAGGAACGGGAGGATAGTGAGGAGGAAATTGCTTTAATTATAAAAAAAAATTCTGTTTTAAAAAGTGAGCTTGCTGAATTGCATGCAAACCTTTTAGAGGTAATAGCTCAGCGTGATAGTCTTAATAATGTTGTGGGTACATTCGACCAGTGCCAAAGTGAACATGAGAAGGCTCTGGACCGAATTACAGAGCTAGAAATTCAATTAGAGGAGGCCAAGGCCTCTATATATCAGAATAAAGAAAATCTCAATAAAAAGGAAACGGGAAATACCTCATGTTTGTATGATGAACTGGTGGGATGTAACCTACAACTAAATTCACCAATGTATATTGATTTGACAAAGGATGATTCATGCGCTGCGCAAAATATTATACTTACATCCAATAATAAATTAAAAAAATATATTAAAATTAATAAATTTATTAAAAAAACAAATAATATAATAAAATTAAAATATTCAGCTAATAAAATAAATACATTAAAAAACAATAATAATAAATTAAAAAACAATAATAATAAATTAAATAAATCATTAAAAAACTACTATGCCAAATTAAAGCAAAGTAGGTATATGTATGACCGAGACACGCTTCAACTGCAGAATGAAATAGAGACCTTGCATAGCTCCCTTAGAGCATTAAGTGAAAAGTATGAAAGTTCTCAAAACCAGATAAAAGAACACATACTTGCTACAAATGATTTGGTTGACCTGTGTAACTACAACTTAGAAAGATTTGAATCTTTAACAAACAAGCACAGTTGTGGTTGTTCTGGTGCACGGTCTACTGAATCATGTGCTACTAAAACTCAAAACGGTTCTGAGGTTGTTAGTGACTCGGCCATACACACCAAATTAATTGCCTGCAATAAAGATAGCTTAAATGTTGATAAAAAACTTGACAACTCCTCCAATGCCTCACTACACAAAACTATTATAATCTCAGATAAATTAGGTCAAGGCTTTGGGTCTCTTCTAAGCCACCATTGTTCCAATGTATTTAATGTATGTTCTCCTGGAGCCAGTTACCAGTATAATATAAAAAAAATAATGACCATGTCTGTAAATGAGCATAGTACTATTGTACTATTACATGGGAATAGTTTGTCAGTGAGGAAACAAGATGTTATTAAGAGTATAGAAAACTTGCTTGAGTTTAATAATACAACTAAATGTAAATTTATTATATGCTCTTTTCCATACTCTTCTTCCCTCACAGATAAACAAAATGAATATATTTATAATTTAAACATGACATTGTTTAATACGACACAACGTCATAGCGACGCGTTATTTTATTTAGATATAAATAAGTTTATTTATAATAGTTGTAAGTTGACAGAAGATACATTGTATCTACCTTTATATTACAAAAAACAAATTGCTACTTTAGTAGCATATAATATACATAACCCCGTTGTACATTGTATAACGAAGGTAAATTATATAGAAAATAATATTAATATATATCATAATAATAATAACATTGAAAGTTCCAGTTTAAACTAAGCAATAAGACAATGCCTAGGCCGTATAGACTTAACATTGTACATCAAAATATACAAGGCCTAGGAGGCAAAGAACTGGAACTAGAATTATTTTTGGAAAAATTCAATGTTGGTATTATGTGCATTACTGAGCACTGGTTGTCGAAACAAAATAATATAGTAAATATAGAAAATTATAAATTGTTAAGTTCGTTCGTCAGATTGAAGGCCATTCGCGGCGGCTCGCTTATATTAGTAAGAAATGACATACGTTGTAAATCGCGACGCGACTTAGTGGCTCTCTCCGACGAACGCACTATTGAACTGTCTTGCATTGAACTTGATCGATATATTATTATATGCGTGTACCGACCCCCCTCAGGTAGCTTTGATATATTTGAGGAGAAAATGGAGGATGTTCTTAGTAGTATTAGTTCGAACAATAAATCCATAATAGTGTGCGGTGACTTTAATATAGATATACTACAAGTAACAACGTATAGTCTCCGTCTCCTTAATTTATTTAAGTCATTTAACCTGATTAATATCTTCTCAGAGCCGACTCGTATAACCAATATATCAGCGACTTGCATAGATAATGTTTTCTGTCACTGTGAGATTTTTGAAAAATTGATTATAAACAATCTAAGCTCAGATCATTGTGGTCAAAAATTTACAATAATCGATAAAATTGTGAAAGAACGAAAAGCCATAACAATTAGACCAATTACACGTCAAAAATTAAATAATTTCACATGTAGTATAGCCAAAAAAATTTCTTATGTAGACATGTCTGAAGTAAATCCAAACGTATTGTATAGTAACGTTTTTAAATTAATGTCTACAGAGTTTGACAGCATTTTTAAAGTAAAAAACGTGTATACAAATTTGAAGTTAAAATTTCGTGATTGGGCAACTGTTGGTATATACCGAAGCAGAGATAAAATGTACGAATTGTATAATATGAGGCAATGGAATCACGATCCGGTATTCCTATCTAAGGTTAGAAAGTATTCAAAAATATTTAAAAATGTATGTATCCAGGCCAAGTCTATTTATGTAAGGAATAAAATTTTAAAATCTGAAAATAAGATTAAAGCTACATGGGATGTTATCACAACCGCAACTGGGAGATTTAGAGCTGACAGTGAACCTATTAAATTAAAAATTAATAACTTAATTAAAAGTTCCGACTTAGAAGTGGCTAATGCGTTTGAAAGTTACTTTTCACAAATACCAATTAAAGTAACGCGTTCACTGCCATCATCTCCTTCAGAAGCAATATGTATATTAAAGAAAAATGTAGATAACTGTAATCATCAATTTGCTTTTTCACCCGTATCACCAGATGAAATTGTGAAAACTTTTAAGTCTTAATTTGAAAAAAAACTGGTGATCTGTGGGACATATCTGTTAATGTGCTTAGTACTATTATATATAGCATTGCCCCGCATCTTGCTTGACTTTTCAATAAATGTATAGAATCTGGCATTTTTCCAGACTTAATGAAATGTAGTAAAATAGTACCGCTTTATAAAAGCGGAGATAGACTTGACCCTGGAAACTATAGACCAATATCTATATTACCATCATTAAGGAAAATATTTGAAAAAATAATATTTAATCAGCTTAATACTTTTTTTAATAAAAATAACTCGCTTCATAGTGAACAATATGGCTTCACCAAAGGCAAATCCACTACAGACGCGGGTGTTGCACTTCTGAAACACATTTATGATGCTTGGGAGAAGTCGCAAAATGCTATTGGAGTCTTTTGCGACCTATCCAAGGCGTTTGATTGTGTAGACCACGAAACTTCATTGCTAAAACTACATCATTATGGTATTCAGGATGCCGCCCTTGATCTTATTGCCTCTTATTTAGATCAGAGAATCCAGAAGGTAAATATAGGGAATGTTAAATCGTCTGGATCTCCCCTAAGGATGGGCGTTCCACAGGGATCTATCCTTGGTCCTCTTTTATTTTTGCTGTATATTAACGACTTACCTTTTTATGCGAAGAACTTATGTGATATTGTGCTGTTTGCAGATGATACCTCTTTGGTGTTCAAAGTTGACAAAAACCAAATAAACTATGACGAAGTGAATAGTGCACTATCGCAAATTCTTCGTTGGTTTGACGTTAATAATCTTATGTTAAATGCCAAAAAAACTAAATGTCTCGAATTTACTCTGCCCAATGTTAGAAGGCGAGATTTTAATTTAACAATTAAAGGGGAAACACTCCATGGGGCAGAGGAAACAGTTTTCTTAGACATAAATATTGATCGTAAACTCCAGTGGAATTCTCACTTTAAAACACTTGCAGATAAACTCAGCTCTGCCGCGTTCGCGATTAAAAAAGTAAGACAAATGACAGACATTGACACTGCCCGTCTTGTTTATTTTAGTTATTTTCATAGCATTTTATCTTATGGAATGCTATTATGGGGAAGTGCTGCAGAAATTAATTCAATATTTATTCTTCAAAAAAGAGCCGTAAGATCCATTTATAATATAAGAGCCAGAGATTCTTTGCGAGATGTTTTTAAAGACATAGGTATACTTACAGTCGTCTCACAGTATATATACTATAATATTTTATTTATCCGACAACATGTTCTGTGCTTTGCTAAAAACAGTGACATACATACTATAGGAACAAGAAATAAAAATAAACTTGTAACGCCACGCTATCGTCTCCAAAAGGTAAATAAATCTTTTATGGGTCGGAGTATACGCATATATAATAAAATTCCACAGCTTGTTTTAGATTTACCACTAGAGAAATTCAAAATCTTTGTAAAAAATACTTTAATAAGTAAAGCTTATTACTCTGTAGAAGAGTATTTAAAGGATAAAAATGCGTGGGATTAATCTGAATAAGTCCAATGCCGGTTAGCTACCATTGTATCAAATAATAAAATTGTAATTTATATATTTGAAAAGAGCAACTGTTGAGTTTCTGGCCGGCTCTTCTCAGCAGAACTGCCTTCCGAGTCGGTGGTAGCTTTATGTACATTTGACGATTCAAAAGTGCTTTCAAAAGTCTATTTGAATAAAGATATTTTGAATTTGAATTTGAATTTAAGGCCGTTGTGGTGCAACGGGACAGTGTTTGACTGTAAATGCTACGGTAATATGTTCGATTCCCACTTGGGGGAATGATATTTGATGGTTGGTTATTTTCATTTCCCTTTTTTCCCCTTTTCGTTAAGATAACGTTGTCGCGTTGAGTTTCGCAATTCAATTCGCATTGTCGGTCGAAAACTCATTCACGGTTAAAAAACTATATTATCCTTAACCTGAGAAAACTATATTATTCTAGCAATTACGCTATATAATATTTGTTTTGAAGTTTTTAGTCCTATCTATCAACACTTATAAAAAAACTCGGGAAAAAGCACAATCCGAAATCTTTTCGTACGTACGCTGGTATTCATAATTGTATAAAATATATTATATGGATCGGTAAAATATAATTTTGAGCAGTTTTTGCATTTAAGGGCGAAAGCCAGTTGCCGAAAATATGAAACAATTATGGTTTACATGGGCGACGACGCAGTTTGGTCGCTAGTATTTTTTTAATTTAAAGTACTTCTATTATTGCACTTCTTCTCTGCGTAAAATTAATAACTTTGCTAAATTTAGCCCATTTAATTTTCGTTAAAAGGAGTTCAAATATTTTCAGTCACTTGCCTCTCATGATAATATTTACGACGTTAGTGAGTGAAGTGAATGACAGAGAGATATGGTAATAGATTCTGTCTGTCTAGCCTTCGAAGTACCTTAAATGTGTTTAAATTTCAGTGTAGCTTCCGCTCTTAGTAATCCCTGTCCAGTTTGGTTAGTGTTTATTGCAGCTTTTAGTGTATTGAATCTAAGGCTGGTTTGGTTCTTTTCTTTAACGATTTGGCCTATTCCTTTGTACGTAGTGTACCGTAGCGTAACTTATTCTGATTTCTATATTTATTTTTTAAATATTGAGGTAATATACAGTACAAACACAAATCTCACATCTCTTGAACTGCTCTGCTTGACAACTAGTGACACTATATTCTCCGCTTTCCGCCTGAAATTGTAGCATTGTGTGTTAATTGGTGGATCGGTGCGGAGCGGTGTGAACCGCTCCTGTCTTAGGTAACAGGATGGAGTAAGGAAAATAATATAAAATCATATATAATAATATAAAATCATATACTCCAAGTGGGACTCAAAACAATAACACAGTTAGACATGTCCAACTGCACCACGACGATCCTACCAAGCTAATATATATAAATTCATCATTTTAAAGACCTACTTACCTAACTGCACTCTTTAAAATAAAAGTTCTTTATGTGTGAGAAAGGTATAGATACTAAAGCATTATGACATTATTCGTAAAACTTTCCCCATACTCGTGTAGCTTAAAATACGTGAAGTGTAACCCTAAACTCGTTGGAAGTTAGTTAAGAAAACCATAACGGAATACAGAGTAGAACGTCGCGAGACACTGCGTACCCCACACAAGTTTATGCATACGGGATGAGTTGGTATTAGTTTGTAACACGCTGCCTCTACATTAGCTTTGTACTGTCATTACAATATCTCTGATATGTTGATGTGTTCACTAGTTTGATGTAAATGTAAATTATAATCGAAATGTTTCATTAAACTTATCTCAAGCGAAATATTATACGGAACTACACTATCTGCGGAATTGCTTTATACATATACATAATACATAACGTGTTGAATAAATCACGTACCGTACTGTACTACATTTGCAAATATATGAGTATAATGTCCAAATAAACATATAGCAAAAGCAAATATTTTAAATATTTTCGTAGCTTCAAGATCTTTTCCACATTGCGGGATAGTAAGGGAGGACCTAGTGTCAAGCATTTCCCCCATTGTTCCTCAATTTCCGCCCGAAATTGAGAAATTGATTGTTGAGTGGCAGGACTAAACGTCCTGCTTTGTCTTAGGTTGTGAAAAAATCAAGCCTTCAAGTGGGAATTGAACTCACAACCATTATGTTTACTCACTCACTACACTATGGCGGGCTCCTAATTGATATGATTAATTTATTAAAACAACGCAATGCCTCCGAATTCGGTGGAAAGTGGGGAACGGAGTGTCTTAAAACTAGGTTCCCTCTGCCTAGCCTGCTGTGTCCGGGATACAGCGTGAAGCTAAAAAAAAAATAAATATTAAAATTACCAAACTGTTAAATATTTAAATTATAACAGTAAAACGGTGTGGCCAGTCGTGGCCCAGTGGCACAAGCGTGTGACTGTAAACGACTGGTTGTGGGTTTGATTCCCACTCGAGGAGTGGAAATTATATTTCCATTTTCTTCGCTCTGGTGTCGAGTTAAAGCGCGGCGTTAAGTTCCGCCACTTAACACGCAAGCCTCTGAATTCGGCGGAAAGTGGGGAACGCAGTGTTTTAACACTAGTTTCCCTCTGTCTACCCTACTGCGTGCGGGATACAGCGTGAAGCTAAAAAAAAAACAGTAAAACATATTTTTATTTTTTTAAAGTTCTTAATACAACTTTTAATAAATTTCGACATGCTATAATAGAAACTTAACTAAATATATTTTCACATTACAAAACTAAAGAAAATGCAATCAGAAATAGAGTAAGGTGGACCTGTCGTCAATATTGCGTTGGCAGTCAATTATCTGATAAGCTTCGTCACCCTTCGTCTAAAAATGTTTAGAAATCACATGTTGCCTTCTCGTTACCATAGCGACGCTGTAAGAAAAATACCAGTGCTCAATCGAAAATCGAACCACAAACTTAATTATGTCTTTCCATTTATTCCGCCCTTCCTCTCCCATTAAGTTCCGGTTGCCTAAAATTAATTTGTTGTCCCAATATATTGCCAGTAATCTAATTGTCTCTCCTCCAAAACTCGTAGGGTTTTAATTTCCTCGAATGTAACGTGCAAGCACGGTAGTAATTAATTATTTAAACACTTGTAATTTTTTTTTCAGCTTAAAGGGTTTACTCTTTTTTTTAATTAGAGGAAGCTTGGTGTAAAGACACTCCATTTCCCACTTCCTGCCTAAATTCGAGACATTCGAAACATAGCTTGTTAAGTGGCGGAAACGTTCACCAGAGGAGAAAATGTAAATATTATGTTATTAATGAAGTCAAGATCATTCCACGAAGTGGGAATTGAAACCAGAAGTAATCGCGGTTATAGTCAGACGTTCCATTTTCACACGATGGCCTCTTAATTTCTCTTATGATCTATATACCTAACTTTACTTAAAATATTTTTAAAACATTATAAAATGTATAGAAGATTTAATCCTGCAACATAATTGGACTGTGTTTCTTTAAATATGATATAAAGAATCTATTATCCTTAAAATATATGACGATATCTTGAACCGGAAAGTTTTCTACCCAAATACTGTCATCAAATCAGAACGACGCCGAAGCCTAACAAATCGTTGATGGATTTGTCTCTAGAAAATCCCGACGTGATCATAAAGAATATACATTGAAATGAATAGGTAAGGTCTTTGTGAGCAAATTGCTGGATACGGAATTGAGTTAGACCGGACGGAGAGCGTCCGCGGCCTCTGACCCTTTGTCGCATCATCAAACTACAAATTGGCAGTTTAGTTTCCGCCGCTACCGAAGCGCTGCGGGCGATCGTTACTGTACGGGAGTCAGCAGAAAACAACAAAAACTTAATATTGTTTTACTGCAATTTCAACGTAAACAATTTCTTAAGGGGCTTTTAAATTTTGCAACCCAAAGGTAAATTGAAACGGTAATGGTATATACACTAACAAGGTGCTATATTTGAATAGGTAAATGATCATTGTAAATAATTTATATAATTCTATTAGAACACACATTTAGATTTTCATGTTTGATTACAGATTTCATCTTGTCTATAATCTCTTTCAATTTGTTAGCAAACAAACTTTATTGTAACCTGCGTAGTTCAAACGATTATTAAACATTACATGTGTATTTAACTATATTAAATTATCCCAGATTATTTTGTAACTTTTTATGTATGACTTCGAATCTAATAAAAACCGAGTATTAATGATGCCTTAATAGATTTTCTGAAATACTTACAATGCTTGTTAAGCACTTTCTATGTCAACATAAAGAAGCTGCTATTATTTAAAAATAATTATTCAGCGTTTAACTACCAATGCTATTGGTTGTGGGTTTAATTTTTACTTGGGAAAATGAGTATATTTAAACTACTGACATTTTTTCACTTCGCTACCTAAGACAAAGCGCGACATTGAGTGAGCCACTTACACGCAATGTCTCGATTTCTTGTGAAGATTTCTTGTGTTCAAGTGGAGAACGGAATTTGAACAATAGATTATTTCTAACGAAAAACTTACTAACTTTCTACAAAGCGTAAGGTGATATTATTCAACAATCAACAAATATAATATCTCTATAGCCAGTGTAAACGTGACCAAGTATAGGTACATTTTATAATTCACAGATTCATTTCACTTCATCAAATAGTTTCAGGTGAGTTGTGAAATTACCTGGTATTTACCGGACTAGCAATCAGGGTGCGGGCTGAGAGCTGGCATACGCTAATGAAACGCAATGGAGCTCACGTCAGTATGCAGCGAGGTTAATTAAATTTTGACACCAGAACTGCAAATATATCCAACTGCACGTCCTATCCACGTTATGGTCGATTTGATTTGGTAATTTGCTTGAATATGAGGATTACGTACGTATCGTTAATATTTGATCAAATTAATTGGCTTGATGATTAATATAAAATTATGTAAAAAATATATTAAAAATGTGATCTGTTACAGTAAATAAGGGAAATAAATAGATATTAATGAAAAAAAAACAGCGTCACGCTTTTTGCCGCATACCGGAGCAGACAGAGAGAATCCCGTTTCAAATAACTCCGTTTTCCACTTTTTGACATTTGGGACGTCATTATAGTAACTATATAAATATCATTAATTTTTATTAAAGGCTTGTTATTAAAAAGTTTGTGGTTATAACAAAATATTACACGATATATCCATTTCAGTCAATATGCCACACTATTTATTTGATAGATTAGATAGCAAGGCCCGTCCGGCAAACATGTCTCCCATCGCTCAAGACACATCATAAATCAATTTAACAAGTGTATCCTAAGCAAACCTTCTTAATCGAACAAACAATATTTTAATAAAAATGAATCGCAAATCTGTAAATAGCTATTGGGGTTGTACTGAAGTGAATATTTTCAAATTTCATAAAGACTTAATATTACAAACAGTCACGGATGTGACCGAGCACCACTCGGTATTTTTTTTCGACAAATCGTTATTTTAAAATAATAATTATAATAATAAAATGATAAAATAAATAAAAATTACAATAAAAAATCTAATAAATTAAAACAAAAAAATTAAATAAAAAATTGAAACAAAAAAAACTCCGGATGTCAGGATCGAACCATGGACAAACCATAAAACAGTAACCGCTCTTCCAACTGAGCTATCACAAAACTGTCATCAATTGCGAAATTGTCATAGGTATACTAATGATATTTTAGCAGTTTTTTAATGCCCGAAAATCCAGAGAAAATACATTTTATAGAAATAAAACCTAGCTAGATCGAATTTTCACTTCCGAAATCCCATACATGCTAGATTTCATGAAAATCGTTGGAGCCGTTGGAGCTGGTGTATCAATTCTATATACACATATACACAGGAATTGCTCGTTTAAATATATTAGATTATCATTAAAAACTAACGTAATTTGGGTTATAGATTTATTTTCATAAATCATTCAACTTCTTGAGAAGATGATACTATTTCATGCTTATGTTTATGATTGTTTTTAGTTTAATTAAAGGTTGTACTAAAAATCAAAACAAAAAATACTGCAAAACCTTCCCGTCAAAAATGATACCGACAATAAAAGCCACTAAGCGCGATTTCACATTTTCAGCCTGAAACAAAAATATAGGTCAAAATGGAATAGTGAAATAATTTTTGAAAACATTTATATCCAATGTCTTCGTGACACTGAAATCCCTTAGGCGGTATTTGTTTGTAATCCTCACGTCGCATTCATAGTCCAGACGAAATCCATAATCCAATTACGCTCCAGCCGAACTGCACTCGACTAGGACCTGCCCCTGTCACACTGGATGTGACATCCAAGATAACACCGGATATTTTAAGGCTTTAAAATAAGGTTTTAAATCTTATTCTTCTCAATTTTTATCCTTTTATATTTAAAAGCACAATGTCAAGACTTTGTATGCTAATCTGCGGAGCTTAACATCGAGATTTATGGAGTAACTAGTGCCAAGACACACTGTTCACCTCTTTCCGAGAATGAAAGTGGAGACTGGAGTGTTTTGTTTCTCTCTGACTTCCCTGCTATGTGAGAATTAGCGTAAAGAGTACCTACCTGTGAAAGTAAAACCCAGTAAATATATTTAATATTAAGGCGTTTTGATACAATAATTTTCTTGGCGCAGTAATCCAAAAGAAATAACATAAGTAGTTAGTTTTTAAGTTAAGTATATTTTTAATTAGCGGTTGTGTTGCTTATTGCAAACAAACAATATAATATATTTTTTATTATAATTATAACAAAAACCTTAATAAATGGCATTACCGATAATACTCTTCCAGTAGCAAATAAACAGGGATTCGTTGGAGTGCGGCTGAAACTCAACAGTCAAGTGTTGTCGAGCACCTGGACGTGACTATCGACTGCCGTAATCTGCGCTTGCCATTAAATAAGACCTACCGATACATTCAATATAGCAAAGTAGCTTACGCTTAATATATATTATAATATATACATTTTTTAATTATAGCCATTAAGTTAAGTAGAGAACGGAGTGACTTTACACTAGGTTCTCTGTAACTGCTCTATTATGCGAGAAAAAGCGTAAAAGTAACTACTACTACTACTAATATAAAGTAAAATCAATTTAGAAATGACAGTTGAAAACACTCGAATAAAATTGTTTTCCTCTCAATCAAAGTACTCACGTGTCAATTCACTTCACTTGCATTCTCCATTAACTGATTGACAAGTGTTTACAAGAATGCTCCTAATTGGACCCTCTGTCAGCGGTGACATGGCGATAGGTTTGTAAAAAAAGTGTCTGCGCCCATGAGAGTTTTTGAATTTTAAACGGTATTCAAGTGGTCTGTCTGCTTTGAACCGTATCTACGACTGGTATATTTTATTTGAAAATATTAAAATCACAAAATGTTTTTTTTAATATTTATATGTCGGTTGTTTTTGTAGTCATATTTTTATAGCAGAAATATGAAATTATGAAACCATTTAAATGATTTATTACGCGGTGAAAATATATTTTTTACAACAAGTATTTTTAAAATGATGATTACTTTTTCTGAGCTGTAAAATATTAATTAATCTTAAATAAAAAGTGAATAAAAATCGTTGAAAAGCTTATTAAATCGATTCAATAGTCACTTCTAATGATTACAAAAAGTATGTATTTCTAATAATTATTAAAAATTACTCCTTAAAATTACATAGAAATTTAATAATAAAAAGTGACACATACTTCTCAGGAACTCGGTTAGTAAATATATTCTATTAACATTAAGAGAGAAGAATTGGTAGAAGGTAACTTGTATTTGCGCCATAACCTTAAAATCAATTACTTTACAAACAAAAAACCAAATGTTAACTCATTACTTAACGTTTTGTACCAAACATATCAAAACTTCTAACAAACTTAATGTCAAAATAGGGAGAATATGAATTGTTAAAATGATGCATCTGCAATATATTCCGCGTAGGCATAACAGGAGAACTTTTTAAAAGTTACTGTTGCCGTTTTGCATTTCAAATTCTATGACATTGAAAGGCTTTTAAGGCCATTAAACAATAGTAACGTTCGGCAAAGGGTCGACGGACGACACCGGGGTGACGTAGTTCCCGTGCGAGACGTCCCGTGTCCGGAACACAATCATTAGTGTGTTCACTCAACTTGAAACCGATTTCATCCCCCACAAGTGCGCTTCTTTGAAACTGGCGCAATATTGTCGAAAGGAAAACTCCTTAAGAGAAAAAAAATATTGCTCGAGTCGCGGCGAGGAAAATGAGACCGGTATGTCGGGAAGCAATCGGGCGTACGTCTTGCCAGCCAATATGCTTCAGTTTACGTTATCGCTGACTCTAGGAAAGGAAATACTTTGACTCCAAATGAAAACGCGAAGCGAACGGATTAGACTTCTACCGCCCGCGGTTGTAAACTCGAGCGCCTGAAACAACTTCGTTACAACTCCGCTGTTTTGTTTCTGGTCGGCAATATTAGTTTTAGTCAAAAAGCTATTTTTCAACGCGCCGTCGAAAGGCTTCTAAAGTTTTCTAATTTAACAAATTCACTCTCAATGTTTCATGAAGTGTTCGCTCCAGGCTTGATGAGAGACTGAAAAGTTTTTCAGAAATTGATATCGAATGTTTATTTGCTCAAATTAATGTACTTCCATAGAACTTTTCATGCCAAATTATTTCAATTTTCTGTTAGCTTTTCCTTTACCAAAAAGTAAAATTAAAGATAAATATGAAAGATTGTGTTCTTCAATAAAATTCATGTAGATAGACGTACAATAACCTAATTTAGTCCATATACTTTTGCTTGTAATTTGAAAAAATATAATATAACTTAAAAAAATCAAATCGTTTTACTAAAACGTTTTGAATGCAATATTGTGGATTTTCTAAAATATTCAATAAATAAATTACAAAATATTATAAAAGAAGTATTATTTTTTATCAATTTCTTTGTATTTGTTTTAGTAATACCGTTATACTTTTTAAACAGGTGCTACTGTTCCCTGAAGAAGGTTGGGCCCGGAGTGCTTCATCTTCGTACTGGACTTTGCAGCCCTGCTGGTGGCGGCGATCTCATTGCAAAGTTGTTGAAGTGGCGGGAACCAGAAGGTTTTTTTCATAGTTCTATATATTATATACGAGACACGAGATATTCTTTTTTATAAGCTCTTGATAGATACGTCTGTAGATATGAAAGAGATTAGAATGTCTACATTTATTTATACTATGTAAATATAGTTCAGTCTAAATATATTTAAGTATAAAAATAAGCAATGTGTATAGTAGATAAATGTAAAAATATTTCTGAGTCACTCAAACTGCCTTATATAATTACCCTTATATTAAATGTTTTAATCAAGAGTAACGAGTGTGTTAAATATTTTGAAAATCAACAGCTCTCCATTTACGAAGCATAAGATTCATAATTTAAGAAAATCTAATTTAACTTAGGACGTAATAAACACCTCGTAGATAATTTAAAAAGAAATAATGTTTCCGAACTTGAGAGCGGAAGCAGTTTATCATGTTGAGCGTTGGACGTGCTTTTCGCAATTAACCGTACGCTCAGGTAAGCGAGGTAAGTGCTGTGCCTTGGTTTGACAAACGACCTGAGGACGACAAACACTATCTCAGGATCACAGTAGGCTACGACTTCATCGTAGCTAATGTATGTATATGGAAACGGCAATTCATATACATGAGTACTTTCAAACGCAATGTAGTTTAAAGCTATAGGGCTATACGTGTATTGTAAATCGTAAATAGAACACTACAATCATTTAAGGATTATATTTCAAAAATGAATATAAATAACAATACAAATAAAGGTTAGGTTTTCGTTCAAAGACAAGCAAAGTCTGTCTTTTTTTTTCTTTTTTAATTATAAGAACTTCATTTTTTTTAAATATTTGTAGATTGTACCTCTTTAACATTTACAAAGCGGTATTTTAATGTTAAAATAATAAATAAGGGGCATCACAATTTCATTGGCACTATATATGTATGTACATATACTTGTGTCATAGATAATTATGATTAATTTTCTAAAAGTCCCATAATATGTCATATAATTATGTATATTATCTGTAGCACTCGTTGACGTAATCTGTACGTACAGTGAAAAGTAGCGGGAACGTGCCGTAAATAAAGATGGCGGCCGCGCCAAGGGCTTAGCGGGAATGAGATACTATTTATTAGACACACCTCCGCCGGTTCACAGAATACTTTAGCTCTGCTTTATTAGCTCGTGTTCAACATTCCGAGATATGAATATTTTACTATTATTCCCTTGTAAACGAATTTGGCAACAAAAACACCACGTTTATGAATTTTGTATATAGAGTAGGTAGGTACATTTTGTTTTATCACATTTGTTTTAGGTTTAGCCTAAGAATAAGGTTGGTATAATATTTTTAAAAAGAAGTTAACGTTTTTGCTTAGTTGCCTTAAAAGAATAAGTAACTGTTGTTTCTTGAACTTAAAAAGTTATCAGTGATGGGAAGAATACTTTAAACAAACTTTTTTATGCAAATTGTTTTCTAGATATTTGAAACTTGTAAAACGATATAAAGTTATCCTATGCTATGTAAAATTTTTATTATCTTATTTTCAGTGTAAAATTCAATTTCCTTTTGTATTCAAGTTCCAACAGAGCTGATTTTCGAAAGATTCTCACCGTTATACGTAGAATTAAATGGCAACGGGACTGTTAGCGTTAACGATTATTGCCACCGACTATTTTGCCTAAACGACGCGTATTTCATGATAAAACTACCCTTAAGATGTCTTTATAGTGTGTATTTATATGTAGGTTAACGATTTATTTATTTCATTTACGTATGAGGTGTTATGTATTTGTGGTAAAATTGGAAACAATTAAAATTGTTTACCACTAGATAGATACTAAAGTATCTATCTCTTTTTATCTCTGTAAAACTCCTATGCAAATAATATTAGAAATTATGGATAATTAATTATTAACTCCATTTTATTACAATATATCCATTTTATTAAATAAACTACAGCTTCAGTATCATATATGATATATAATAAATGTTACTGAGATTAAGGTAGTAGAAATATTTGTTTACCTATTCTTTAAAATGTATCTCAGAATTTCGTATTTTCCGCAACAATATATTCAGTTTCTGTGTTCAAAAATTACATTGAAAATACGGCTTATGGCTCTACAGTCTACGGCACAATGCCCGTACTTTCTGAGAACATTTCAGTTTGAGCTCGTTCCGCCTTTGTTTCGTGTTGTGTTGCAACTTGTTACCAGATCTGCCAGACTTGCACGTAACACGGCACCTAATTTTGCCGTCTCCCATTTCTCTACGAATTTCGACGAACGTTACGTCGGCAATAACGGGTAAAAACCAGTGGAAAAGGGCCCGTAAAGGTTTTTAATTCTTTCGTGAGAAGTTGTAGGGTTTGAGCGAATGTTGTGGGCTATTAAGCGGCCGGCTGCCATTACATCGGTTGTTAGGGCTGCGACGTACGTGTTGGATCTGCGCCCTAGTAACTGAGCTACGTGATCCGAATCCAGTATGCGCTGCGCTATTTGCGTCCACGCTGGCGGAAAGAGCACACAGTCTTAAAAATTTCAAATACGTAAACCGTAAATTTCGAATCCTTTTCTTGTATGAAATGACTGAACAGATTTCTTTTTCAGAAATTGGCGTTTAATAAAACTAGGAGGTATTTATTATATTTATTTTATTGGTCATCACTTACCAAACAAGTTTGTTTTGCATTTCAGACAATTTATTATTGTATTTATAGGAGATACGACATTGTGGTTCTTTTTAATATTTGCCATAGTCCTAATATTTGTTCACTGGACGCGGAGAACAGAGTGACAATAGATTATCTATGCCTATATTCTTTGTTTATATCTCTTTATGTGGGTCAGAGTGCAGTGGAAGCTGTGGGTAGTTAGTTATCAAATCCCAAATAAGATTTTTGAGCTTACATAATATGTTCCCTGCAATGGACTATATCATGTTCTATCATGTACCAAACATAAATGCGACAAAATATTAAATATTTTATGATTTTTTTAGTTGCTATAGTTAATTCGTATATTCAAATGTGTAGTCAAATTTCTATTAAAAAATTAATATAACAAGAAGATACCAATGATTATTCTATCTACTTGAACCGCTGTTCGTTGGATTATTGAAAAGAGCCTAGAGTGTACCGATTCGTTCTCACATTGCTACTCTATTATTGACATAACGTGGTAGCACTTTCAGTCAGGGAACGCCTATATTATATACAGACAAATTTTATGTAAATTAAAACCACAAAGATAATAAAATAGATAGTAGAGACAAGATGCTTAGATTTTATTATTATATTGAATTAAAATTTATAATAAACATTTCACATTTTTTACATCAAATAACTTTCATCTCAATCTTCAATTCAAATTTTAATATAAAAGTTCTCTAATTGGGGTTTGAACACAACTATAGTTATTAGTTAGGCACAGTCTTACTGCACCTCAAATGTTAGATTGTTATTATTCTTTGATTAATTTTCCATTTTCAAGGATTAACACAATTTGTTCTTGTCTGCTGTTATTGAATTATCGGTTTAAAATCATTATATAATTTTCTTGCTCCGAATTGGCAAAGTTTACCGTTTTTATGAAAACATATGATTGTAAGCTGTATAAAATATAATATTTAAGGTTTTCGTGGCGCAGTTGGACAGCGTATGGCTAAACACGGTTGTGTAATCGAATCCCAGTTAGGGAATTATTATATTAAGATTACTTTCATTTCTCTGTTCTGATTATACAAAACGGGCTTAGGCTCCTCTGCATAACTGTCAAGTTTTGTTATATATATGTGAGTTGAAATATTATTATTTTTTTATTCGTTTCTTATAATTTTTTTAATATACATTATACATTTTTGCGACAGACACAGCACTCAAGCACGAATGGTAGTCAGCGGCGTCAATGCAGTGTACATAGTGGGCACATTTAAACATCTAGGAAGCGATGCTGATTTTAAGGTAAGAATAAATAATTCTTCTTCGTTTCGTTCGTTCTTCGGCTTAAAAGCTTGACAGGTTTTGCATAAAAAAAAAAATCATATATTAAAAAACTAGATAGATAAGAAGGTTCCGATAACATTCATTTTTATGTCAATTAAAAAGTGTTTATAAGTATTTTGTCATTTTCAAGGAAATAAAAATAAAACATTTACTTTCAACAGAATTATTAATTGAGTATTTTCCAATATTAAGTATGTGCTTATTAAATATTAATGATGATTAATGAAGTACTTAGACTTTTTGTACATACGAGTACGTTACTTAGAAACGACTGCGCTTTAAAATGAATTGCAAAACATTTAGAGGTTAATATTTTTAAAAATCATTTAATCATATATTTAAAGTGAATTATAATATCCATCGTGCCGGAGTGTGGACGGAAGACACGATGTTTGTCGGTTCGATTCCCACTCAAGGTAATGATTGTATTTCATTTTTTTATCCAAACAAAGCGCAGCATTTAGTTCCGCCAATCAACACGCAATACAGAGACATTCAGGCGGAAAATGAATAAATGACTTTTAACTTTTAACATTTTATTTACACAGTTAGGTGATTAAAGAATATTTGTTAAAAATATCATTTTTCCAAACATGTCATTTTTCAATTTCAAAAAAACACTTTTAGGAAAAAGGTAACCCACTGAGTGTTTGATGTTATATTTTCTCTACATACCGTATTATTGCGGAAAAAGTGAAAAAAAGTGATATTTATTTTAATGGGGGTAGTCGTGGTGCAGAGGCATACTGTGTGCCTGTAAAACAACTGGTTGTGGGTTCGATATCCACTCGAGGAGTGGAAATATTTAATGTTTCCATTTTCTGTTCTGTTAAAATTTACGATTCAGTAATTAGGCTAATTAGTCTAGGTGATTTTATAGTTTGTACTAATCGTCTGAACTCACGAAAGAAATAGGTGTCAATTTCCATTTCATTTTCTGTTATGGCTACGAACGGTTATAATTTTTATTAATTATCGTGTAGTCTAATGATGGCTTAAGCTTAAATTGCGATCGTTTAGCTTATTAACCTGATGCCTATAATCTATAGGCACGACCTTGTATTGTTGAGTATGGTATAATTATTGTTAAGTAACTATTGTTAAGTATGGTAAATACACCTCAGTAATTATTTCACGTACTTATATGTATTTATGAAAATCGTTTATAAGTCAAGATATATCTAGACATTTTATAAATGTTTATGACTTCGACAGTTCATTCTCTACGATCGACACATTGTGTATTGAGTGAAGGTAATGTCTCACTTTTGTCTCAGCTGTCACAGTAAAAAAAATAAAATGATATATAATCATCCCCCCGAGTAGAAATTGAGCCCACAACGTTTAACAGGCAAACAATCAAATTCTCACATATTTTTTATATTTCTCTTTAAAATTAGGCATAAATATTACGCCAATCGGCACTGGAGGCCAGTCGTGGTACAGAGGCGCAAAGTGTGACTGTAAAGCGTCTGGCTATGGGTTCGATTCTCACTCGAGGAGTGGAGATATTTAATATTTAATATTTCCATCTCTTTCGCTCTGATATTGAGGCAAAGCGCGGCGTTTAGTTCCGTCACTTAACACGAAAGACCTCCGAATTCGGCGGAAAGTAGGGAACGGAGTGTCTTAGCTCTAGGTTTCCTCTGCCTACGCTACTGTATCCGGGATACAGCGTGAAGCTACAAAAAAAAGGAAAAAAATACTCAAATACTCCAAAAAAAGCCTACCCCCACCTACGTACTTAAATTGTAGCCTACTGATTCAAATCAGTTACCACAAAGGCCTCTCGGAGTAATTTAATATGTTTACATCGAGGATGAATGTACGTGCATGCATAATATACGTTGGTGTGATGGTTTAATCAAGTCGTACTATTTCGTAATATGCAAAGGTGAGGCGAAAGGTCTTATTTAAGTTAGGTTATATGACTATTCAGTATTTTGTAGGTCCATCTTCATGAACAATGTATATTTAAATAAATAAAATTATTTGTTATTTAGAAGAAAAATAAAAAAGCAAAAAATGTATGGACCTAGTGTCGTGTATAAACATAATAATTTAACATAATGTTTTATAATGATATTGTTGAAGTAATAATAATTGTAATCTAATTATATTAATACAAATAATAAAAAATATAATAAATGTATACTTTTCATTCACACGCTAAATTCTATACTATGTCAATACCTATGTCAGAACTATGTCACTTTTTCGAGACGCATTTATAAAGAAGTGTCACTTCTTAAATAGAAAAAAGTTTTATAAATGTACTTATTTACATATGTAGTCACGTAATTTCTATGATTAATTACAAAGCTCATATCAATTCTGTTTGTAAAACAAACTCCAGTCAAGTTTACCTCCGTTTAAGTAGCATTTAAGTATACAAAATCGTTTCATTTTTTCCGCAAACTTTTTTCTTTACATCGTCTTCGTTTTTACATCGTCTGAACTGACGAGTTTTGCTGCTGCTGTAGGAGAGAAACAAAAATGTGTTTACATCTGGGCAATGCGATGGTCACAGTACTTACAAGTTAATGAATGGAAATGGAAATGATAGCTAACTTTAGTATTATATTATAAGCGTTATCTTTACTGACAAAGGGCACCAGGTTCTGTAGTTACTTCTGCACTTTCATTTTAAGTCAATAAATAGATTTAATAGAAATTTAAAGATGAAAACTGGGCTTAACTACTTTTTAAGTATAAAATATTTTATAATAGCAATCATGACAACTAAAAATGTATTTTGGATAATTTATTTTTACAGTTTCTTATACCGAGCTTGGTCTGAAGTAACTTGCAATAATTGAAGTAAATCAAATGAAAACTTTGTTTCAGCTATATTTAACAACAAACGTGACTCAAGCGGACTTCAACATGGGGTATACAATGACGGGTACTTTGGAACGCGGGAATCGATCCTTGAACACTTTCCAAGTGACCCATTTCGCTGTTCTCCGCCGCTGTGACCATGAAGCTCACCATCTGAAATCATCGTAGATGTCTTATATTACTATTATAAGAAAAAAAAAAAAAGAAAAAAAACATTAAAAATTCGAAAGATTTGTCAGCTTTTGCATTTAGGTGATTGAAAAATTTTTCTTTTAAATTACCTTTAGACTTTAGAAATAAAAATGATCGAAAATAGTGTATTATATGTATTATGTACAATTTATTTTTTGTGTAATAAAAAATGCTGTATAGAATTAGATTCTGAACAAATGATCTCTGGTAGATTTTTTAGTATTAGACATAAGAATATTGCCAAGCGATATTGTGATTTAGGTTGGGCTAGAACTATTGGTCAGTAGTTATTCCCTAATCTAGCCGTAAGTGAAGTTACCGGTAGTAGAATAAATTTACATGCTTATTAAGTAATTAATTTATATACAGTAGCGGACTTGCTTCATAGATGAGTAGTTTGATAGATGCGTTATTTTTGTATCATTGATTAATTATTATATTGTTTCACTAAAAGTCCATTCGTTTAGGTGTAATAATGTAATTTATGTGGTAATTAAGTAATTTCGTATGTATTGTAATTTAATGTAATGTTTAAAATCAGGAGTCGGAAGTACCTGCTAAAAGAAGCTAAAGTAGCTTGAACGTTAGGAATTTGGCTTATGATGTAAATAGATATTTGTCGGCATTTTGAACGATATTACGTATTTTATGATAGGATGTGAAGTGGAAGATATTAAAAATGGCTGTGAACGATACGGTAGAGTCCTCGCGACTTGACGGACGTTGTAATGGCATACCCGATATACCAATCATCGGATCCGCTAGACTAAATGATTCAATATAGAGAACCAATTCAATATCATTTCTACATATTTTACCGTATAAATGGTTAATATATGTATATCGACACTTATTTTCCATTATTATTTACAGTATATTTGTGTGTACTCTTTTTTCATCCTTTAATAACAATCTTCCTTAGTAACATGAACCTACTGTAAAGTAAATTTTAATTGAAATTATTGTACATTTATAAATGTAACCAAACTGAAAGTATGTTTCTTTAGGTCTCTCAAAAGTAACGTACATAATATAAATTACTTTTATTTTCGAATTGAAATATTCAAAAATACTTCAAAATCGTCGTTAAAATCGGTATAGGTAAAAGGATTGCTAGGTCTGAATATAAGTAAGCATGAGTAAAAGAGTGAATCGCTTTGAACACTGGATGGTAGCGGTTGGTTTATTTGAAAGTTGTAATAATAAAACTTCTTGATCTCGTGACTATTTTAAATAAATCATTATAAATATTCTAAAAATAAAAAGTAGAAAGTAGAAGATGCTTAGATAATAAGGTGTCCGCTATTTTATAAAGTCTAGAACACTAATGTAAGAGCTAAACGTCCAGTATCGCACTCCCTCCAGTGTTTTATACACATCATTTTGTACAAAGCTAGGAGTACTTAAGCTCCGTTTAGCTTTAGATCGTTAAAATTTAAAAAAAAACGTCAAAATTTAAAATTAATTCCATAATATATTAACCAAAAGTACGAACCATAATGCGAACGCCGAATAGTAAGGTAATTTATATCAAAAAAAATCTGTAGTCGCAAATATTTGATTGAACTTGATATTTTTTTTGTATATTTTATTAAAGTAGCATTCATTAGTGCTTATTAAGAGGTACAGCGTATTTTTTTTATAAAACATACATTTTTATTATTCTTTATAAAATATGAAATCAATCGATTTCCTATTTTATATCTATAGTTTATTATAGACCATAAATCTACACGTTCCAAAAAGCATGCGGAGAGAAGATGATCGTTCAAGATGATGTGAACATATAAAATTACTTTTAATTAACAAAATGAGTTGGTATTTTTATGGTCTATAAAAGTGATACTTTTTGTTTGTAAAAAAACCTTACAGTAATCCTTTTCGGAACGTTAATACATTTTATTTTAAGTTCGTTTTTAACATAAAATTTAAAATACACTATCGGATAAAATTAAAGGATTATAAAATAATTCCAAAATTTTTGAGGATTTTCAAGTGGCCGTATTTCCCTCAAAAATGATAGTAGTGGATTTTTTTAAGTTCTCCCATACCAGCACTCCTGTGTCAGTATAATAAAATTAGCAATATTAAGGATTTGGATGTGGCCTATGACACCATAGGATGTCTTGACCGTAAAATTTTTGAATCCTTGCGAGACTGGACCTACTCTTTTATTTTAAAAATCATAATATTGTGTACTTTTTTTTTTATCTTAATGCTTAGTTTTTAGTTTTTTTTTGTAGTTCTTGTATAATATTATTATTACAAAGTGAAAAATATTTAAATTTCTATTCATTTTTTTTAATGATAAGATCCTTTTCCGTATAGAGTTCGATATCTCAGCGAGATGTATCGTACTTTTAAGAAATGTAGTGGTTAAGTTAAAAAAAATTCCAACGTTTTCGACCAAATGAAAAAACTGAAAAAGAGTCTTCTTTTTTTCTTTCGGTATTCATTACAATAGAGCGGTACACGTCGCTTGAAAATATATTTTACCTTAAGATCTGGAAAGTCTTTAAAATGCTGTTTTTAAATTCCACGACGATCATTTTTGAGAGAAATGCAGCCAGTTGAATAAACTTCCATTTTTTTTTAATTATTTTGTGATCCTTTAATTTTTTCCGCTAGTATAATATATACCATTGTAAAAAACTCTATAGTAATAATTCTGCCTCTAAACCTGTCTTTTTTGCTACAAAAATTTATATGAGTGAAGAAACCGACGCGACCGTCAAATCGTTTTATCTTAACCTTTATTTGTTTTTTTTAATATTTAAGAGTATTGTAAAATAACGTCTTAAGTATTTAAGTTTATTACGATGCATTTATAATCTGTACGACGTAAACATTTACGAAAATTGGTTGTGATATTAAATAATCCATCGATTTTTTAACGTAATATTTAAACACTCGATACTAAACTAACGCTATAAGTTTTATTTATTAACACTACGATATAAAATTGTATTTATATTTTTTTATATTAAAACACAGTAAACATTGTCAGTGTATGAAATATATGTATATTTTAAATTATAAAAATCCTCTTACTTAAACTAAGAAGTTTACTATGTTTTCGAATTAACATAAGCAATAGCGAATAACTTATATTATGTAAGCTATGGCGTAATAAAATAAATCGACGTGACTTATATGAAAAAATCATCATATTTTTTTTTCTTTTAAACAAATACACAATGTAAAAGTAATTTTATAAAAATAATATCAATTTTTATCTGTAATTGGAGATAAACTAAATTAAAGTAATATTTATGTATTTTAATATACCATACGATAAAAAAATATTTCCGAGAAACGTAAGAATAAGTGCCGTAGACATGAATCTAGGGAAGTACTTAAAAAACGATGCCATCTTACTGTGCCGGAGTTTAACCTGCGTTTTGTAAATGGAAAACGCCAAAACACTTTAAAGAAATGAAAGTGCGCCGCTAAAATGCTAAAGCAGACACTTCACTAAAATTTTGTACAGGTAAAGTATAAAAATACCATAGCGGTTCTATATTCAGCCGTGCATTGCTAAGACCGAGGCGCGCCATAATAACATGCAACGTTCTCTAGTATTATAAAACTAGAGACCCGCTCGCGGCTTCGTCCGCGTGAATTACATAATTATAGCTATTTCGTATTTTCGACAACCCGTGTTTTCGCTTTCAAGCGATCTATATTTTTCGTACAAAATTTTCATCCCCTATTTCATCTCCTGAAGTTTTGTTGCGTTATAAACTATATTCCTGACAACATTCATCGAAGTCGGTCAACCGATTTAGATGTTTTATACCAATTTTTGTCCCCCATTTCAACTCTTTAGGGGTTGATTGATGTTTGCCTCTTGGTCTAGAACTATTTTTATTCCAAATTCCATCCAAATCAGGCCGGTGGTTTAGCGGCAAACGCGTAACAGACAGACAAACTTCCGCATTTATAATATTAGTTCAGATACTTGGGTGTCCAATACCCTGAAAGTGATTTAGATACACAAAATAATTATTAATATGTACATGATTTACTAAAACAAGTCTCACTATTATATGTTTTTTAAAATTTTTCAATATATTTAAAATTAATATAAGATTCTTTTCTTACTTGATAATTTTATGAATAAAATATACTCAAAGCATGACAGCATATATTTTTGTAAACTCGCTCAATTCAGTTGTATAAAATAAGTATTGTAAAGCAAGTGCCAAGACTTAGGGAGCTTTTACGGTAGGTCTCTTAATGTACTTAATGTAATCTAATGTAAATAGATTCGCTTCTTTTATGTCGTTATTTGCGTACTGACTTTATTAAACTGTATTAATGTAATCGTGTGTTTCTTTTCATTCCTTACCACTCTAATATGTTTCTTAACTAAAACTGTTAATTTTAGCAATTTTGTTGAACAAAAAATAATATTTATGTACAAGAAATAAAATAAGCACTAAATGTTAAAGGAAGGTTACCAAAATGCAATGATGAGAAATGCATAAAAATCGGTTAAGCCGTTTAAGAAATTAACAGAAAAAAAAATATATATAAATCTCTATTTTGGAATCCATTACATTGAAATATGCCTCAAATAATCATTTTTGTTATAAATATATACCTCACATCGACATACAGCGATCAATTACATTTTTTTATGTTTAAAGATACCTACATCATACATTTGTCTATAAATATAAAGTACAACAGTGGATTCTTCCAGCCAAGACGTTATGGCACGAATGTGGGCGGAAAGTGGAAAAAAAATAGAGAATGAAATGTTTTTTTGATATAAAGTTGTTATGTATCAAAATTTATTGAAGAAATATCTGAACGAATTTGCATTAAATACTCGAATTATATATAATTGCACTTGAAACTTTAGTTAGGTACTTGTATATAAATATTTTAATTTCCTGCATAGCAGCGTAGTCAGAGGGAGAACTTAGTTTCAAGACTATCCGATCTCGACTTTAAGTACGAAATCTAGACATTGCGTATAAAGTGGCGGAATTTAACGCCACGCTTTGACTTAGTTCCTAGAGATGAAATATGAAAATAATCGTTACGAGTAGGAATTGAACCCACAACCATCACATTTACAGTCAAACGCTATCCGACTGCGCCACGAAGGCCTCTACATAATATGTATATTATATTATTATGGATATCCTTTGATTTTAAAGGCCAAAGACTTTTAAATTAATGACTCTACAATAAAAGGATAGTAATTATTTAAAAAAAAAGAAATGTTATATACAATAAGTGATAGAAGTGACAGCCGAGCTATATTTATTTTATGCACAATGATTACGATATGTTTACGATAAAATTGGATTACAAGTTGAAGCCAAATATATACAGGAGTAGACAACAAGCGGCAGAGACTACTACTACTACTTTTTTTTTATTTAAATCTAGATACATATATTAGATATTTTTTTCTAATTGATTTGTAAAAAAAATATTACATATTATATCCTAAAATTGCATATTAGGACATCGTTACGCATTGGGATAATATTTTTCTGTGCCACACTGAAAGGGGTATTTTTATTTCACTGTACTGTTAAGTCAAAGCGCGGCGTTGAGTTCCGTCCTTCACCAAACGGCTCGACGTATGGCGGGAAGTAAAAACTATAGGAACGAAGTATCTTAACACTAGCAATATTTATATATAAAAAATGAAAGAGCATCTGTACACGTAGGTAAGTCACATACTTTTATTAACATTACAAAGAATTATTGAATTATACTGTAGATCGCTTCTATAAAAGGGGCACTTAATACTATCTCCGTTATCCCGGATTGGAAAGCAACTAGAAGTGCATTTGTTTTTACTTTTTTCAGGAAATAGGTATTATACAAATCACGATAGTATATACGAAAAATTAACTTTTTAGCAAACTATTATTAATGTTAAGTAAAGAAAAATCTTTATGTCATAAGGTTACAATTCTAAGTAAATAAATGATTTAATAATAGTTATTCGTTACTTCAAAATCATATAAATATGATTACATGAATATGCTTCACATGTATTCATATATCAATCAATATAAAAAACTATTACACTACTTTCACTTACTTTTCCTGGCCTTCGAGTTCGTGTGAAAATGATCATGAGTATCCTAATGTAATATTTCATTGCAAGATTGCAACATGCAAGAGCATTTTTGCTACTATGTCCAGAATAGGAACTAGATAATTTGTAGCATATATAAATTGTTATAAGTTACAATTACGCACAGAAAAGGTGACAATAATGTGAAATTAATATAAAAAAAATATATAGTCATAATGTGTTTTTATTTATTTATCAGTCCCGGTATTTATGTTGTCGTGTTGTATCTATATAATTTTGTTTAATATACCTACGTATTATGTACATTTAATACTACGTTATATTATAAAGAATAGAAAAATAACAGACATATTTACATTTAAAAAAAAGTCCTTTACCGTTCGAATCATTATATACGGAAATTAATATTATATTTTACCCTATATTTTTTCTATATACGTCAAATAAGGGTCATAAAGAAGTAATTAAAATATTTTTATATGAATAAATAGTATATCTTCGACGCTATCAACACAGGACATATCTGCTTATAGATTGATCTATGACGCGTTTTGAACGCTACCTATATATCAAGTTTGTCCTTTAATTCTTCAGTTAGTGCAGAACTTGCAATCACAATGGACTTCACCGGCAAAGTTGTAATAATCACGGGGGCAAGTGGTGGCATCGGCGCTGCCTGTGCCCTCGACTTTGCAAAATTTAATGCTAAGTTGAGTATAGTCGGCCGCAATGAAGAAAAGCTTAGAAAAGTTGCTGAGCAATGCGAAAAAGTAAGCGGACAAAAACCTCTTGTAATAATTGCAGATATAAGCAAAGCAGAAGATGATGCTCGCATTGTCAAAGAGACCTTCGAGCTATATGGGAGATTAGACGTACTTGTGAACAACGCTGGAATTCTTCTTATGGCAGGTGTTTTGGAGGATATTGCAAATTATGATCGTTTAGCAGCAACGAATATACGAGGTCCATATATGCTAACATTGCAAGCTCTTCATCTATTGATTAAATTTAAAGGTAATGTAGTAAATATATCCAGCATTGTTTCAACTGTGCCAGTACCATCCATGATGCCTTATTGTATGACGAAAGCCGGACTAGATATGTTCACCAAATGTTTAGCACTCGATCTCGCTTCTCATGGTGTAAGAGTGAATTCCGTTAATCCAGGGCCAGTGGAAACTAATTTATTCACGGCGGCTGGGATACCCGAAGAGGCTAATAAGGATTTATTCGCTCATATGGGATCGAAGATGCCCTTACAAAAAGTTGCACAAAGTGAAGATGTCTCAAAGTTAGTTTTGTTCTTGGCTGACAATAATAGTTCAAATTGTATAACGGGAAGTTTTCATCTTATTGATTGTGGTCTACATCTCGGTGAGCCCCCCAAATCTGATTAAATATTAAAACTTATTTCAAATTTTAACAGCTGTTTGTGTATTGTATTCCTATTATTGTTACATTAATTTATTCTTATCACTTTAACAAATAAATCCTTTTTAATGTTAAAATAGTTATTTTATTTCTATATTTTATAACAAAGTAAAATATTATTTGTTATAAATAAATTGAAATGTTTTTTTTTTATTCTTAGATCATATGAAATATAATTTAAAGCCTTAGACATTATTATATTAGACAAACATCAATTTTATTATTTTCTTCAGAAGTATAGAAGTATTCATTTATTTTGAAAAACTCTTTTTGTTACGAAATTTTGGTATCAAAAAAATATTTTGGCTTAATGTAAATTTATAATCTTACAATACCTGTACTTTTTCCCTTAATAACATCAAGAACGAGAAATATTAAAATATGCTGAGATTTGTATCGAGTTAAGTAACAAAAGCAAAAGAGCATAGATAAGGGAAGTGGTGCTTCTAGAGGTCCGTCGAGGCTCGTTTGAGTTTTCCTCCGTTTCCACCTGAAAATACCTTTTAAGAAATCGTGGTAATATATATCTCGCTCTTCATCTCCCTAGATGTACTAACTGCGCTATCTACTCCGGTATTATAGCTGTTAATGAATTGGACTTACCTTCGAAGCTTATTAAAGAGATAAATTTGTGTATTACAAAAAATATAAAAATATTGTATTGAAATTCTGTATAATAAATATATAAAATACTTAAAGCTATTATAAAATATATTTTTAGCAAGTAATATAGGATAGTGAGAGAGACCTTCGTTCTCCACTTTTCTCACGAATGCAAGACGTTTAGTGTTTAGTGGCCGCACTTTGTCCTGTCAGCAGACAAGAGAAATGTAAAAAATAATATACAATCATTGTACCGAGTGGAAATCGAACGCATAACCAGTCGTATTTACAAGCACACGCTATCCCACTACTCCACGATGACTTCAAAATAATTTTATTATTGTATATGTGTTGACGAACAAAAAGCACAAATAACAAATCGGGTTAATGCCAATATAGCTCAGTTAGATTTCCTTATTTGAACACATATTCCTACATGTTAGGTGTGACAATATTTATAATTATTTTTTTACAATATTACACCATGTGGCCAGTCGTGGCCCTGTGGCACGAGCATGTGACTGTAAACGACTGGTTGTGGATTCGATTCCCACTGAAGGAGTGGAATTATTTAATATTTCCATTTTCTTCGCTCTGGTGCCGAGGTAAAGCACGGCGTTAAGTTCCGCCACTTAACACGCAATGCCTCCGAATTCGACGGAAAGTGGGGAACGGAGTGTCTTAACACTATGTTTCCTCTGCCTACCCTGCTGTGTGTGGGATACAGCGTGAAGCTAAAAAAAAAATTACACAAATCCTGATCTTACAGTTGAGCTACCACGCACTGTTTAAACTAGGCGGAAAATGAAAAACGAAGTGACATAGCACTTATTCTGTTTGCATAGACAGGAAATTACTAGAAACACATATATGTACGTTAAAAAAATTAAAAAACAACCATGATAACTACTGTTTGTAGAGAAAAAAAATGAAACCTTGAATATCTTTTTGTGTTACATTTAACATACAGTGGCGAAGTATCCCATATAAAACGTTTCCTATGGGCTTACCATGTAAATAATTATTTCAAGATTTATAGTATAATTTTTTAACGTCGATGTAACTCTTCAAAAACTTCACGCGTCGTATCTGGCTATGAATAGAGAAAATCTAATGGCAATCATTGAATTATGTACCTACTTGACAGCCACATTGATATACTATACGATGGCTAACGTAATTCAACACTGTGTCCTTACTCCTCAGCTAGATTAACACCGGCATACATGTATTTTCTCATGCGTGACTAACACGTGCTCGTATATGTAATTTTAAATCCATTTACTTTAACATTTAGTTTAAGTCATGCTTCAACTAACAGACGTGATACAATTTAATATCCCATGTTTTATTTTTTTAAAACTAACTCATTAAGTAATTAACGCCCTGATAGATATTACCTACTACTTTTTAAAAACGTCTGACTGCAACCGCGGTAGTTTTGGGTTCGATTCCCACTTGGGAAAATGATTATATTAAAACTTTTATTTCTTAGTTCTGATACCTAAGAAAAAGAGCTGCGTTGAGTTCTACCACAAAACACGCAAAGTCTCTATTTCGGACGAAATTTGAAAAACTCTCGTACTCCGCTTAATTAGATTACATCGTAAATAATGTAGCATTTCCTATAAACACTGTCTATTTACTGTTTTGTGTGCTGTCAGGTTAAAACGAAAACAGCGTTTCTCAATAGCTGGATGTAATTAAGAAAATTCCAAATAAGTATCTATTACGGAACTTGTATGTTAATTAAAAACTTTGGCAATAAATTTCAGCTTTCACTTAATGGCTCTCATTAGAAAATACATTCATTTTCAGGAGCAACGTTAAGTGTGGTGCTATCCCGATTAATATAATACCCTAATTTATACACGACAAATACCACCACGCTTATTATTGAACCGAATCTTTCAATTCTATACGGCAGTTAGGGTTACCGCTAAAGTAAACTAACAAATTAATTGGTAGCCCGTAGATAAATATTACTTTAGTATTGTGAATGTTCAATAATACAATAACAATATATGTGCTCACATCATATCAATTTTCTTTTGTTTTAGCTTCACGCTGAATCCCGCACACAGCAGGATAGGCAGAGGGAACCTAGTGTTAAGACACTCCGTTCCCCACTTTCCACCGAATTCATTGCGTGTTATGTTGCGGAACTTAACGCCGCACTTTGCCTCGGATACCAGAGCGAAGGAAATGGAAATATTAAATACTTTCACTCCTCGAGTGGGAATCGAATCCACAACCAGTCGTTTACAGTAACACGTTCGAGCCACTGCGCCACTGCTGGCCCCATCATCATCATATCATCTGTATATAGAATGATAATTAATCGATATTTTTAGCATGTGTGATGTAAAGACTCATTTGATGGTACGTAAGGCAAAGCACAGCGTTGAATCTCGCCACTTAACACACGATATTTCCGCTCAATTTCGACAAAAAGTGAAGTACAATCTATCTTAACACTGGGTTTTGACTACCCGTCTATGAAGCAAAAAGCGTGAAACTGTTCCTTTGATAAAAGAAATGAACGTGGGTCAAACACAACCGTCGTTTTCTACAATTTAAATTTGTATAGCAAATAAAATACTTTAAAAATATACTAATTCTTTATATATAAATTTTAAGAATGTTTGTTAGTACACTTTATGTTATATGACACTGTAGGTTAAATCTGCTTTTCTCTTCTGTTTATTATTTTTGAACCAATTCTTGTTTTCTATAGTTTCACATTTTCTATTAAAGCCGCTAAAATATTCGATAGCCCTATTCCATGTGCAGATAGTACCTTATATCTTAATTATATGTTCTACATGTATTTATCTCCCTATAATCATCTTGTTTTGGTGTGCGATTACTCCCTGAAGACTATTTCCGTTCATTAACTATACATCCGTTTGATCGTTTCTCTATTGTTAATATATAATTAAATTGGAGCTGTAAATTTACCTGTATTTATATATACATCATAGGCTATTGTGGAACAGTGGGGTATGGTATATACCATACCAAGAAGGTTTATCTTTAGACGAGACTGGATCGGGAGAGTGCTTAAGTTTAAAACTGTTTGTATATCTCTTCTCTGGCAAGAGTAAATGCGATATTGGGTTCTATAACTAGCACAATGTCAATGGAAAAGTGGATAGCGGAATGTTATCACACTAAGTTCTCTCTGCCTACTCGAGATGATGAAATATGAATCTGAAAGCTATATATGTTCACATCTTGTTTTTACATGTCACCACTGCAACACACTTCAAATTTACATTTATTATAGAATTATTTTACATATTACTAACTTTATACTAATGATATCGCCAATATATAATAACGAACATATTTTACATCGGCACAGACCTCTAAAATCACGAATTGCTCGAACACAAG
This sequence comes from Dryas iulia moderata, assembly GCA_019049465.1. NCBI lineage: Eukaryota > Metazoa > Arthropoda > Insecta > Lepidoptera > Nymphalidae > Dryas > Dryas iulia. The sequence continues at coordinate 8,077,114 of CM032431.1, forward strand.
GTGAAGCGTTAGCAAAAGTCATAAATACCGCTTTAATGCGGTTGTACTTAATATACGCCATTAGATAAGTATTGAGTGGAAATATGAGCCGTTATAGTATCGTTTCACGTGATTATTACCAATACGCGTTAATGTACAATCAGCATCAAAAATGAGCAATAAATTTAGTAAGTATACATTTTATGACATATTTCGTTAAAGGTCGTAGATGGTCACATGTAGTATACATGTACATGATGATAAGTAATACAAAAATAAACGAAACAAAAAATCTGTTTTTACATTCAAATACGGGATAAAGAAAGCAGCTTCACACTTCGCTTAGATAGTCAGAGAGAACTTAGTGTTTAACGCTACGTTTCAGATACCAGAGAGAAGAAATAAAACAACATCATTCCCCTGAGTGGGAATTGAACGCACAACCAGCGGGTCTCATAAAGAATATAAATTGTAGAAAAAATAAATATTTGATGTAGATTACATACCATCAGTTCGTTTGATTATAAATAAATAACGTTAAAATTCTAAACATACTTTTAAATCTTCCAATTAGATAAAATAAAATTAATATTTACGACTTATGCTGAAAACTCTACTAAGTATAACGTCGCTTCACACAAATTATAGGCACATTCTATATGAAGTAGGGGAGAGCGGGGCTAAAAGTTCCGATTTTTAATTAACCTTAAATAATGTTACGAATACTTGATTTCAGTATTCATACAATACGAATTAAATAAACTTACATGTCTAACTTTTTTATTTATATAGTTATTTGGAACATTCCTTATAAGATTTTTTTACTATTGTTATTTTAAAGACTAAAGTCGGAAAGTAACAACTTACCCCAACTTGGGGCAAGTTGTTAACGAACCGGGGTATATTGTTACCTGGTCTGTGAAAGCTTAATAGCACAAATAATTGTGAAATAAAAAACAATAAATGATAGATCTAAGATTGTTTATTTAAGCAATCATAAACAAGTATCATAAGAATCATTATTTAAGCATTAATCAACAGTATTATAAGAATCAACCAGTAAACATGTACGTTATAACAAGTAACTATAATTTATATTTAAACAATTATTAACAAACAATTATTAAGTCAACCAGTCTGGTCCAACTTTTCTATTTGCATGTCATGATGTTGGGATATTGCGAGCGTTGAATTTCACTGCACATTCATACACTACATTTTTTACTTCTTCTGGTAAAAGACCGAAGAAAATTGATGCTCATTTCAACAAATATTCTGCTGACTTATCTTCCTGTTCTTCAGTAAATCCTAATCTTACTTTCTTGTAACCAATAGAGACATTTTCTACTCCAGTTCTTAGGTTTTTGACAAATCTGTATAATCATTTTGATTTTCTGGCAACAGTTTTTATTTTCCTGCCATCTTTGATAACTGCATCTACAGCTTTTTGCATTAACTCCAGTGACACACAACCTCGTGTTAATTTTCGGGTATATGCTCGCATGCTACAAATGAAAAATTACATTATTTATATTCCAATGTTAGTATAAACGAATTGGGGTAAGCTTTTCCAAAGTCACAACGTGCCCCCGAAAAAAGGAACTTCTAGCCCCAAGTACACGTGTTGGAAAAAAGGCCAGATATAGGTTAGATTATGAAACATAAGTAATTTACGAATAGTGTACCGAAAAAGTATATAAAATATTATTTAAAAACACTAAAATACTCAAGGCTAATCGTTAAAATTTGTGAGATAGACCAAAAATACGAAATATGGAAATATTTACGTACGTGAGTTATTGAGGCGCGTCCTGCTGTTCTGATGTTTCTAGTGCCAATGGCCTATTCAAGATGGTGGCCGTCGGTGCGCTATCGCCTTCCGTTTCACGATGTGTTTAATCTATATTCCTATCCTTTTTCCTAGGGAAGCTATTTCAATCGGAACAACTTACCTCGGTAACTTCTAACCCCGCTCTCCCCTACCTACTCAAGAAGTTTGTATCAGTGCTCCTCGTACTAGCTTTAACTCCTGTTAGAAGTTGCAAATTGGATGCTGTGGATACTTTATAGCTTTTATTACAGAACATGATTTTACATCTTAAGTATTTTGCTAAATTTAATAACTATAACACGAAACACATAACGATTAGTTTGTTAGACATTATTATTCTGTACAAGTACCGTAAGTAACGCAAGTGTTATTACAATATTATATAACTTAATAGCATTAAATTTATGTTGTTTATGCTATTTTTTTTTTTTCAAAATGTTATAACGAAATGTCAAAAGAATCATTACATCTCATATCGAAAACACAATATAAAACCATAAAAAAATTGTGGTAAAGTCGGCTTAAAAAATACCTTTTTTTAAGTGACGCTTGTACTTTATGTAATACAATATTAAATAAATGCCTACCTAAAAATATTCAATTATTATTATTACTTATTTTCGCAAAATGAGATGTATATAGGCATAATTCTGTGTCAAGAACATATTGCGTTTTATTGTTAAAAAAAACACTAATGGCTACAATATTACATAACATTTTACCGGCACGTGAGCGTCTTATATGCTGACAGTAATCACAAGGACTCACAGGATTTCGCCCTTCGAAATATATTGGGCCCGTTCGCTTGACCCTAGAGACCGGAGTGCACGCTTAGTCGACACCTTGCCGCACACATGGGAATATAAACTTTAATTCCATTGCTTCTAAGCTCATATTGTTTTATACTTTGAAATTAGGAAATGACTCGCCCATGGAATACGTGTATCTTATGCGACAATAGATCGCATTTCTCTACAATCGATGTTGTACGTTCTTAGAATACACGCTAAATGTCAAATAGGCCCTTCTCGCAATTCAAGAAAGGGTTATTTCTTATCTATTAAACGAACGTATGGAATTCATATATTAAATGTAATATAATTATAATATAGAAAATTAATTCCAAATTGGTATTGAATGTTTAGATTTTCTCATCTCAGACAGAAACCTTTTAAATCAAGTACGGTCCTGGTATCTACTCGAGTATCTAGCCACAGCGCCGCCGCGCCGTTTCAACGTAAATACTCAGAGATGTTATCGTATAATCATATATATTTATTTCATCTTTACATCGTATATCATATTTATATACGCAAAGGGTGGTAACATAATTTGTTCGATATGTGTATGTATTTGTATATGAAACTGAAAGATATAACTTAAGTAAGTATATATGAGTTACATTTAGTAAACTACCTTCAAAAATAGTTTTTTAAGGTAACTTATAAGAAAAATGACTATGTCATATCTGTTCATATTTCTGCTGCTAATCGATTTTGATTACTACAATAGTAACATATGTTATATGTAAGCGCTATATGGAACCAGTCGTGGAGCAAGGTCTCGAAATGTGATTGTAAACGCGACTCACTATGGATTCGATTCCCACTCTAAAAGTGGAAATATTTAATTTTTCCATTTTCTTTGCTATGGTGTCGAGACAAATCGCGGTGTTTTCTTCCTCCACTTAACATGCAATGCCTCCAAAATTCGTCGGAAAATGGGGAACGGAGTGTCTTAACACTAGGTTCTGCGTATCCACCCCTACAGCGTGAAGCATAAAAAATGTAAGCGCTAAATATATGTGGTCTGAGAGGCTTTTGAATCAATATAAACAAAAAAAATATCAACGATTTTGGACTCAAGAATACAAAAATTACCTATGAGCGCAGAGAGCACAACAAAAGCGCAAAGAGCACACTTAATAAATTTGCAACATATTATCTAATTTTCGTGCGTTTTCTAGGCGTTTTTCCTAGGTCTATAAAACCTAGTGTCTCAAAACACTCTTCTCACCTTTCCGCTTAATCTGTTGTGAAACTTAATAGGTAAATTAAATAAATACACATGTTATCACGAACCAAAATAAAGTAAATATATCTAAAACATTACAGCTCATATTTTAGTGATTTAGTTTGATGTTTGTTCATAATTCCAGTTCGTGCGAGCCCAACGGCTTTCTTAACACGGGTTAGTAATAAAAAGATCACACGCAATCATATTTTATCGGCAAAGCTATTTTTCGCAGGCGGATCTTTCCTTCCGCAGCGCTTACACTCTTTTTACCAAATGCCTCAATACTCGTATACCCTAAGATACATAAAACGGCGTGTTAACAATAACAGAATCGAGACATACTTTATTGAGATAACTTTAGTTATGAATACCTCGAGTGATTTATCGAGGGTTTTCTCAACTTGTTCGGGCAAAATTTTATGTTATTTTGGATTTAGAAGCTTGAATTTTCTTTAAATAATGAATGAGTTTAGTGTTGTGGTATTTTATATGTGTGAATTAATAATGTGTAGAGTAGAATAGCATCTGTAAACTGTATGGTTGTGGGTTCAATTTGTATATTGGGGGAATTAAGTTAAAAATTGTTATCATTCCCCCGATTTTCGACTAAAATAGAGTATTTTAACAATAGTTTGTCTTTCCGTGTTTTTAATACGCGAAAAAAACGTGATACTGGAAAAAGTTATGTTAGACTGTAAAAATAAATAAATAACTCGTAACTTTGACGAAATTTTCATTATGATTATATACAACTATAATATTATTTATATCCTCCAAATTGTTCCAACTGCACCACGTTGGCCTCATGAGAAATATAATCATATTTATTAAAACACATTGTTCAATTTCGCCTTCAGATTCATAAAAGAAATAGGACTAATTTAATTATGTAAAAACACGAAAACTACTTCAAAATAAAGACTCTTTTAGTAAACGGTCTTATGGTAACAAGTATGGGTGGTAAGCCATACTATAGAATTCTCTATGTGTGTTTTTCCAAAGGCAGCAATTATGTCAATTTATTTGTCCTGGTAATATAGCGAAATTATAGAGACCTTATATAACGCTTACAACAACTATAACACTACGCATTTAAAACAAAATTGATATTTAATTGCAGCATGCATCGCATGCAAATGATAAGAAGGACCTTGCAAGGCAAACAATGTTCACAACGTTTATTAGTCACGTATTATGTTATAAATTTTGCGCTACAAATTTATTATGTTTACAATATCAGGGTATTTGGAGGGAACGTGACCTCACACCTCGGGAACAGGTAGCAACACAAGCAATAATTCAATCAAATGTGGCTTAACCGACCTCTCTCTATGTTTACCAAACACCTTCCTCGCCGCGCTACGGCGTACTTAAGTCTTAATTATGGAGCTAGCGTTCGATTATAACCTTTACTAATAACAAGTTTCGATATAGTTTTACATTTAGATTCATTTGAAACTCCCATACGACTTCAGTTTAACAAACCCATAATATGAGTACAAACGCAGCTCTCGTGATCGTAATTTTAGTAGTTAAAATAATTTTATGTAGAGATGAGGACAAAATTTCCAAAGGTATTTGTTTTTTGAATTTTTTTCACGAACACTCGTAATCAAATGATTAAATAGAGATATAGAGATATCTTTAAAAGAAATGTTAGTTTTCTTATTTTTATAAGTGGAAAGTATAAAGTTAGGTATAATTTAGTCTATCAGTAGACCCTCGGGAGTCGTAATGGACCTGTGAAAACCATTGAAAAAGAACTTAAGAAAGCTTGTGTCCTTTGTTAGATTTATTTCTAAAATAGTTTTAGACTAAGTACATCTAGTATAGTTATAGATAAAAACTACTTGCACCTAGGTGAAGTTTATGTTTGTATAAATATTATAGCCTCGATAAAGGTGTATATATTACTTGTCACATTTAATGGCATTAGATTCATAAATCCCGTATTGTGACCTCAACATTTTGCGTTATCTGTATTTCTATCATGACACCACATTTTTCATGAAACCAGTGTGTAAGGGTAAGTTATCTTTCCATATTCCATAAACTAAAACCGCGAAAAAATGAAAAGGTAAAATAGCCGCTGCTGTGCAACGCACGTTTACGAATATCGATGATACATTTTATACTTAGCGAAACTTACCAAATTAACATATTTTCGTAGCTTGTTATTGGCCTCGTGAGGTATATGAGCCATGTTTTGGTGGTTGTGCGGAGATTTCTTGTGATAATCCACGTAATCACCTTCGACCCTGCTACCCTTACTGCGAGCCAGGCTGTGTCTGCGAGGATCCCTACGTAAGAGACGACCGCACGCACCAGTGCGTTTTACCTCAAGATTGTTCACCGTATGTAACCAAAATATAAAACTATGTAAAACTTAATACTATATGTCAGTGTACAAGTCATTCAGTCATTGTACAAGATCAAGTTAATTAAATTAATATAATTTATATTATATATTTTTTATATATCATGTATGTCCAAATCGTTTATTATTATTATTAATAGATACATTTAAAGTTCAAGAATTTTTTTTTTTAAATTAGTTATATATATAAACAATGAACAATTCAATTATCGTATGAAAATACATCACAATTTTATATAAAGTAAATAGCATTTTATACTAATATCATTAAAAAAGTTATTCTACATAATTTTTTTTTTAGAACACAAATGGGTATTCCAGTGCCGAGCATAAGATCTCCAACATCTAAAGACGATTTGAAATCTGTAGAGAGACGACGTAGAGGTCACGCTAAGCGGGAAAACGAGCCTGCATTAAATGACAATAACGCTACTCCCAATCACGTGGATGAGATGGGAAGGGAACGAGGGGAAGTTTCTAGAATGGGAAATTATTTCAACATTGTGATTGCGCCACCCCCCATTAGGGCAATCCAACCGCGAAAAACATTTCATAATGATATTAAAGGAATACCGGTTAAACGAGTCTAAAATAAATGTCTTTTTCAAGTTACAGTTTTAGTTGTTTGATATATTTGTAGCCTTACGTTATGTTTACAAATATTTTGTAATTATATTTATTATGTAAACTTTATACTTTAATTTTGATAAAATATATTTTTTAATTAAAAGGAAAATTGTATAGTGATTTGAATTTAATTATTATAATAAATCATGTACCTATGTAGACAAGCTATTAAAAATGTATCACATAATACTATATTTTTATTTCTTCAACAACGTGTCACTTCAATTTATACCATACAATGCCCAATTATGGTCAAATGGAGCTTAACTATGTATGGATTAATAATAAATAAAACAAAAAAATCAAAAATAGCAGCGCGAGCGTTTTATGTCCTTTCGCAATCATAACAAACTTTGGCGGACTCTAGTTCTTTTATTAAACAATCATGCATATTGGCTTAATTGGTAGTTAATTCACAGTTATTAGAAACGGAAAACCAAATTTATCGGCAAACGTTATGAATTGATGCGAATTAGACAAAACGATGAGATATTTGTTAATCTTGGCTTTACTACTTTGTGAGTTAACAATAATAAAATATATTGCTAATAATATAGGTAATATATTAACGTGAAACACATTTCAGACGATATTGCGGATGCTACAAGAGCAAATATTTACGATTACGATGACCCAGATAGTATGAAGCCGCATTCCTTCCTTGATGAAAGGCGAAATTGGAGAAAGAAAGCATTATTAAAACCATTTGAAGTGGAACACAAAGAGTGGGATGACAGACGATATGAACACGACAATCCGAGATATTTGGACGACTTGGATACTAAGCGCTATGTAGGGAGCGATAGGCGGCGAGAGATGGATCCCGAAAGAATTTATAAGGAAGAAAGACGCTACGAAGACGCTGATAATGTAAACAACTTGCAAAGAACAAAAGATGAAGTAGGACATAATGCTGCTCCTTTGTAAATATATATAACCGAGCTTGTACTGTGTTTAGAATTAACTCTAACGAATCATTTAAATTAATTAGAAATATTTTTGCAGATCTAAAGAAAATGAAAAAAATGAACCGTTTGTAATGACGTGCGATAGAGCAAATGAAAGGTAATTATATAAATATAACCGTTAATCTGAAAAGCTAACGAGACTGGCTATTTTCAAAATTTTTTAAAGTGCTACTTACACACTTAGGAAATAGAAAAACATTTTTAGAAAACGTATAAAAATTTGAACGCAACAGGATGGTCGATAGAATGGCTAACATTTTTTTTGTGCTTATCCTTTAATAGATATGAGCCGTGTTTCGCGGGGTGCGCGGCGGTGACATGTGATAACCCTCGCGAGAGGCTTCGCCCTTGCTACCCCTTCTGCGAGCCTGGCTGCGTATGCGTGCAGCCCTACGTACGGGACGACCGAACTCACAAATGCATCCCACCTGAAGAATGCACTAAGTAATTTATACGAGTATATAATACTAAAAAAAGAAAGAAAAATAACTCCTCTCAAAATTTGTTATAAAATATTGAAATAGTTATCCAAAAAATAAAATTAATTTAAACGTGTTTTTAAAAAAGCAAAATTTTATAACATTTCAATTATGACATGCATAAACATAGTCATACAAACTTATATACTTATACTATGGGACCATAGACTTATTTATATGCATCATATTATTTCGTAGAATATGTAACTGATTCGCACTATTTGAAAGTGAGATTAGGCAAAGGATATAAAGATATAAAAAATTGTGTTAAAAAAATATTTTGCTCAAATTCAAACACCTATGTGAATTACACCAACACACCTGTTTGAATTTGAACAAAAAATATCTCGCAAAATTACCAATCACTTCATATTCCTTCTAGCAGGATCAAAAAATAACTATTAACAAGCCTCCTATTAACATAGTGTTAATACAAACATATTTAAGTGCACAGTAATACAAAGCAACTGAAAGTGTTAAGGATTTTTTGTATTCACTACAACATCCAATAAAGTTAATACATAAATTGTTTGCGTAATCTAGTATGTTGTTCACAGAGGTCTCAAAGGAATTCCCGACCTCGGCGGCGACACTTAGTGCGAACGAAGAAATGTCACTGATGCAAACAATAGACAGCCTTCAGATCCTCACTTACAGTAAAGGGATCTTATTACCGTGCCGCAATCCTGATCTCCATTCACGCTATTGTAAATAAATATTATAATGTACCTCCATTCTGTATTGTAACTTGAATGGAATATTATTTTTACTTCTTATTCACCTGCAATAAGGTAGTTTTGGTTTTTTTATACAGATAATTATATAAAAATGTCAATTTGCGTATGTACGCATATATAATAAGCCCTATTTCTAGACATTCGTAGTTAATATATTTCGTTTAAAATAATTTCAGAACTTGCAATCAATACATTTATTTTTATATTCATGATATTATACCACTTAGTAAGCTACTGATATCATACATCACGTTCAGCTACATAGAGGCTGTTTGTTTCACGCTGTCTTACCTTACCAGGATAGGGAAAGAGGTGCATTATAAATAAGAATATTTCCCCCTGTTAGATATTCTACCTACCTACCCACAACTATTTGTTGTATTTTCAGCCACATAAGCCTCAACATGTATTTAGCTATCTTTTTTTAATATAAGAATCAATTAATGAACATAATAGTGTACATTATGTAAGTAACTAATCTAACAGAAATAATAATAAAAAATTGTAATGTATTTTCAATTTTTTTTCCTTAATAGCAATTCTATGATCAAATGAAAACAAAGCGAATAATTCATCGATTCAACTTACAACACGCTATTGTTTATAGCAGAGCATTCCGCTAGAATAGAATTAGCATTGTTCATTTCGCTTATAGCTCCTAGATTGACTTCCTTTGAAAAGCTTTAATACTCAAACGTTTGTATTAATTAATGTAATGAGACTAGTGCACTACTCTTACTCGATACATGAACTGTTATTGTGCAGAAGCGGAAAATAATAACATTTTTATGATTTCCCAATGAACACTCGCCGGTTTAGGAAACAGTTATGTATTTTGTAGTTTTGTTTTTTAAGTTTTCAATATTTTTTTCTACTGTGTTGAGCGAAAATACTTACGGTAAGTAAAGTTATATTTTCTTTATAACAATGTAGTTTAGCTTTAATTAGTTTGAGACTATTGTGGTACAGTGGAACAGTGTCTGACTGTAACTGCAATTGGCCCTAGGTTCGATTCCCATTCGGGGAAATGATATTTATGTTATTTAAATTACTTTCATTTCTCCGCTCTGTGAAAAAAGCAATGAGCGGCGTCGAGTTCCACCACTCAACACGTCTTGATATCCGGCGGAAAGTGAAGAACAGAGTGACTGCCCTACAATGCAGGAAAACGTAAAGCTAAAAAATATAGGTTTACTTATGTCAACATTAGAAAATAACTACTGTCTTTTCGACAATTCATTTTGAAACAATAATTCAGACGATTATAAGAAAAAATAAATAAATAAAAGTCATTAACAGTTACAACAGGTTTCTATACAATTGCAGAGTGTCGAGAACATGGTCGATTCGAATATTGCATAGATGAAATACCTGGTTGTGTAATCGGCTGCCACTGTCATCCAGGATACTATTTTGATACAGATACAAAAATATGTGAACCCAAGTATGTTTTTTTATTAAGAACTCATTTAATTCTTACGAAGTATAGTACCTACTTGGGGCCAGTCGTGGCGCAGTGGCACAAAGTGTAAAGCAACTGTAAAGCAACTTGTTGTGGGTTCGATTCTCACTCGACGAGTGGGAATATTTAATATTTCCATTTTCTTAGCTCTGATGTCGAAGCAAAGCGCGGTGTTAAGTTCCGCCACTTAACTCAGCGGAAAGTGGGGAACGGAGAGTCTTAACACTAGGTTCCCTCCGCCTACCCAACTGTGTGTGGGATACAGCGTGAAGCTAAAAAGAATATATAGTAGGTATATATAAAATAGATTGCAAATATTAACCGCAGCTTCTAACTTTAATGATTATTTTCTCTGTACGCTGCACCCTAAATACACCAATTACCAATATGCCTATATTTATTTCCCCTCATTCAGGGACGTCACTTAATAAAGATCGAATAATAAGACGAAGCCGAATTTATAATTTGGACCTAGTTAACTGCAATTAGTATATAATTACATAATAAGTGACACGAGTTCAAATTTCAATGAATTTAAATTGGATTTTGAGGGCATCATGGCGTAGTCTGACAGCTTCTGACTGTAAACTCGATGGTTATGGGTTCGATTCCCAGTTGGTGAAACGGTCATATATTATTTTCATTTTACCGCACTAGTACCTAAGAAGAGCGCTGAACGTTCCGCGCTTAGATTACACCTCTCAACACGCAGTGTCTGAATTTCGGGCGGAAAGTGGTAAACGGACACACAAGTTTCTCTTAGATCACCCCACTCCATAAGCGTGAAAATGTAAAAGAAAAATTGAAAATCGTTAACTTTAACCAGCACATTGTATTACTTCCAGCACGTTTCACTTAAATTATTAATTCATTTGTTAGTAAATTTCGCTTCAATGTAATGTACAATCATATCATGGCTGAATTCAGGCATGTCTGAATGTAATAAATTATTGTGTTTTTAAATTTGGTTCTGTGCTTAAAGTACCTTATGCATATTTTGATAAAATTTATGTTGTAGTTCCAAATTAATAGAGCATCATAGACGTCACTACACGGGCGAACCGACGCGAATCATAAACTCCGCCACTCCCAATGTAGCAACTGAAACAGAGTCCCTTCTCTCAAGTAAACTTAACGACAATGTGGATGAAATTAGCAATGATGCGAACGATATAGGTGATTGGCTCTACAATCAATTCTTTAAAACAATCGAAAACCAAGTCATTAATAGCACAAACGGAAAAGACTTACCAACACGCCGGAGTGGAACATCTATTAAAAAACCTGAAAGAAAAAAGAAATTGAGCAAAAATAGAAAAAGGAATAAGAAAATTGACAAAAAAAGGTTCAGGAAAAAACTACTTCGGATAACAGAAAATGATAGCTTGTTTGACATGGCATCTCGATCTAGCTCAGGCTCAAGTGAATCGAGCTCCAGTGATTCATCTCCAGAACATTCTAGACATGAGAAAGATGATGAACACGGACATAAGAAAATTATAGTTTATAATAAAAAGCCGAAGCCGCCATTGCCTAGCTTCATTTTTCTACCAAACTTAGATACACCATTCTATCCCCCTATAGGTCTTCCACCGCCTCCTGTTGTACCCATGTACCCTATTGTGCCAGTGCCCTCCCGTAGTTTCCATTTGATATAGGAGCCGGTGAGTTTTCTAATTTATTTTACTTTTAATTCATTAGTATTGTATAAAAATAAGTAACAAATGATTTTTTATGTCAAAACAATGGAATATTTTATTTAAATACACCTCATAACATACATCGATAACAAAGTTATATTATTTTAAAATACATATATATGTATATATATATATATATATATATATATATATATATATATATATATATATATATATATATATATATATATATATATATATATATATATATATTTTAAAATACATATATATGTATTTTTGACACATTATTTATTATTTATCTTGATCATATAAAATTGTGTATTCATGAATTGGTCAGATTTCGAAAATCGACGTTTGGTCGTATCGTAAAATAAGATTTTATAACATAAATTTAATATAAATTCAGAATATGTGCGTATAAATTGTGGTGTATTCATTCTTTACATATAATGTGAATGATTTTTAACTAAAACACTTTTAACCTCTTAAACAAACTGCTAAACAAATAAAATAATGGAATATTTTATTTATTTTTTACTTGCATTATTTTTTACTTGCTGATCGTGCTTACCTGTGATGGATAGCCACATAGACAAACACAGACAAGATTACAGCTTTTATAAAATAACGAAGGTGTGAAGGTCATCGCTGGCTCTTAAGCCTGGCCGTTTTGTGACTAACAGCTACCATGTTGGATACGTGATATTTTTTTTTACCAATAGAACGACTATTGGTAATTAATAATTACTTTATGATTTGGTTAAGTTCAATCGATCGAGATTTAATGTCACGAGAGAACCACACGTTTAGTTGATCATCGAGCATTTTATGAAATGCAACCAATTCAAGATATCGAAAATAATTTCATGAAATTATCGATTCTACGATTTGGTCACGATCTATATATAAGTGTTGTATACATTACCTAATAACAATTTACAGATTGCACTACCGAAGCCACGAAGACAACATCGTCTCCGACCACAACCCCTCTTCCTCCTACTACTACTACTACTACTACGACTACATCACAAGTAACCGTAACTGATGAACCAACAACGCAAGCCACTCCTAGTCCGACTATAAAATATGACTCTGTGATGTAAGTGTTTTAAAGATCAATGTTACGTGTCTGTAGATGAACCTACCCATGAGCTTATACTAATCTTAACTAACAAGAATGTAGTTCTTTTTATATTTTAAAATATAATTTAAATATATTACAGTCCGTCCAAAAACAAACATGTCTAATGACTTTACATAGTTCCTAATACATAAGTATCAATAATTATGTAATAATTCAATTTTATTTAATGTCCCGGACACAAACGGAGATAAATACCAAAGCGATATTCGACATATTATTTTTAATAATTTAATTGAAATCAGTTTTTGCGTACTTATATACTATCAACATGTCAGTTTAAAACATAAACTACATTTAATACTTACGTAAATAAACTTGGGAAAAATAAAATGTATAACATTACTACACGATAGCCATTTAATTTCAATGCCTATACAATTTTACGCAAGCGCCCCATTGTGAGGCTGAGCCGCTAAATCTATCAGATGCGGCCCAGTGCTTTCAATGCTATAGTGCTATGTATATGAAACTATTACGAACCTGTTATTTCGCCTCGATCCTTTTACTTTTTTTTAGATAGGTTTATGTAAAAAATAGAATTTACAGAAAAGAAAGCAAAAGTAACAATAGCAATATGATGATTGTAGGTGCTAATTTTTACACAACATTAAATTTTTATATATAACTAGTTGTTGCTCGTAACTCAGATGACTAGACTTTATAACTTGAATGAAAACAATATAAATATAACCATTTCATCAAGTGGGCATCGATCCTATTAGGGAGCCTATATCCTGGGTTAGCATCAGCTTAATAATATAGTAAGCTGATGCCACTCTGCCTAAACAAGTTTTATCAATGCGGTATTTATTTATTTTTTATAGTTAAGGTGGTCTACCATGATTTTTCATCATATTTTTCCTATTTTTAATTAATATAGAATAAGAATAGAGTAATGAAAAATGTCTATCACATTGAACTATTCTAGTTCAGGGAGCATTTACTTATTTCATTTGGTTAGCTAGATTATAATGGGTTCTTTGTCAGTTGACCCTGATCTTTTAATTCATGTGTGTGTCAACGTATAATGAGCATCACACTAATTAACATATTTATTGAAGGCGGCCTTTCACTTATTCTTAAAGCATAGCTAATGTACTGTGACTCTACCGCGAGTGGAGTAACGCTTTGAAATCAATTATACTCTAAGCCTTGCCCAGGAATAAAAAATATATAGCGAAATAAAATTCATTCAAATCTACTCCGTAAATTGGCGTGTACCAAGAGAGAGTAATTCAGATTATATCTATATAAACTTATAAATTTAAAAAACATGGATTCTATTACTGCTTTTTCATCCTCTAAATTATTTTTGGTTAGGTTCAATGAACAGACATTACTTTTTTACTGCTTTATTATAAATAGATGTAGGCTTATGTCTTGATTAAACAATGATAGTACCATGATTCTATAAATATGTATATCTTTAAAACAGACGTTAAACGAATATGTTTAAAGTATCACTCGAATCACCTCATTCACCCCACACAACGCAGGAGATACGTGGCAATAAATATGTAATTAATCTCTTTCTTAAAATGTTGTTGATGAACTTGAATTATACATATAGACTGACAATATATAAGCTTGTATATTTGTAGATTTCATACATGTATGCAAGTGTTATTAATGTTTTTATAATAGTTACTAACATTACTGTAGATAATATTGTAAATAACTACTCGCTTTTATTCTAAAACCTTCTATTGGTTTCTGATAACGTTTATCATAGCAGTCACGAATAAGCAACTCATAAACAAAAGTAAATACTAAATAAGTGTATGATTTTAAATAATAAAAATATTTTATGGTAGATTCGTGACAATACTGGAAATTTGAAATTTTTATTTTTTCGAATTTAAGTATACAGAAGTAACATAATACTAATATATGATACCTACTCTATAATAGGCCATGTCAATACAAAATCACTTTATATTACAGAGCTGCTCTTCAACTACCGAAAAAGAGAAAAAAGAAAATATCAAGAATCTCGCAACAAAATAAACTAGAAAACGATAATGGGTAATAAAACATTATTAACTTATTAATTTAAATTGAGATATATTAAATTATCTATTTCTTTAAGGGTTTATAATTATTTACATAATTGTTTATTATACTGGAATTTGTTATGATTATTATAAGTTCAATTTTTACAAGATATGGAAATACTTACTTGCTTGGTGTACTTACACACATACCACCGAACCGTAACATATCATCAGATATTTGGCGGTTCGTATATGACATGATGGTGGTCGCAAGCCAGTCGCAGAATGAATCTTATACCATAAAGTTACTGGGTTGCCCACCTTTCATAACCCGGGACGGGACCCACGGGTGAAAATTTTTCTTCTTTCTTGTTTCTGATGCTTATAAATTTCGTAAATGCTAATTAAAAAATAAAAATAATAATATTTATAATAGTATAAGTACAGGATAATAATTATGTCAAATAAACATCACTTGTATTTTTTTTACAGGTTAGCCAGCCTACCACCGAGTAGTCGGCAAAAATTAGTAAGATTTATGTTTTATCAAACTAATTTTCATACGTATTTATTTGAATCGAGTACAATATTTTTTATTGTTTGTAATAATGTATTTGTATTAATATACATATAATTGATTTATTTTGCAGTTCTCACGACTCAAAGAAAGGATCAATCACCCATCAGCAAAATATTTTATATCTCCTTGGCAGAGAAATAAAAAAATATTGATGAATAGCCTTACTAAAGATGACGTTTTTGACAGTCCACTAATGGAAGATGGTATACCTGAAAATCTTTTGAGAAATCAAAAGGCAAGTAAATCCATAAACGCAGAGGAGCCCTCTGGAAATGTAGACTTTGAGTACTTAACAGAACTAATACACAAAGCAGATATGAAAAACAAAACAAATGACTTACCACCTATAGAGTATAATCCTTTTGACAGTGTCGAAATGTACAAGCCAACCAGAGATGAAAAACAGGATTATTCTGATTATATTGTTCCACCAAATACTCCTGACAGTCGCCGGTACGCCCGTCCTAGTAACAAAAAAATGGATGATTTGTATTACACAAAACTAGGCAGGGAAATAGCGTCAATGATACGCGGCGTCGATGTGCAAAACAGAGAAGCAAATGTTCAAATAGAAGGAAAACGTGATCCTTCAAAAGGTGATCTATATTTTAGTAACAATTCTCCGCGGTCATATTGGGAACGATCTGTACGATCACCTTTAACATTTTTAAATATGAATAAAAACAAATTTGAATATTTAAAAAAAAGTAATGAATTACTTTTTGATATTGAAAATAAAATAGAAATAATTGCTTCTACAGTGCCTACATTAAGTTTACAAGAAATAGAAAACATCGTTCGCGTTATGGATGTAGCTAAAAAACAAATAAAGGACAGAGAAGCTGATATTAAGAGCTTGTTACCAAATACCAATAATTTTAATATCAATTTATGGCCTCGACATGAAAATGCTGTTATAGACAACCATAAAGCACCATCTGAAGTTAAACGAAACTTTGATACAAGCAAAGATAAGATTGTTGATAAAGCAAGTGTTATACCAGACGGTTCACGTATTCAAATGCAAGAAATCAAAAGACTGATGGCTTGGCAGAAACCTCCTAAGCTTGAGAAACCTAATATTCAGCAGCCCAATGTACAAAGATTTCAGGCAAAAACAGATGCTAAGCCATACTTTGAAAATACATTACATCATAAAACGAAGCCACAGTATGAAAATAAATCAAAAGTTGTTCCATTCTCACCAAACAATTCCAAAGAACCATTATTAGGATACGATATGAACTCTATTATTTTGAAACACAAAAAATATTTTGACGAAAATCACAATTTTTATATAAACCAACCAAAATCGTATACCAGAGCGCCGTATCCTTCGTACTTCCACCAAGAAATTAATCATTTTGACTATATAAATTAAATTAAGTATTTTTCCAATTAATGAATTATAAAGCTATTTTATAAAGTACGGCTTCCTAAATAAATATATTATGTCATTTTATTATTTGAAGTTTTGTTGATCTCCCTCTTTCGGATAAACTTTTAAATATGAAAATAAAAAGCCTTGCCTCCTTACAGTCTCTACTCTGTTGTTCTTAATCATGTTAGATAAATGTATTTAGGGAGTAATTATAACGTCTAATCGATTTGTTCAGACCCAACGCCAAGTTTCTGTGACTCGATACGAATGGTGACTGTAAATAAAGTCCTTAATGCGGGGACTACAAGTAAATTAGGATGTCTGAAACAAGCAAGTCCAGGATGATTCTGTTCAAAGTTCAAAAGGCTCTGTGCGACGGCAGAATATTAAACTTGTCTATTTGCCTTTTATTTTCTACTAAAATTGTAAGCTAATTACTTAAGAAAGAAGTAGACGTAGGAAGTATTTTCGTTTTGTAATCATGAATATTATTTAAAATATGAAGAGAAAAAATTCAAAAATATCAACGTTTATACTTTTTTTCTAGCTTCACGCTGATCCCGCACACAGTAGGTAGGTAGGCAGAGGTATCCTAATGTTAAGACACTCCGTTTCTCACTTTCCGCAGAATTCGGAGGCATTGCGTGTTAAGTGGCGGAACCAAACGCCGCGCTTTGCCTCTGATACCAGAGCGAAGGAAATGGAAATCTTATATATTTCCACTCCTCGAGTGGGAATGGAACCCACAATCAGTCGTTTGTAGTCACACGTTCGTGCCACTGCGCCACGTTTATAGTTTACGTATAATATTACTAATATTATTATAAGCCAAGTATTATTAAGTATACTCAACCCATGCACTAAACCCATGCACCAAATGCACCAAAACCCAAATCATATAATTTTAGTCATAATAAATGCAATTTGACTTGAAAAAAAAAACATAGAAGAAAACTTAAGAACAACAACATTACAAACTCAAAACGGTGCTAAAAATAGAAAAATCAAAGTGATTTCCGAACGAGTAGGTCCAATCAGACAAGCTATAAAAGCATGGTATATATTAGACACACATATATTGAGTACTCGTAATATTGAGACGGGCTTACAAATAGGGCTGAAATTTATTTGGCTCGGTATCGGGAAAGCATTTCCAATTTTCATATTTCCCGCGATGGGACGCCGCGTTTCCTATCTAGACCCTAAATCTTTCCACGGTATTTTTATGATATATAATTGATTGCACTACTCGTCTTATAAAAATATTGAATTGGATTTGTTATAGTCTTTTTCATTTCAACATAGTATATTTTTTGTGTCGTAAGCTTGTCTTTAGTTCATGCAGTAAAAGAAAAGATCGCGTCTAGGGAAATTTAATCAGTAACGTAATACAATAAAAAAGGAAGATACTAAGCTGAATTTCTCAAGTTGCTTGCTCAGTGTCGACTATGGTAAGTGTTCTTCAAAGCGCAGATTGCGGAGAACTTTAAGCCAACTAGGCACAAAACAAAGTCGAATGAAAAAAACATTTTTATTCCATTGAAGATTCTGTAGCACCTTGCAAAAACTTTGCCCTACTATTTATCCAATGAAGTACAATTTTTATTCTGTTTTGCAATAAGTTTACTCTGCAGACATTGTGGCAGATTATATTAGCATTTATACTGTGGTTCAAACCGCGAGGCTCAATCTACACCTTACAAAGTTGAATAAGAAATAGTAATAACGGAAAGAAAGCAAGCGCGATACTTCCTATAAAGTTTCTTCAGTAAAATGTTCAAGTGATGGCACCAAGTTGAAACAATTTTCATAACGACAGAAGCAGTTCCAAGTTAGATAGACGCTTGATGAAATAAAAACGAATAAAAAGAAACAACCATTACCTGTGCCATTATGTATAATACACGTTTAACGTTACAATATCTTTTCTTTTTTTAATGTATTGTTAAAAGGTTATTTGATTCATTTCTTTTTTAATTTTATAAGTCGAAATAAAAAGCTTATATCAAGTTAATTGCACACGTATAATTTGTAGATCCATGTACTCGAAGTTACGGGACGTATGGACTATAGAGGCATGACCGAACGGCT
Source organism: Dryas iulia moderata (assembly GCA_019049465.1). Taxonomy (NCBI): domain Eukaryota; kingdom Metazoa; phylum Arthropoda; class Insecta; order Lepidoptera; family Nymphalidae; genus Dryas; species Dryas iulia. Next base: position 8,096,444 of record CM032431.1, read on the forward strand.
TCGGTACCCGCTCCTATTAATGAATTCGCTCTCGGATCAAATCCTCTAACAAATTAGGATTAGATGAGGGACCTACTGTGTTTTTAGGTCGAACCGTAAATGTTATTTCAATGAAAATCCGTATTTCCGTGCTTATTACTCGAGTAGGGAAATTTTGTTTAGCTTACGTAACTTATTTTGTATTACAAAGAAATATTATTAATATTAGCTATGAAATATATGAAAAAATACTTAACTTTCAATATATGAATTCTTATTATAATTAAATATAAACTCTAAGAACTACTCTCCTTCTTTACAAACGAAAAGTAGTATTGAAAAAGTATTTTCCACAACATTCTAGACCGATACCTGCACTCTATATTCTGTTCGGGACATTTCATTTATCGCTTACTGCATTTGATAAATTCCTATTTATTGTGTTCATAGCAACCCAAATTTTTCGCAATAGTATAGTGGAGAAAATATATTAACATACAAAATGCAAAAATATTTTTTTATTTTACCTGAAACTCTATGAATAAGTAACAGACGACCGTAAGAGAAGCACGATATCTGTCTATAGATCTTGACCACGTATGAAACTAAATGTTATTTATGTTTCCATTTACTTTGGGAAGGAGCAAAAGAAAAGGAAATATAAAAAGTCTGACAAGTGGATAATATTGTTAGGTCGTTGTGGGTCATTGACATGCAGTCCCTGTGGAAAATAAAAACAGTACAGTATAGGCTACTCTTAACATCTGATATATTATATACACTTTAAATAATATCGACTAATTTCATAATGTGAATATACGAATAGCCGTTTTAAATTCTTTTTTTTAGCTTCACGCTGTATCCACACAGCTGGGTAGGCAGAGGGAACCTAGTGTCAAGACACTCCGATCCCCACTTTCCGCTGAAATTGGAGGCGTTACGTGTTAAGTGGCGGAATTTAACGCCGCGCTTTTGCCTTGACACCAGAGCGAAGGAAATGAAAATATTGAATATCTCCACTCCTCGAGTGGGAATCGACCCCACAACCAGTCGCTTTACAGGCACACTTACATGCCCTACCTATACCTTGATTCTAAATTCGTACATTTTCAAGTTGATTAATTACATTATTTTTTAAATATAGATATTGTTGGGATTGTATTGTATTTTGTTATTTTTAAAATTTGTGTGTTAACCTATTTATATACAAGAATAATTAGTTTTTTTCTTTTGAAAAAAACTTTACCAATTTTTAGTGGCAAAAATTTGTCAACTGTAGTCGTGGCGCAGAGGCACAAAGTGTGGCTAGAGCGACTGGTTGTGGGTTCTACTCCCACTCGAGGAGTAGAAATAATATTTTCATTTTCTTCGCTCTGGTGTCGAGGTAAAGAACGGTGTTAAGTTCCGCCACTTAACAACGCAATGCTTCCGAATTCGGCGGAAAGTGAGTGAGAAGTCTTAACACAAGGTTTCCTCTTTCTACCCTCCTGTATGCAGGATACAGCGTGAAACTAAAAAAAAAAGAAAATGAACATCAAATTTCCCCTTTTTACCCGCGACGGAACGGCGACTGTATATGTGTTTGGGGTGAGAGGTAGTTTGTTTGTTTGTTTGTTTGTGTGTTTGTGCAAATTACTATGTCAATTATTTCCAAAACTATAAGTCCGATTTTAATACGGTTTTCTATGATAGGTTTAGGTTCAATTGGCGTATGTTCTTAGATATATTTTATCGTCCCAACTCACCAGGGGGCGCTGCAGTAAGCATTTTACCTGCAAACGAATGTTTTCAATTATCTCAAAAAATAGTTGTCTGATTTCGATACGATTTTCAGTGATAGATTCAGGTTTAATTGGCGGATGTTCTTAGATATGTTTTATCGTATCAAACCACCAGGTGGCGCTGCAGTAAGCATTTGTTTGTACTTTTTTTGTATTTATTTGTCTAAAACCGAAACCACTGATCCGATTGAAAAGATTTTTCAGAAAAAGATTCCGCTTTGCTTAGTGCACGTTTTTAAATTTATATTTCGGTGACAAGTCACCAGGGGGCGCTGCAGTAAAATATTGTTAGTGCAAAGCTTTAAAAAGTTTAAAATAAAAAGCAAAATTAAAAATTTTGAAAATACCCACGACGGTTTAATTGTAATTGAAAAAGGATAAAATAACTAGAAATCCCCCGCCTAAAAAAATATATGTTAGGAGATGATGGGGACAACTTCGTCGGGGGCTGCCAGTTGCGACTAATATCATTATAGTAGCTAACAATATAGATTTCGTTCTTAAAGTTTTTAAAAAGAATGCCAGTTATCAAAACTGTAAATTCATATTAATATTTTAATTTTTTGACAAACCTGTTTTAATACCACGAAAACCTATGAGAAGGTTTGTGCAAACTTAAAGTAATAACAGCCCCCGACGAAGTCTTCCCCATCATCTCGTTACATATATTCTTTTAAGCGGGGGATTTCTAGTTATTTTATCCTTTTTCAATTACAATTAAACCGTCGTGGGTTTTTTCAAAATTTTTAATTTTGCTTTTTTAAGTAATCCCAATCAGAACTTACGCTTGAACGTTCTTTTTTCAATGCTCGAAGCATTGCAAAAATAAATTTTTGTAATCTTTTCCAGCTCTTCCTTCGATGCCGTGTTTATCTTCTCAATCGTAGCGTAGCTCAATCTTTTCAAGGAACTTTTTTTTACTACTAAAAGACTTGGGAATAACGTGGCTGTAACATCACTCGCATACAAGTAGCAGATGTTGCTTTTGTCACAATTGCGAGACGAAACTAGTCTTCGCATGCTCGAATCTTAAAAAAAAAAATATTAATAATTACCGAAAACTCAAAATGGTTAAACACGTGAATAAGTGGTCATGACTACGAACATTAACCCCACAAAAAACAAAAAAATAAAATTATTATAACCTCGCAAAAATTACTGTAACCTCGTCATAATGTTTGAACAAATCTTGCTTATTTAAACTTTATTGGTAAAAGGTAACTTATATTTTTATTGTGGTGACCTCGACATGGTACATTGTAAGTAAAACAAATATTTTACTTACTTACTATCATATTAAACAAATTTACATAACATAACATACATAACTTCCTTTGTCTCAGTAAATAACATAGTACTTCATCAACATTTATCTCTACGTTGTCAGTAGATATAGAATACTTTATTATATTCTCGTACATAGTTTCAGGACCACCAAATACAGTATAGCAGTTATGTTTATTCTTATTTCGTTACATTAAAGTATAACCCGCAAGAGACATTCGCGCCGTCGCCCACAATTTTCCTGAAAACGAAAGTTGCCTTCGGAATACGAAGCGACGAGATGAAACGTCGAATCGGAAAAACTGCTTATTTTATTACTGCGAGGATGGGATAGGCCTCGAGCGGAATTGCCACAAGTCCAATTAGAGCCGTACTCGAACACTTCCTATTACACGCGTCTGCCACCATTTGGAATTTTTAAACATGAATTTATTTTTATACAAAAATGTTGTTTGAAGTATATATGCAATATTGTAATGTAATTTTTTTTTCCTAAACTTCATGGCACATTTTTAATAATGAATGCAATCGAAATACTAAATAATTGAATGATGAAGAATGTTTATATACCTACCTAGTGTATAATTATTATAAATTATCATATAATAGATTCTACGGTTACACACAGTAAGTAGAGTAATCGTCATGTTTGTTATATTTTCAATTCCAATAATTCTAATACTTATATATCATAATATGTATGTTTATAAATTAATTAAACCTACTTGTCTCTAACTAATAATGAAATAAATAATATGAATTTGTCTTAGAAACGCAACAATCCTGTGAGTATATAACAACTTCTATAAAAGAGCCAAGAGGTCCAGGAAAGATCAAATCACGTATTATGTACGATTTATCGTAGTGTCGCCAACCCCGACAGCAATTTCGCTATTTTTATACGATTACACAAATATATCTTTGATTCTAACAGATATTTTGTCAAAAAGACATTTTTTTGTCTTATTGATTTGTCTAGTGTTTATGTAAATTATAAAAAGAAAATGATTATAAAAAGAAAATTTTAATTAAAAATTTAATTAAGTCAAGTTTTACTTTATAACAAGAGCCGAGCTTCAGGAAGTTTTGGAGTTGCAACAACTTCATAAATATAAGCCGCAACCTGTTGTTTTTAATATAACGAATTAAGATAATTCTAAAGTCTAGACACCATGTGTAACAAGCTCTATGAAGTTTAAGCGCATAATTTAACAAAAAATTATGAATAATAATTACAGATATGATATGGATTATAATAATAGTACCTGTTATACAAACAGAAAGTAGCTAATGTTCAAAGAGAAAGCTCATATTACAATGAATGTTACTAAGATTGGTAAATTATGTAGCGAATTATTTTAACAAATTATCCCGGTTCATGCTGTCAATCCGAACACGTCTAAAATGTTCAAGCAAATGAGTCGGCAAGAAGTGGATCAAAATAATGTACATTTTTTACATGTGAATATTTAGATAATAAGCAAGTTAAATTAGTTAAGAGGTATCAAATACACGCACTTGGGGTTATACTGAATACTGTGTACCGTTGACCGTCCCAAATGTATGGGACGTATTTAAATCAACGATATGCTTACTTAATTGTTTACCTAGCACAACATATATTTGAAGATATGGGAAACATATAAATTTATTATTAAGCTCTTTCTGTCACGCAAAATTATAAAGACCTTAACGCTTCAGAATGAAAAGAATTTAATTTTATCACAAATTACCATCAACCCACTGGATACCTAATGTTGGGATGTTTTGTGCATTATTTAATTTTTATAATATTTTATATTATCCTTAAAATAATGTATTTTAAGACAAGACTAACAATAAGATACATACAACAAAAAACAGAGGCAATATGGCTTGCGGTGACTACAATTTGAAGACACTGTATCATACACTTGCGATGAAATGATATAGATTTATGAGAAAACAAACTCAAGTTCGCAATAGAGCTTGAATATGCATGTAACAGATGTTTCCGGCCGCACATAAATTAATATAAATACGCAATATATTTCTAGAATGAGCTTTTTCTGTATAAATAAAATATATTGTTTGTTTAACTTATTGTATAAAATGTTTCTTGAAAATAAATGACTAAGTAACATCCTAATTTTTGTTCCGCCTTTTCTCGCATAGCAGGGTAGTCAAAAAGAACCTAATGTCAAAACACTCCGCTCTCCACCTTCAGTCCGAAATCGAGGCATTGTGCGTCAAACGGCGGAACTTATCGCTGCGCTTTGTCTTCGGTACCAGAGCACAGAAATGATAATAATGTATAATGAGTCCCCCGACTAGGAAGCGAACTTACTACTATTTCTACATCTACCTGTGCCACAACGACCTCTTTTCTAAATTTTCTTTTAATATATATTTTTTTCTATATTGCAATAGATACAGACGTACGCAGCAGCACGCTGTTTCTACATAATTAGATATGATAAAACAAAATTACGCCATAATTGTGAGTTATTGATAAAAACGCAATTTCCATGCACCGGCAGTTATTGCAGGCCGGTGGTGCGAAATGTTTCAAAGTTTGCTCCGCGCGTCGGAGGTATAGTGTGAAATTTGAATTTTTGCGCTGTTACCTGCTATTATAAATCAAGTGCAAAGTCGACTTAAGCTCTCCCGAAGCGTGTTCTCAAACATTTTAAAATTCAAATTATAGGTCCCTATGACTTATGAAGGAACACAATATTATGGAGATTACATACTTTGAACTTGGAAATGATGTGGAGAGTAATAAAGGTTAGACTATAAGAAGAAGGTATTACAAATATATTCGCTTTACTTTAAAAGCCAAATATTAAAGAGGTAACATTGTGTACTTTTAGAATAATACGAGCAGGTATTTCTATTTCAAATTAATAACTTGCGTACTTAATAACTACAAACGAGTAAAAAAAACAATAAAAATATCAGAAATAAAAAAGTCATTTAGAATTTTTGTTGTTAAGTATAAAAAAATTTAATCGATTTATAATCTACACTCGGAAAGAAATCCTAAGTTCCTTGCAAAGAAAAAAGATCAGCCAAGAGGGACCCGTTTATATTATTCACACTTCTGCTTGGGAATATTTTATTAGATACAGAAATGCTCATCAAAAATATAAAAATGGTAAATACATAATTTCAAATCGAAAGTTTTTTTTAATTTCTATCAAAAATAGCATTATTATTGAAACAACGCCATCTAGATCTTAAATGTTGTAAGACCAAAATGTTAAGAACGCCATCTACTATTAAGAAGAAGTATTAAATCAAATGTAAAGATTGCCACACTTGAAATATATTACACAGCGCTCTTCATCTTTCAATGGTAACGCTACTATGCGATAGATGGCGAATAATTATTTAAAAAATATATATTAACCAAATGTTAACATTCTTAAAAAGTACCCTTTTTCATTTAATCCGAACATGTAATTGATACCACAATTAGTTTCAAATATATGGACACATAAATATTTGTGTGTTCATAATGTAAACATATGTTTTTTTTAGGTGAACTGTAAGTATTACGGCTTATATAAGTAGAGGTGGGTTATAAATTAAACACTACAAGTACAAATTATAGTTTTATATAATGTATACATGTATCACCTTTGAGACTGTATTCTGAGGAAATTTTACGCATTGGAAATAATAAATAATATTTGAATGATTATTCTGAAAATTATTAAGTTGATGAAATAAAAGCAGGCTCACCAGCTTCTATTTTTATGAAATAAGAAACAAACAACATTATTTATAAGCATCAAACAGTTTCAGATTTTTTTTAATTTATCATAACCCTATAATATTTTTTAGATTTCCGTAAATACAAAACATACAAAAACTTATACACTTCATTTAACAAAAAATATATTTGCAACTAACGACCCACTCACGCATTCGCCCGCGTGGAATTCATTTTTACCACATAGATAAAAAAGTAAGATTAAAAAAAATGGTAGCCTTAGTTTGGCGTTACATCATCAACTTGAACCTGAGAAAATTCATCGAAATCCATCAGGCTTGACCTGGCTGGCCTGGTTTAGATTTTTCATATAAACTTTTATTCCCTAGATGAAATCCCTAAAGAGTTAGAAAACACTTTAAGGATTGATTATTTTAAAAAAATTGGCTATATTTGACAAATTGGGCCGGTAGATCGCCTCGAAAAACTGATCGTCACATTTATAATATTAGTATTATGGATTTTAAAATACGTTTAAAAATATATGACATATAATAAAAAAAGATGGGTTAAAAGTGAAATAAATCAATTTATGTAATTGTAGTTTATGTAGCTACCAGCTACATACACAGTGCTAGTATTGTGATTGCGCAGTAGCTCACGTCAGCGTCACAGTCAACCCTCTAGCTACCCCGAGCGCGCGTTCCGTCCGACACTATCGTACAAAGCCTGTGTTTATATTGAATCCCCTGTCAATTACATCATAAAAGGTAATATTCAATTAATATAATATCTTTTATATTGCATTTTGCTTAACATTTTTAAAATATTTGAAACTCTAAGATAAATCTTTGTCTATGTAGTACATAAGAAAACTTCGCTATAACCCTGACCTACTTGATTAGATCACAGAATACGAAGTGTATCGTTAAACAAAAATCGTTTAAACAAATTTGATTTTTGCTTGTTGTTACGTAACAAGGGGTTGGTCGGCGACTCCGCACTGCGTAACCTTACCGTAGCTTTACATTCTGAAGGATTGAGGTCGCTGACCCGTGGAGTTCGGTCGATGGTGTACGTGGCCTGATTTTTAAGAGGATAACGTTACCTTTTGTTTCTCGAGCGGTAAACAATCGTTGCAAAACATTGAACATAGTACTATAATAGTTTCAAATTGCGTTGTTTTTTGTATTCAGTAAAATTCTGCAGCTGGACGAGCAAAACGGAATTAGATAATACGTAATATTCATTTGTACAAAGATAAGCCAACCCAATGATAATTTTATGAAGAGTAGATATATTACAAAAATAGAGTATCACCCATTTATTACTCAAATCTAATGTTGCGCAAAATAATCTTATACGGTACTTAATTGAGTAAATAACTAACTTATACTTTGGGTTCCCAAAATATTGAAAAGTAATTTACGGCTTTTTAAGTAAATATTTTTTGTAAAATTTTGGCACTATCTTTACCTTAAGCAAGCCTTGCCTTAAGCTTAGGTTCGGCTTAACTAAACTACAATGTATTTATTATAAGAAACATTCACAAACTTGAACTTTCAAAATAAAAGGATGCATCATTCTAAACTCTAAACTGTAAAAGCCATAGCGATTTGTGCCGTACAGTTCTAGTATCAAAGCTATATCGTGCGGACTGTGGCTGCGCGCGGACGTCGCACTTGTACCCGCACCTGCTAAATATAACAAGAATCGACTACGAGGACGTTGATAAATAATTTATACTTAATTTACAATAACAACAAACAAAAATAAAGGTGAGCAATCTATGAAATCATTTATTATTCAACTAAACTAAAGGAGTATTTAATACCTATCTCGAACATACCATTTTTATATATCCAGTTCAGGCGTTAATATTTTTTAACATACTAAAATAAGCAATAGATTATGGTGAAATGGCTTTTACAGTTTTAATTAATACCATAATGACTCGCTAATGGCCGTACCTATTAGTTAATTATACATAAATTACTAACATCACAAATATTAGATAATTTCAACATACTACCTAAAATAATTAATATTATGATTTAATTAATTTAAATGATTCCTACATATAGGCGCGAAACTTATAGGCTTTTTTTTCATATTTCTCCATCTCATAGATATACCATCTACTGAAGTCTATCTAGGCCAAAAAATCACCCGCCCACCTTAGGTCATTGACCTACATACATATTTAATTACATAAATGGTCATGGATCATAATATTTTATATTCGAAAGCCTCGGTTAAAAATAATATTTTATTTTTGTGTAGGTGTTCAAAAAGCATAAACAAAAGTTGAGTTTTTATTTTTTTAGCTTTACGATGTATTCCGCACACAGCAAGGTAGGCAGAGGGGGACCTAGTGTTAAGACACTCCGTTCCCCACTTTCCGCCGAATTCGGAGGCATTGCGTGTTAAGTGGCGGAACTTAACGCCGCGCTTTACCTCGACACCAAAGCGATCAAAATGGAAATATAGAATATTTCCACTCCTCGAGTGGGAATCGAACCCACAACCAGTCACACGCTTGTGCCACTGGCCACTTGAAATTTAGTTAACAAAAATAAGTGCCTACTATACTAGTAAACCTATCCTTGTTTTATTTCTCAATTTCATTTCATATTTATATCTAAATTACCTTAACGCCCACAAAACATTTATGGCGTGCTCATGTGAATACACATTATGTCGCAAACATGTATAATAGTAAACATTCCCTCATTCTCGTAATGCTCATAACGTTGGCTTACGTAACAATATTTACTCGCGGTTTGACCTGGCACAGTCTCTAATTAGTTACATGGGATCCGCTGTTGACATCGTGACCTCATAACATAAATTTTAATATAAAATAAAAAGTTATACAAAACTAAAATACAAACGTGCTTTTCATTGTGTGGCGCATTTTTATTATAAGAAGAAAAGAATAAAAGTAGAATAAATATAATAAAAGTAACTTACTTATTAAAAAATATAACATTTGAAGCAAATTAATTTTATTTCCATCTTTATTTTCATTTAGTATGTATTAGAGCGGAAATTTTACAGATACTCGTATACCTAAATAAAGAAACTTTCAGTGTTGAAAGTTTCAATGTTGACCTACTTATCTACTTAGTTACACTAGATTGTTATTAGATTTTTCAGTACTTGCTTTTATTTTATACACGACATACAAATCAAAGACTCATAAAGTAATATATATAAAGTATATATATATATGTATATATATTACTGAATATTGACAATGCTTCAATTACATTTTATTGCTAAGCTTTTATTACATAGTTTTTATAGATACATACAAGTATGTTTGCTGTCCGATTAATTCAGATATCAAAATGAATGTACAAAGTGGGTCACGGTCGACGAGTATCGTACACAATATGTTACAAATTGATAGAGCGCTATCATCGATTCACTCCTATTGATGTGAATGCCAGAGGACATAGTATTTAAAGCCTAATATAGAAACGTGTAGTAAACTAGCACGTTCTACTTTAAAACTGGTGAAGGTCGGGATGATTCCAAATAAATCCGAATCTTAAACAGTAACGGAAGAATTCATTGAAACAATTTCGTACAATTGTGCAAAGACGAATATTCGTACCGAATTCAAAGGCCAGTTTTAGTTAAAATTAGGAACTTTGCTCAATTTATATTCATATGGTTTTTAGGTTCACGTTTTATCCCGCACACAGCAGGGTAAAGGGAACCTTTCGGTAGCCTAGCTTTCTAGAGGCATTGCGTGATAAGTGGCGGAACTTAACGCCGCTATTCATTAAATAGAAAAAAATGAAAATTTTTCATAATTCGTTTAATTTTATCGTAAATCCGATCTGTGTTCTATCTTGGCCATTGTTTCTTTATATATACCAACTGAGCGAAAAGTATTGTAATGTAGGTAAGGCTCTGTACGGGTGTTCTATTTCATTTAACAATAGGCAGAGCTCGCATTGTATGGAACTCGTTTTCTATCTTTTGTAAATGCTATACTATAAACCTGTGTTTAAGTTTTCATGTATTTGTAAATAATAGGGACCAGCGGGTCTTTATACTAGGTTCTGTCTGCTCACCCAATGTTGTCTGCCTTATGGCAAAAAACATAAGCTGCGTAAACAGAAACTATATGTTTACTTAGTATACCTATGCTAAATGCTTATCGGTCATAGCGCTTAGACAATTTTCAAGACGCGCAGGTTAAAATGCCGCTGCGTTCGATTTTTTACACATTTTCTAAAATAATTTTTATATTTTGAGTGCGTGACACTTTCAAAGTGTTAAATCATGTTTTTTATTCATTCTAGATGACGTCCCCTGCCATCAGCAAGTCGCCTGAAAAGCAGAAGTCAGATAACAAGTCACCGTCGCACGAGTCTAATGCAGAACAAACACCGTCTACAGGTGAAGCAACTGCGTCCACTTCCAATCCTCAACCATCGGATCCGTTCAGTTGGCTGCGTATATTTAAGCTGGCGGACTTGATGATGAAGCAAGGATGTTAAAAAATCATATCATAAAAGCACAGTATACCAGCAATAATATAACTTAGATTTGCGTAGAGAAATTTTACGAAGTATAGTTTGTAGATTGTTTGATCGATAATATTTAATATGTTAATTAAATTAGAAGTACCTATATAGGTACGTTAGTATGTAGTTCGTAACGAAGACAGAAAGTAGCTCCTGCCACTTGTTAATGATACAAATTAGTGTACCTGAAGCGACATGGTTACAACATGTAGAACATTTTACAATGTTTTTATCTCAAGAGTCTAAATTAAACTAAAGAAAGATTATAAATTTTATTTACATCAAGAATCATTATTTTTACTATGTAGTGATAAGCTATTTTTTCTTCTAAAATAACATTTCTTTTTATTATAAATTATTATTTACCATAAAAATACTATGAAGATGCATATAGTTTTAATATTGTATAAGTGAAAGAATGGAATATAAAAGAAAGGTTATAAACGTTGGACAATATTAATATAAGATAAACTTTATTTATATACTTGTTAAATCAAATTATTCATATACTTATAAAGTATCAACATAATACACATACATATAAAGAGTACAATTCAAAAAGTACCCCTTATTCTAATTTTACTTGCACATAGGCATAGCCATGTATTTACTAAGTTTAAAATATTTTAGTTTATGCAATTATTATTTTTTAAATTAATGTATATTTCAATATACCGTCATGCTTTTACTAATTCTGAGAAATAACCATAGGTTATTGCTACTTGTTTTATGATATATCCAATTAAAATATTGTCAATTGTATGGAATTCTAGTCTTTAATTTTAAACATATTTTAGCAATAAGTTTTTAGAATCCATTAAATAACGTCGTAGCGTAAACGTTCAATGTTAAATCTATCTACTTATCTGTAATAAAGAAGTATAAAATATATTATTTGTGTTTTTCCTTTAAAATTTCATTTTTAAAAGTAACTTGATTCAATAAAGTTTTACAGTACTTGATGACAAGCAAAGAAGATAAAAAGCTACAAATAAAACTAGTTTGCTATAAATGAGAAACCTTCCACTCCACTTCTGTGCAAATTTCAAAAATGTGACAAATACAAATTAAAAATAAGCTGATATTCATTTGACTAGGATCTTATACCCAAGAGGATACCAATAGTATTTGTTTAATGTATCCTATTAGTACATTAAGTATAATATATTCAATGTCTTGAAATCAATATCGTACCATGAGTTTTGCTAGGTTATGAAATAAAACCACCTTTTATGTATTATTTTTTTAATAGTATTGGTAGGTAGGAGGTACATAACACGCAGGAGTCTGGGTTTTTGGATAAAGGGAAGTTAAGATACAATACTATTTCCAATATGTACAAAATATACAATTATCTCTAAGTCCTAGCAAATTAAACTTACAGTAGAAATATGATCACAATATTTTTTATATTCTTACATTTCACTATAGTATCAATATAATAATAATAAAACAAAGGGGGGAGCGGGTGGCGCGTGCGGTCGCGGCCGTCGCTATACAACAGTCTAGTCACCGTTCACTTTTGCTGCACACTTGAGATCAAATGTTAATTTTACATATATTTAGTCTACACTCGCACACGCGCGACGGCCGCGGCCGCGCGACGCCCACCCGCCCCGCACGCCACTCACCACTTCATGCTCCGTGTTCCGAAACATCACTATATGTTATGTTATGTTACTTATACTTTATATTCATCAAATATTTACTTACTTCACGAAAGGAATTTACTCTCATAGTGAACTATTCGAGGTCGGACGTCGCGAGGCCCCCGATCGCCAACACCGGAGGCCCCGCGAAGTGGGACGCTGTGTAACCACCCGTATACAAAATGTTTCGAAAACTTAACGAAACGAAACTATATTATACTTCTCACAGTAACGGCGACGTCTAAGTAAGTCTGCTCGACCCTATCATCAAAAATAAAAGAAAACTAAACAACAAATAAATCAAACAATGATAATAAATTAAATTATCTTTGACCTCTTTCCAAATTTTTGTGTACATTAAACATTAGTAATTGACATTTCGACAAAACTTAGGATGCAATTACTTATTGGCAAAAGATTAATTTACGATAATATTAAATAGAAACTTTAACGTCATTGCCAAAAAATAATCACACCGCAGCAATAAATAAAAATGAGTAAAAATACCGATTTGACCGTAATAAATATTTCTTTTATAATTCTCATGTGTCGCCTATCTCATAAATTTATCTCAATATCAAGACTAAATACTGTATCGCTATGTTTACTGAGGACTTATTTACACCGGTCCCCTTCATAAGGAGACCGAATAAGTGTACAATCGGGCATCCGTTACTAATAAAATTATGTTTTAAAATTAATGGACGAAGTGACAGTTCGTTAGTGTTCCACCTAGCTACATCGAGAACCGTTTGCGACGGAGACATGACCAAACACATATAACATTTATACACCTATACATTAGTCCTTAAAAGAATATACAATACTTTACCTGTGCTGTTACTTCTATATCGTACATATAAAATTACAATACATAAAATATTTTGTACTTTATTTTTAGTACGACGAAACAGTCGCACCGCTATCTAACGGGTGACTATCTACGTTATAATTCCGGTACCGCGGTGTCGTGCTCTGTCCAGGGGTAGTTAGTGGATACCGGAAGTATAATGTATGTATGTGATACACGCACACTCACCCTCACCACACATTGCGAACAACACAACACTCAAACAGAACTATAGGTGAAACAAATTTAAACAACACATCAAAACAAACGCTAATGCTTAAGCTTATTCGAATGCAGACGGTGAAATCTTATGAGAAGTACAATATTGTTAGTTCGTGCAATTATAGTGAAAAAAGTAGTGGTCATCTTATAAATAAATTTAAAAAAGAAAAGTTACAGCATCACGGCAAGATATAATTTTATAGAGTAAAAATTATAATGATCAATGTCCACGTATAATTTTTACTCTGACAATTATACTCTGGTTACTTTATGCTAAATTCTGATTCTGGTATGATTAAAAACATAAGAAAATTACAACAAAACTCAAATGATTTCTTTCTAACAAATCAACAAAAAATATATGTGGTTTTTACTAATACTTATCAATAAAAATACAGCTAAGATTAGTACAAAGGGCCCGGAGTGCAATGTAGCCAGAGTATATATAATACAGCATGAGGCGGCGCGTGGAATGAGGGACACCGTCGGCGCACACGTCGCGCGACATTGATTCATACAAATAGCACATACAACTATCTATTACAGTACGACAATTCTGGAAACGTTCCCAGCTATTTGTAACTTACACGGGTTATCTCGGTAGGTAGTTCGTACATGCGTTACTCTCGCTCATTATTAGACTAACACATGTGCAAACGTTGCAAGCATTTAATATTGACAATTAAAACCATACGGCTAGAGTTAAATGTTCGACCTGCGTGACATTTAATATAAATAAAATTTTAAAATGTTATTACGCTCCTTGCATTCAAGCGGATTGTTTGATTGTACGCAAAGGGAGAGGTTTAGGCGCTGGCGCCGCAGTCGACACACGAATTGTTTCATTGCCATATAATTCTACCTATAAGCCTACGTTAAGTCAGAATCACAGTTTAATTTCCACATGTAATTTTGTCGTTCTCATTTACCATTGGTGTATCTTAAATTTTTATAAAAAAAGTTATCATTCGACCCAGTTACAGAGTTTCCATTACCTGCCGTAATGACCTACGTGAATAAATCGAATTTTAGTATAGATAGATTCGATATTTACAAGGTTTTAAATTACTTTAGATCCTAGGCTTAAAACAAAATAACAATTTACACTAACGATAAAAAATGCTCGATAGATCGCCGCTTATCTAATCGGAACCCAAAATTAAATATACTCTATCCTCTATCGACCGACTTCGCTCGTCGTAATCGTATTTTTTTACAAATTTAAACTCCGAATGAGGCCGAGCCCGGTCGGCCGTAACAAAAGTTATTTTACAAAGCTAAGTCTTACGTCTAACACTTAAATAGGCGGCGCGACGCCGAGCCGTAACAATAAATACACTAGGTTAGTTTAGTCCGCTGCGGGCGTGTGTCAGTCCGGTGCGTGATCGTGTCGTTACGATTACATTTAAAACAAGTTTCACAACCTGGATTATATTTACATATTTAATTAAAACATAGTTCTGCCAGTGGTCGTGCGATCATCCGATGGCGGTGGCGGTGGCGATGACGATGAGCAGGTGCGCGATGTTGGCGACGCGGTGCATCAGGTCGGGGGCGATGCGGTTCAGATTCTCGTTCGCGAAGTCGCACGACGGGAAGATGTGGACCGTGTATAAAGACTGTTCAACAAAATTTATCCTTATTATATATTTTTTTTTAACTTCACGCTGTACCTGTAGCAGGGAAGGCAGAGGGAATCTAGTGTTAAGACAGTCCGTTCCCCAGTTTCCGCCAAAACATTGCGTGTTAGGTTTAAATTTTAACCCGTGGGTTAAGAATACAATTCCCCTACGCTGCTGGATAGCATTCCTTAAAAGACAGGTAACCCAGTAGCTTGATGGTAGGAGATTCCTTTTCCGACTGGCTCGCGATCATCTATCATGTCAAAGACGAAACGCCAAATATCTCATCAGATACCGGAACACATCATCATGTGTTCCGGTTTGACGGCATGTAAGCCAGCTCTCCCTATTCCCACCATTCCCATCCACCCTCCCTTCTTTCCTCGAACATCCCCAAGGCCTTTATTTACCATTTTACCACCAGGTGGTCCTTCCGCTCGTTTGCTTCCTATATCCAATAAAAACAAAACAAGTAGCGGAACTTAACGCCGCGCTTTGTTTCGGCAACAGCGAAGAAAATGGAAACATGAAATATTTCCACTCCTCGAGTGGGAATCGAACCCACGAGCAGTCGCTTTACAGGCACTGACAACAAAAGTAATACAAGTAGGAGTACATACTTGTTGGTGTCCGGGCGGTGCGACGTTGACGATGCCGGCGGCCTGCTTGCGCTGCAGGTAGGTGATGAAGCCGGCCGTGAGGTTGGTGGACTGCTGCAGCACGTCCATGTGGTCGCGCCCGCACGGCAGCGCCAGCAGCGTGCAGTGCTCGTTCTCCAGCTGAATATACAAACGTACATTATTTTAAACTATTTATTATAAGTAAAAATATCTAACTATTTAATAAGCTCTTTTATTTTCGCGATTATTACACATTTTGAAATGAAACTATTTTTAACCGGATAAACCGGATAAAACTTGTGACCACGGACTATTGTAGTGTTCGAAATGTCGGGTTTTCTAAAAATGTATTTTCGAATACCAAAAGTATGTGCAATTAGTCCGGTTAAAAATAGTTTCATTTCAAAATATCACACTATTTTGTTTGGCTTCACGCTGTATCCCACACACAGCAGGTTAGGCAGAGGGACCTAATGTTAAGACATTTCGTTCCTCGCTCCCCGCCGAGTTCTGGAGACATTACGTGTTGAATGGCGGAACTCAATGCCGGGCTTTGCTTCGATACCAGAGCGAAGAAATATTGAAAATTTCCATTTCTAGCAAGGGAATTAAACCCACAATCGCGTTTACAATCACATTTTGTGCCCCTGCGCTACGACTAGGATGTGATTTTTATATTATTATTTTTAAACTATAAAATTATTAATTGTAAAACTATAAAACTATTAAACTAAATGATTTCAAAGTATATAACAATTTTTGGAAACTTAAATAAATACGAAAAGGATGGAATAGACATCGGTATCTTTAGTAGAATACCGTTGTAATGTGTTTAACGAGCTTGTTAATACGCATGTGAACAAAATGGGAATAATAATAGAATTAAATGTCTTTATAATAGTTTAGCAAAAAAGTACAAGTGTACATCGACGTTTAGTAATATCGTAAAATATGGTGCCTTTAAAGTATATTTAATACATATATCCAGAATACAAACTCATTATAGCGTCGCCCTCGTTAATCGCCAATTACAAACTTTACAGGAGATGCAAAAACCATTTTAATTAATAATTTGTAAATAAAAGATGAATATTATACACTAAATGACACTTTTCCTATCTTTAAAAGTTACTATTTATTAATACTTGTTAACAGTAAGTTTTATTTAAAAATGTTATAATAGTAGAAAAATGATAATGTGTTAGGATAACGTCACACATATCATATAATATTATTCGTGTAATTTTATTTAGATAAACATCATAATCAATTAATATGATAATATTCGTGTTACGTATTCTTAGAATCAGGAAACATAATAACAATTTAAATCGTTTTAATACTTTTTTATTTACTAATAACAATGAGAAACAGTGAGTTATAAAACGATACTCCAAACTAAAATTGTAAATGCCGAACATAATATAACATTAGACACTCGTTACCTTCATCTTCCTATGCACCTGGTCGAGCTGCGCCTGCTCGAGGCGCATGCGCTGCGCGATGCGCAGCAGCGAGGCGGCGGTGCCGTCGGCGTTGCGCGCGAGCGCGTCCGCCGCCACGTTGGGGTTGCCGCCCACGAAGTGCATCTGCACCGCCGCCGAGTCGTTCTTGAGCGCGAGCAGCCCTTGCCACATCACTGGGTATCGCTGTACGAACAAATATTATGTTATCATAGAGGCGCAACGTGTCCCTGTGTATCATAACACGCTTCGGGAATCAAGTGCGAGTTCCAGTCTATTTCAAATTATCACTGTCACCAACCAATATAGGTCTTAAAGAAAAGAAGTTCCACTGAGTTTCTTAAACCGGTTCTTTCAGGTCTGAGGCATTAACTTCACCGAACCGATGTAAACTATTTGATGTTCAAAAAATGAAGCATGTAACTTTTTATTTGAATACAATTATTTTCTTTGCCACTGTAAATGTCACCGGTTACGGGTTCAAACTCACTCGAGGAGTGAAAATTTTTAATATTTGTATTTGGTTCCCTCCGGAGTTCCACAGAAGGCGGAGTGTTTTCTGGCGTGTACAGGATACTGACCCTGAGCAGCATCTGCAGCGAGTCGGCCTCGCGCGGCACCTGGCTGGCGTGCGGCGGGCCGGGCGGGCCGGGCGGCGGCAGCGCGGCGGGCGGCCGCGACGTGCCGTGCGCCGGCGGCGGCGAGCGCCCGCACCGCACCGCGTACACTGGGGAAACAACGACCGAACCGTTTACTACTACTATTTATGTCGATACTTGCGTTAACATGTTATTACTAAAAATACTTTATTATTTATTGTTACCTTCACAACTTTATAAAATTTAAGTAAAATATATTTTTATATAGATTTATATAGAATTTCGCCACACGCATGGCTCAGCAGTCAGAGCGCTTATACGATTTCTAAGACTTAGAAGTTTGAATCCCTCTACAAATTTTTATACGTTTCCAAAAGTCTTCTTCAATTACCTAAGTGTGTGAATAACACTTTAAAATGATAAAAGTAAATGTGTAATTAGTAGCGGTTTCCCACATATGCGCATACTCACTTATATGCCTGTCATGCGGCGAGGGCGAGTGCGCAGGTCGCGGCACGCGCGCCGAGGGCGGCCGGCGCAGCTCCAGCGGCGGCGTCGGCGCCTCCGAGCCCTCCGCTTCCAATGCGCCTCTGAATACATACACCACTTTGTTTTACAAATAGAACAGAACTATTTTTAATTATTGTTTACATAAAATATACAAAAACTATATACAAAAAAAAAATAACGGGTGACTGTGATCTCTCTAAAGTCTTTATAGATCAGGTAATTTATTCGCTCACCTGTTTGGAAAAGTGGTGAGGGTGGGCACATTTTCGAATTGCGTTGCACGAAAATGTTGTTGATACATCTGATAGTGGTGTTGTGAAAAGTGAGGATACATTCCTTCGCCCTGTCGAAAAAAAAGTGATATAAATATTTAAATACATAAAGAAATTAAAATAATCACAAATTTAAAATTTATTACATTATGATATACCGAAGTGATAGGAGAAGTCTGTTGGTGGGCAGGCGGTGGACTTCTAACTAATTCTGCAGACTATCCCGGATAGCATGAACAGAATTCATTTACTTTTTTATTCAGGAAGATATAACATGGTCAATTGTATTCAATATTCAAAATGCTGCTGACAAGAATAAAGACAAGGATAACAAGAAAACTTTCAAACTCACCATAGATATTTGACCTTGAGGACTGACTGCAGGTACGTTTGTGATGGTAACTCTCGACCCTAAAATGATATCATCGTTTAATAATTCAACTTTGATGTTTACGTATTGTCTAATAAGAAAAATATAATTAAAAGTCAAAAAACAGTTATAAATGTGGATTTATAAAAAGCAAATAAAAGTTACTATAAATAGTATTTTTTTTTATAATTGAAAACAATTGGCAAGTTTAGAGTGTGGTGAGACATAATGAAGATGATTCGTATTTAATATGCATAGTAGATATAAAAAAATCATTTACAACTTTGTTCCATTTTACTTTTTCCGTCATATTAAACAGAGAGAATAAATAAATATATCTAGTTTTTGTGTAATTAAGTAGTGACGATCCAAAGGGATAACCAACAGAAAAAAATAATAGGAAGTAAGTAAGTTACCCGGATGGTGTTGTGGGCCGACGACGGCGACCTGCTTGGAGAGGGGCGGGTGGTGCGCGCCGCGCGGCAGGCTGGCCGGCCCCGCGTACGCGCCGCGGAAACGAGACGCGCCCGCACCGCCCTCGCCCTCGCCGCTTCTGTGGGTATAGAATTGTATATATTCTCTCGATTGCTCTACTAATAATTCTTATAAAACTCTTTATAATAGAACAATCATCGATTGTTATTACAATTACTTAACAAAAAGGTTGTTTTTAAAAAGTTATACGATAAAATTGTGTACAATTAGTTTTATTAATTTACACTTAAACAACATAAAATTTATACCTCTATTGATCTTGGGAGTGTCGCAAATAGCATATAAAATGGTATAATATTCTATTAGATAATATATGGAAATTTGTCTATATTGATACGTACCTGACGAGTATAGGTGTAGCACGGTCCGGCGGATGGTGCGCGGACGGCGGGCGATGCGGCAAGGCCGGGGACTGCACGCGCGCGTCCGTCGCCTCCGTCGCGCCCACGGGCATCATGTTGGCCGGCACGTTGTCCACGATGCGACGCCCGTAACTCACGTCACAGGACATCGCTTCCGGCACTACAGGAGTGGGCTCGACGGCCGGCCCGACGCGCTCCGCCTCCGGAGGTCTCTCCGGCGTGGGTGCAGGTCTGTCGCCGACGTTCGGGGAAGCCCCGCCCACTCTGTTAGTATTGTTCGCGGCAGCTTCGAAAGCACTCGCTAGTATCTTCTTCTTAGGTGGCTTCATTATCGGAGTGGGGTTAGGCGGTGGGACCACCACTGTCGGCGCGGCTGGCGTTTTAACTTCGACGTCCGTTTTGACCGGCACGACTGGTTCGGCCAATTTCATAATCTTAGGTTCTTTTACGACATCCTCTCTCTTTGGATTTTCATCATTGCTGCCCACAGACGCATCGGACAAACTTCTATCTCTTGTTCTCTTTGCGCCTCTAGGAGACTTTCGTGTGTCACTCTGTGTTACTTTTTCGACATTCGTTTTGCCACCAGTATGCCTGGTCGCGCGTTTTTTGCCAGTCTCTGTACTATTTTTGTATTGCACTGAAGAGCCCTTTATGACATCATCGATAACATCATCAACAGTACTTCTTTGGATATCCTTTTCTTGCAGTCTCCTAGATTTACGAGTATTTACGGTGGAGGGCGGTATATAACAGAAACGTTCTTCATCACTGGCCTTTGGTTTTTCTTTCTTGCATTGGTCTTTCGGTGTTATACTAAGCGTTGAGGTTGCAATGGAATTAGAATGCCCAGAAAGAGGACTTTTAATTGTTAAAATTAACCGAGGTCTTACTTCGCTTTTGTTTGGAGAGTTAACAGTTTCATCACCGGAGTCTTCGTGGAAGTCATAAACATCACCTGGCATATTGTTTAAGTTGCTACTGACATAATCTTTAATTTTTTTATCTACTTTTACTCTACCCCTACCTCGCTTTGATGTTCCTCTGGCCGGTTTCGATATCTGACGAGTTTGCACTCTATCGGCTTTTTCCGATTTTTTACCTCGACCACTACGGCCACCTCTTTTACCAGGTGTTGTTATTGTTGATCTTTCCAAAACTGATTCTTCCGAAACATTCATTCCGATATCATTAAATAACTCCGGTTTATCATTCGCTTCGTTGCCAAACTCATTAGCACCAGATTCCGGTTTAACAGATTTTTGCTCATCAACTGTACAATCATTATGAACTATTTTCTCTACACTCAGTTTTTCTTTTTCATTCGATATAGGGGCACTTATTTCATTAAGTTCTACTTTTTTTTCCTCAGGGGTTTCTTTACATAAGGAATCAACTTTTTTAATCACAGACTCAATGTTGACGTCCATCCCTGACCAGTAATCGTTTTCGTCTATATTTTTGATTTCATTACTAGTATTTTGATTACTCAAGAATCCAAAAAACTGAGTTTTATTTTCTTCTATTTCTGATTTTATAACATTTTCTTTGTCTTTTGAAGTTTGATCTGTTTCTTTTACTATCGATAGTTCTGTATCCATTTTGTCTTTCTGATTGGCATCAATATCATTTTCCTTTAAGGATTTTTCATGTATGTTTCTGTCTAGGACTGAAGGCAAATTATTTTCATCTTTTTCTAATAATTTATCATTTGGTGGTTTCGAAGGTGTTGTTTCTGGTTCAAGTTTTTCCCCACTGCTGTATTCTATATTTTTAATATTTTCTATACTCTTCCTTCTATCGAAGTTTTGATTTATCAAAGTTATATTTCTACCAACATTGATTTCCACTATTTTTTCTGCATGGTTTGTTATTTTTATTTCACTTGTTTTATCTTTTAATAATTCTTCAAAATCTGTTTCACATTTAGCTATAGTTTCTTGTACTGAGGTCGGCTGAACTGGCGATTTCCTCTTATCTTCTGGTTCTTTATTCTGAATCTCCATCATTTTATCTGGTTGCTTTAAATCATGATTCTTCTGAATATTACTTAAAACGGTTGTCGGTAGAAGCTCAATATTTTCGCTCTCACTTCTACTATGTAACCTTATAGTTGGTTTGGGACTTGAACTTGTTTTTAGCAATAAAGGTGTCATGACAACATTAGCTAAACTTGAAGTAGTAACAACAACGGTATTCGATATTTCAGGTTTAACCAACGATGTATGGGGTTTAATAGGAGCCATTGATAAAACTGAAGTTGGAGGAAGTTTATTCTGATCCAGTTGTAAAACATTACTCACAGGAGTAGTTGTCAGTAGTCTCTGTGAATTAATGGTGTGGATTACGTTCGACGGATGTCCTCTGTTAGCTGTTGAAGATTCTTGCAGTAAAGCCGGTTTTACTGATCCTTGTATTATAGACGGAGAAGAATGAGTTACACTAGCCACATGTATAATAGGCGCAGAAGGTAAAGAAGTAATATGATTGTGTTCAGACTTGACACTCTGATTTTCTCTTTTATCCAATAATTGATTTTTGTTATTTATTAACACTTTATTAGACAGATGTAATGTAGAGTTGACATTGGAAACGTGCAGAGAATTTTGTAATGAAATAAGTCGATTATGTGCCATAATAGTAGGAGAAGGCGACTGTTGTAATCGGGTAGGTGATAGAATAATTTTTGCAGTCTCATTCAAGTTATCAGCCTTTCGAACTTCGCTTGATAATATTTTTGGCTGATGTATCAACGGTGAATTATGGTTGTTTCCTTTAGTTTGTTGAATAATATTTGCATTTAATTGCTTTGGAATAGTTGCAAGAACTGGAGTTACAGGCAGTCTGTTGAAATGTATTGGTGTACCCTGTGTTTGAACTAAAACCGAGTTAGACCTATTCGGTGACACCATGGGTCGTGTTCCATGAGGAATATGCATAGTTTGAATCGGACTAAGTTGTGGCTGTTGCATCCTAACTACGGTAACTGGTCCTGGTGATCGCTGCTGAATAGCGCTAGGTGAAACCATCCCCGTTGAATTTATATTTTGAGGTGATGTATTCAATATTGCCATATTACCAAGTCGTGGCGATGTCACACTCTCTGTTGGTTGACTTGTTTTCGGACTAAGTAATAAAGGTTCATTCGTCATTCTAGGAGAAATAACTATTCCTTGTGGTTTCTGATAAATAATATGAGGTTCTGGAATTTTTATGGTCGGTGGCTGCATTGATGATACTTGAGGTCGAATTATCTGATTAATGACTTGATATGGAGCACCAACCCTATTAGAATTTACCACAGGCCTTGGTGTGTTACTAATGTGTATATTTTGATTTTGAGGAGCTTTGATTTGTACAATATTAGCTGTTATATGGGTTGGTTTGTTTTCGTTATTATCTTTGTTAGCTGAAGCTACTGAGCTAACGGGAATATTTATGACATGCGGTTCTATTAGCTTATTGTTGGATAGCGTCCAAGATGTAATCACAGGAGTTGCAGTTGAAGTAATTTGTTGCACATTATCTTGTTTTGTCACTGGCGGTTTGATTTCATCTTCATTTGTTTTTTTAGGCAAGTCATTGGTAAGGCTCGGCTCTTTAGTGGTATTGCTTACTACAGTCGTCTTAGGTTTGGCTATGATAACATTAGATATTTGTGCGGTTGTCTGAGGTACACTTACTTTTGTGTTATTGTTAAGTGTTGAATTTGTGGAAATGATGTTTATAGGTAACCTTTCAATCGCATCTTGATTTGTTTCTTCTCCTTCTTCTGTGTCAGTATCGATTAAGAGAAGATCATTATCGGAAACTGGTGTATCGGGTTTAATCTCCATCTCACTAGCGTTTAAGTTTTGAACTGCTTGTCTCATTTCTTCAGCATCCTCCTCGGGTATAATTTCACTTTCAATAGGAGTTGTTTCGATCTCTATATGGTGAGCTGTGTTATTTTCTACTTCTTCGTAACAACTGTCAAATGTGTTAATCTTTCCACCAAAGCTTTCACCCAATAAGGCTGCCACGGCATCTTCAGTTTCTTCTTGTGAAATAATCGCGCGTGGTTTTTCCTCTACCTTTTTGTCCAATTTACCAAGTGTCTCATTAATTATCTTTTCAATTTGTTTTTCAGTGTCATTTTCCAAATTTGGAATGCTTCGGACGGCATCTTCGCTTATTTTTACGTCAGTATCGACTTCGACTTCTATATCATAGGGCGGTAATGTGTTTTTAGTACTGTCAATAGCAAGAGGGGGGTCTGCAGGTAATGGAACTTCACTTATATCTTGAACAATATTGTCTATAGGTGGAGGCATCGGGATATCATTTATCTCAATTGTTTCTGTAAGATCGTAATCTATTTCTACAGCATCATCAACTACTAAGCGATTTGGAGTGTCACATTCGTTATTTGTTGAGTCATCATTTTCTCCTTTTTTAATTCCAAAAATACCATCTGTAGATTGCGATAATTTTGGAGATTCCGATAAAGACTTGCTATCATCTGATTTATCAGTTAATTCCACCTTTTGTATATCATTAGGAAGTGGTATATCTAGTAACATAGTCTTTGGCGATAGTTGAATATTACTATCCATATAGGGATCTTCAGTTTTTTGATTTTTCTCATGATGATAATTATGATTATGACTATGGTGATGATGATGTTCTTTTCGACTTTGTCTATCTTCTTTATTTTTTTTCTTCTTCTTCTTTTTATCTCTAGATTCTTTTCTTATTTTTTCGTTATATTTAATCAAAGTAATTGATTCATCTTTGTAATTAACGTTGATAAATTTAAGTTCACTATCTGAATTTTTGGAAACACATTCTGTTAAACCGAGTGCCGTTCGATTTTCATTAATGGCATCGGCAAATAAACGAGCTTCTATTGCTTTGCTTACTGCATCTACATCAAGACTGTTATCATCATCACGTATAAAATGTCTCTTTTCCTTTCTTTTCTTGTCTCTTCTTCGTTTGCTATCATCCTTATCTTTATTTTTGAGTTCGTCCATATTAGAGATAACTTTTTCAATTACATTTATTGTAGAATCAAACTCTGAGGGTGTAGATTCTAGTTTGTTACTAATACTTTCGCCATCTCTATCAGACTCATCAGAGAGGGGTCCAAAAATATCTTCCATTTTCCCATCTTTTTTATTATTAGTAGGTTCTGTAACTCCATCATACGACTGATTAGGAGAACGTTTCTCTCTTTTTAATTTAAGTTTTTCATCGCGAGGCTCATCTGTATCAATACTATCGCGCATTTTGTCTTTTCGCTTTTCCTTCTTATTACTATGTCGACGGCTTTTTTCAATACTTTTATGTTTAGGGCCACCTTCAGATGGTACATCGTGACTACTTTCGATTTTGGTGTCCTCATCAGAAAACGAAAACTTATACTTCTTTTGTTTCTTTTTGTGCTTTTTACGTAATTCAGTTGAATTTCTGTTAGGAGGGATCGACTCATTTTCTGAAGAAATCTCGTTGTGGAAATTTTTGGGAAATGACATTCTGTAACCCGTGTCAATTTCTAAGTTTGGTTTAAGTCTATTATCTTCGCTATCACTCTTACCAAACAAATTTAAGAGAGACGTTTTCTTAATTTTATCATCACTAGACTCTTTAAGCTGTATATCTGCATCTTTACACTTTTGAGAAGACTCTGAATCTGAAAATATCTCCTTTTTGATTTTATCCATAAAATTGGGACTTTTAGCCAACGTTCTTTTCATATTTTCTTCATCAGAAGTGTCAGACATGATACGAGACCTTGAATTCTTACGCGATAGCTTGTTACGGGAATCTTCTTCATTGCTTACCATTTCAAAGTAATCGTTACCTCTACTTCGATCATATTCGAGACTTGATCCATGTGATTTTTCTCGTTTTTTGCTGTTAAGAACAATGTGATCGTCATCAGTAGAACTATCCATGGATGTCTTATGAGGCTTTCGCCGGTCGTTTTCAGAATCACTGTCCTCATCCCAGCTTGATCTTTTCTTCTCCTCTCGTTTTGCCCTACTTTGCTTTAACTGGCTAAATTTAGCTTTGATTTTTTCTTGACGCTTTTCTTCTTCTTGTTTTTGCATGTTTTTGCATGATCTAGCTTTAACTTTGTCATACATAGATATATATGTGGGTCCATCATCAACAATATCGAAAATAGAATGTTTTTTAGGCTCATCGGAGTCAGAACTATCTGTACTTTGCAATTGCTTACGATTACGTCGTTTGTTTTGTTCTGTTCTCTCGTCTTTGCTTTTTCGATCAGTGGACATTCTTTTCTCTCGTGCTGCTTCTTTTTTCTTTTCCTCATGTTTGTGTTTACGATCTTCTTTTGTTTTATTACAGTGTTCTTGTTGATTTAAAGCATCTTGCTGCATTTGAAGTTCTTGAATTTGCTGCAGTTGTTGTATACGCTTCTTTTCTTTCATTTCTTTTCTTAACGCTCTTTGTCTTTCATCTTCTTCACTCGACCTTAATTCTAAAGTCGCAAGGAAGTCGATATTACTATGCAAAGACTCCGACGAAGCATCGGAACTTCCAACAGTTTTATCTTCATTTTCCACTGGAGGACTCTTCTTGATATTCTTTTTATCTTGACATGGAGCCTCTTTTATCTCATTGTCTCTATTATGTGCAAATAAGTCATCAGGTGGCTTTACTTGATTCTTTTTATCATCCTTTGTTTTGCTTTCTATTATTTTAGCAAAATGACCTTTACTAAATTTAGTGGTTTTATGTCGTTCTAAGCTTCTAGCGTCTTTAGAATCACGTCGATCTGGTTTACTCTTTTTAGAATCTTCATTAAGATAATCTACACTGTCCTGAGATGACATCCTTCTTTTGTGACCCACATGCGAAGGTAAGCTTGAACAAGAATTTAATCGCTCTTTCCTTTTAGAATCAACGCTTGGCGAGTCAAGTGAATAATGCCTTTGTTTTTCGCATCCATCGCCTTTACTTTTTGACGTAGTATCTCCGTAATGTTCACTTTTATTTTTATGATGTTCTCCAGAATCGCGTTCCTCCTTTATTTTATTCTTCACATGTGATTCTCCAATATCTTTATTCTCCTCTTTACTTTCAGTTTTAATTTTAGCTTTACCATCTCCTTTGCTATGATCGTGTGACTTCGATGTTTCCTTCTCATGTTCCTGTTTATTTATTACATCTGGACTTTTAATTTTTGACTTTTGTTCGTCTTTCATCTCTATATTATCTAAATCCCTTAACTTCGATGCAGTTGATTCGTGAGATGTTCTAGAGGCTGTAGAGTCTGTCGAATCTTTTCGACAAATGTCTCTAGAGGATTCATCCCTTGAACTTTTACGACTTTTAGATGTGTCAACTTCTTTTTTAGAGTCACGTTTACCATCATTGTCTTTTCTCGCTCGGTCATGTTTATGTTTCTCGTCTCGTTTTATACTTTTAGTTAATATATCAACTTCAGAAAGTTCTCTTTTTCTTTCTTTTTCAATTTTGTCCTTCTTGTAGTTATCATGTCTTCCATGTTTTTCATCATGCTTAAATTTATCACTATCTCGTTCTTTTTCAATATCCTTCTCAGGTTTCAATTTGTCGACCTTTTCTGAATGCGGTTTGTTGTTTAAGGCATCCTCTTTAATTTTGCGATCTTTTTCATTTTTATCGGGTTTAAGAGTTTTATTTTTGGACTTTTCCACATCTTTATCATTTCTATCCCTGCTGTGTTTAGATTTTTCCTTATCACTTTTATTATGCTCCTCTTGCGTTCTATCAATATCAGTTGTTATGCGATCTGGAGAGAATAAAACATGATTAGCCAATTTACTTTTGTCAACAGATTTATCACAGTCTACATTTTCTTTTCCAGATTTATCATCCTTTTGAGTGAGCTGAGTGCTAATTTCAGTTTTCTCTTTACAGTTTTTCTCATACTTAATCTCTTGATTACTTGACACATCACAATTCTTTTTAGATGATTCAATACAACTAATCGCATTTAAGTGATTACTAGTATGAACTTTATAAGATAAAGTTTCTTTCGTAATGTTATTCTGACATCGTTCAGATTCCTTTTTCATTCGAATACTGGACTCATGTAACTTACTTTCCTGTTCCAGTTGCAACTTTATATCTTCTTGTATAATGGACTCTGATTTCATATCAAATTCATTTTTAAAGAAGTACTTTTCAGAAGCATTCAGTGGTAAATCTAATTGTAATTCCTGTTTTATTGTTTTACTGTCCTTGGTATCCTCATTTCGTAATTTTATATCTTCACGAAAGCAGTTTCTTTCATATTTACTTATAATAGAACAACTAGTTTTCATGGTAAGTTTATCTTCAATATCTTCTTTTTTAATTGTCATTTTATCCTCACAGAGATTTCGTATATCTTTAATTACCGTGTTGGTCTTTTCTGGAGCATCCAAACTGATGCTTGATTCAAGACATCTATCTGAGCTAGGTCTTAAATCATTAAGTAATGCTTTTTCATCTGTAATAAGCAGTGAGTTTCGTCTTTTGTTCATGTGTTCCTCGAAGTCAGATCTTTCAAGATTGGGAGAAAGTTTTTTCTCGACAACATCTGATGACGATTTATCAGTAGAGGGTGTTCTTCTCAGCCTCGAGTCAGTCTCTAAATCGATCTTTATCAGCTTTTCGAGTCGGGAACGGTCTAATTCTTCAGGTTCCGGTGGTTGTGAAGCACTCGAGGCACTCACGGAAGAGCCCCCAGACTGTGCATGTGAAGGAAACGGGTAACGTAGTATCCGCGGAACTGCCCCCAGCGAGCGGGGACTACCGCCGGGACTCGGAACCCGCGCGCCTTCCAGTCGCTCCGAGTCCTCGTCGAAGACCGACCTCTTGGCGAGCAACGAGAGCACAACTTCAGAGGGTTTAACCTCGTTAATGTCCAACTCGAGAAGGCGGTGCCTGAGGCGGGCGCGGTCGGGCGCGTCGGCGTGCGCCCGCGAGCCCGTCCAGCGCTCGTACTTCTCGTCGAGAGAGCGGATGCGCTCCTCCAGCGAGGGCGAGTGCGGCGCGGAGCCCCCGCTGGAGGAGGAGGCGGAGGGCGGGCGCGGCGGCGAGGCGGGCGCGGGCGGCAGGCTGCGCGGCTGTGCGGGCGCGGCGCGCAGCATCTGCACCGCGAACTTGGGCAGCGGCAAGCTCATGGGCAGCGGCGGGCGCTCGCGCGGCGGCCGGCGCGGCTCCGTGGGCGGCGCGTCGGGTTCGTCGCGCAGCGGTGTGCCGGCGCGCGAGGCGCGGGACCCGCGCGAGCCTGAGCCGTCGCGCCGCCGGCGGTGGCGCCGCCGCGACACGTGGCCGCGCGACCCCGATCGTGACCGTCTCGATCCCCCACCTGCGCTTCGATGACGTTCCTAAAGACACAAGATCATTTTCAAAAATTGCTTTGTTCCAACACTATTATACAAACAGCTCTCATTTTTCTATTTATTATTTAAAGAGCAAAATTGAGCGTGCAGCAGAATGCAATGTAAAAATATTATAAGAAGTGTATATATAGTAGTATGTATAGTATGTGTGTTAAAGACAATTCGAACCTTTTAACATTCGAGGGTATATACTTAAAATTTTGTAATAGTGTGAGTTATAATATAACAAAAAGTATGATAAATCGTTGTATACATACCTTTGAATGTTTTCTTTCCTCAGGACTGGAATCTCGCCGATGCTTATGGGCTCGATGAGGCGACACAACGACTGATTGGAGTCGATCTTCATAATTTGCTTCATCTGTTTGTGGACTGGAACCTAACTCATCATATACCCTGCAACAAAATAATTTTATCTTTAATTTTTAATATTTTTCTACTTACGATAAGCACTTGTTTCTTGTCATTTTAAATATATATTTTGACTTATTTGAAATAGAGAATAACCTGTATCTTCTATCAGCCGCATAATCAGCAGGATCGTAATGATCATGGGTGTTGTAACGTGGAGTCCTTGAAGAGGCACGACCAAAACTTGGTGCTCGGGATCGTGATGCCCCCGTCTCATACCTACAAAATATAAACGGATCATGCACTTATTTTAAAAATTAGGACTCATTTTTTTGAAATATTGTATAAAACGTGTTAGTGAAAGTAAATACAACAGCACTGACATAAAAAGAAATACAAACCTAAGTGACTCGTGTCTAGCTGTTGGCAAGTAGCGAGTGGGAGGGTCGCCGGGCGTGCGCTCTGCGCCGGCTAGTGCCGCTGATCCACCGTGCTTTTCTAGCTGCTCGTAAAACGCTTCCTATAAATCATATATTCATCAGATTTACTTTGTCAAATTCATTCGAACTGATTAGTGTCGTTACAAGTTTTTTTTAGTTTCACGCGGTATCCCGTTTACACAGCAGGGTAAGCAGAGGACACCTAATATAAAGACACTCCCTTCCCCACTTTTCACCGAATTCTGGAGTCATTACATGTTAAGTGGCAGAATTCAAGTTCGCCACCAGAATGAAGAAAAATGTAATATTTCAATTCGTCGAGTAGGAATCGAACCCACAACCAACGCACATTACAAGTATGTACAGTACCTGGCACTCCCTGGAGGCGTAGTCGACGCACAGGCGCGGGTGGTCGGGCTCGGCGGCGGACAGCTGCGCGGCGACGCGGCGCAGCTCGCGCACGGCGCCGCCCGCCGCCGCCGCCTGCTCGAAGTGCACCAGCGCCGCGCCCGCCGCGCGGTCCACGCACACCGACGTGGCGGCGCCGCACCGCGACACGGCGCCCAGCACCTGCTCAACAGACAACTCCTATTGAAAACACACATTTAAAAATTAACCTATAAAAATTTGAACGCAGCGGGATTCGAACCGTCCAGGCGCATTGACCGCTAAGCCACGTGTTCTACTATCAGCTACGTCGAAATTCTTATACGCTTTATTACAACTTATTCTTGTTGTAAGCATCTCTGTATAAGAATTTTCACAAATTTCTGCTACTCAAAGAATATTCTGCAAACAATCGTTTGGCAAGAGAGAATGCTATTTATTAAACACTTTTTAACATTTTTAAGGTGCTATTCACACACTTAGAAAAGAAAATTGAAAAAGACATTTAAATTTTTTTAAACGTTTTTAAATGTCTTTTTCAATTATCCTAAGTGTGTGAAAAACACTTTAAAAATGTTAAAAAGACAAGTCGTACGGTAACATAGTGTTGTCACGGGATGATTACCTGTTTCTCAGTGTGCTCGGTGAGGCCGTCGACCCAGACGCAGGTGGTGGCGACGGGCTTGCCGAAGCCGAGCTTGACGCGCGAGGAGCCGACGTACTCGCCGTCCATGGCGCGGATGGCCTCCACCACGCTGGAGATGGACGCGTACTGGCAGAAGGCGTATCCCGCGCCTCCGCCGCTCCCCTTCTTTATGTCGATCTCTATTATACGCCCAAAGTGCTTAAACTTGTCCCTCAGTTGCTGCTGCGTCACATCCTTTTCTAAGTTTCCGATGAATAGCGTCCGCGTCGCCTGTAATATTTTAATTTTTTTATAATTATCAATTGTAATAAATTTGTGACTCAATTTCATAAAGATATGCAATACATTAAAATTCTTTAAAAGTCTACTTAAAATATCACAGAATCAGGGCATTTTAACAATGCGACAGCGATGGTAAAGGAAAAGTACATCGTTGACAATGGAAATGTCAATGGGAAATAATGCTTTGTTATAAATTTTATTCTGTACATACAAATATACGAATAAAACTATTAGTTTGAAAATATACAAATATTCACATTTATTAAAAACCTAATTAATGTATATTTCGTCAACTTAATACCGTTCCCGTATCGTAGAATTGATGATTTTATGAAAACATCGCAATTACGAAAATACACCCAGTATTTCATGAAATGCTTGGTTATCGATTGGTGAGATCATGATGATGGTTGACCAGGACAAGGGCAACCTATCATTTTACCACCATACGATCATCTAAACGCACGCCTGCTTTATAACAACATCAATCTCGTTAATTGTCAAACTGATCGAATTGTGAGTTTACTTTAATAAACGCTGTTGGTAACAAAATAGCTATTTGAGTTTTATTTAAAAAATATGTTTGTCGTTACGTATTAAAATTTTCTGTTTTTATTTTACTTAAAATTCATTTTCTTTTTATTTTAAGTCGCATGATTTACTTTAAATGCTAAAGCACCAGTAAATATTAAAAACATATAACTCTAACTAATCTTGACCGCTTAACATTACAAAATAAATCAATACCATAGAATAAGATTTCTTAAGTTAATTTAAAGTTTTTTATTTAACTAATTCATAGAATTTGAAAGTATTTTAAACTAAAATACCGTCAGTATGTATGTATAATAACAAATTAGTGTTACGCACATATAAAAACATCATATTTTTCAATAAGGCTAAAAAAACCTCGACCAAGAAATAAACGTTAAGTAAAATGCAGACCGCTTTATGAATTATGACTATTTCATGATATCGCGGATGACTAGACATGAAATCATCAATATGACCAAAACATATACATACAGAGATAATAAACATTTAATAACAGCCATTTCTGCCGGTAACGTAATAATTTTAAGATTCGTTTAAATCTAACATACTATTAATACGGCTTTTCTACCAACCTTCGGATGGTATTCATCGATATCAGTCTCATAGGGTTTCGCCGACTCCGCGTCATCGTCGCAACTTTGGTGGGGTGCCACTGAGATCTTGCAACCAAAAAAAAGCTTATCTTGAGACACTTCCAGTGCCTTTTCTACGTCGGACGGCTTCTTGAAACGGACGACCGCGTATCGATCAGCATTCTGACCGACCACCTTCACCCACACTACCTTCCCATGTTTCTTATATTCATGATAGAGACCGTCTTTGAGTGAACTGTCGGTCGACCTTGTCGGTAAATTCCGTACGCAAATCGCCAAAGGTCTTCCGTTCGCCGTTGATGGCCACTGAAAAGAAGATTATAGCTGTTACGTCCAAAAGTAAGATTATGAATTGTACATCAACCTTAATTTTATAAATTTCATACATACGAGAGAACAATACAATCAAAATTTATATATAAACTAAAATAATAAGCAGATGAAAGTAACATTTCATGATAAGTTATTCGCTCCTAATGATTCACCAATGGTTAAAGAAAAATTATACAATAATAGGTGCAAATGGTTTTCTAACAACTAAATCCATTACTATAACAATAAACAAAAAATGAAAATAAAAAAATGTTTTATAGTATTTCTGCGATATTTAGGTAGAGCGTCTCCGACAAGATTCAAAACGTTTTGTATGTTAAAAAAAATGCAAAAACGGGACACAGGGGAGCTGCGAGTTATTACCCAAAATAGATCGATGAAAAGACGCTCGGCAAGGCAAAAAAAATAGGCACCTTAAAAAAATTTAACAAATGACGTATCGTACATGCTATTAATAGTTTAATATACGAATATTTAACAAATGTATTTAATTAATTAATATAATATGGTAAATAATTAATATAAAAAAATTCAGTTATCTCTATTAATCTAATCTTATGAAATAATATAGATAAGATGAATATCACAAATTAGTACCAAAAATAATACCTGGTGCGGATGTGGAGGTGGAGTCCGCCTCGCCGTATGGTGTTGCGCGTGGTGGGTCGCCGGGGTGGAGGCGCGCGAGGTGTCGCTCGGCTCCGGCGAGCTGGACTCCGAGCGGGAGGAGCCCGAGCCGGAGAGCCGCCGCCGCCGCTCCGTGCCCCCGCCCGGCGTGCTCGGCGTGCTCTCACCGCCAGCGCCAGGCGCGCCCGCGCCCGCTCCCGCCGCCGCCACGCCACTGCCACCCGTACCCGCGTACCATCGATGATGAGGAGTCGTCCTACATCATAAATTCGTTAAAACATATTTAAATAAAAATCCTAATCTCACGAGATGAGATTACATTCCATGGTCTTCAGCAGAACAACATGTGTGCTAAAATATTTTATTTTTATTCTAATATCAGTAACATCACCTTATGTTTGATCGTGTAAAGCATCATTTATTCCAATAAGAATGCAATAAACGTTTAGCTTCGCGCTGTATCCCCCGCACACGCAGGGTAGGCAGAGGGAACCTAATGCTGAGACTTCGTTTCCCACTTTCGGAGGCGGATTGCGCGTTAAGTGGCGGAGCTTAACGCTGCGCTTTGCCTCGAAATCAGAGCGAAGAAAATGGAATTAAAAATATTTCCACTCCTCGAGTGGGAATCGAACCCACAACCTGTGACGGTAAAGCAACTACTTTACAGTGTACTATGTACCTCTGTGCCACGACTAGCCCCACAAGAATACAATAAACAAGATGAAAAATAATTCCGAAGAACATAAAACCGGTTTTTAAGTAATGGGTTTTAGGTTTTTGAACGGCGATAAGACGCGGTGAGCGTCAGGGGTAACAACAATAACCGTTTTTTTAACTATATAATATACATAAGTATATAAACATAAGTTTATATACACTGTACATGAAACCAATATAATATTATTTACAGTTTTTGTTTGTTTGTTTTGGTTAATCTCTGGAGCAGCTGCATATATGTAGATATAATATGGAGTAGCTTAAACTACTTTGGTTTTAAAATTATAACTTTTACGTTCCACGTATTATATTATTCAATATTCTATTATTTATTATAAATAGCGAACACAGTCAGTCTTTCCTCATTTAAAGATATTTTAAAAACATTTGTTTTATTCGTATTAACTTGTTAATATTACTTTTATTTTATGGTATTCAGATTACTTTCTCACCACGAAGTGTCTGATCTAAATTTAATTAATTATTCTAAGACAAAAATAAAATGGAAAGGCAAAAAGTTTACGATTATCATTAAAATAGATAAATTGAAAAACGAAATATATATAACTGAACGTGTCTATAAATCGATACATATATTTTTGTAAACCACCGAATCATAAGATATCACCACCATGTTATAACGAATGGTATTTGTGTCTCAGTCACTCGACAAATATGTATAATCAGCTGCGTGACTGTACCTACACGAAATTTTCAGGAAGCCTGGATATGACCGGTCAACATAAAATGCGCTTTCTGTAGAATGATTTTTAAGAAATTAAATCAGCAAAATTAGGCTTACTGTCACGTGACCGTTATCTCCTACCAGAAACGACTGTACTACATTCAAAGGGCATACAGTAATCTTTAGAGTTATAGAGCATTTGAGTTAATCGTATGTAAATTTTTGAAATACATAAAATCAATGTTGAAATTCACGTTAAAGAAAAGTCAATGGTGAGGTCTCTAGCTAGATGGAAAAAAACAAATAAAATAACAAAAATAAATAAAATAAAAATGTGCCAACTGCGACCATATTATATCGTTTATATAAAAGACTTTTTCATTTAATATTATTCTCTCTGACTACCCCGCAAGAGATAAATCGTGAAGCTATATATAAAAAATGGCATAATTACTTGAGTTGAGTAAATTCTATTCTTATAAAGACCTAATCCCCATAACTCTTTTATTATATTTTTATTTATGCTCCGTCTGCTGTTATAATAGTAATTTTGTTATTTACATCATTACGAAACCAATAGTAAGACATTTGAGAATGCACGAAAAGAATACATGCAATTGTGAGATTATATGTAAATGGAAAAAATGGTGGGTTAAGTAAGCCCTTCCAAAATGCAGACTTTTCAGTCGCCAAAATAGCCGTACATAAAGTTAAAAAACAAACCCGTTAATAAAACGAAAAGTTAAAGGGACGAGACACAGAGAGAAGAATTTTAAAATACCACTGCTTTCTCTCAACTTATTCTAATTGTTTCATTTCTTTTCAGTCAAACGATATTGAATATTGGTATGTGCACCAGGCCATAGACGATACGCTTCATTGTGAAAAAATGATAAAAGTGATTGTTGGTGCTGAAGTAATATAGTGTCATAGTAAAATCTTAATTTTTCCAAAGTCACCGTAAATCAATCATTATAAATTAAATTAATATGAACTATATTAATGTGTATTTTTTTAAATCATCAATGTTACCATGTTACAATTATTCATTCAAAATTCTAAAATTTTAGTAGTAAAGCATAGTAAAAAGCCCAATTTATTTTAGTTTACATTAAAAATGAAGAAAATTAGTAAGCATTGTTTTATGCGAGATATAAAATAATGTTTAATAATAATATTTACACGCATTTATAAACGCATTGTTATTTTGACGTTGCGCCCATCGATTAACTCGAGTTATTTTCATGAAATTCCTAATCATGCTACATGCATTTGAAGCAAAATCTTTCTTAAGGCAATTTTTGCACAGGCCCATATTATTTCCTTCCCGCGAAAGGCAAGAGACATCGTTCATCACGTTATTTTATATTACACCTTTCGACGTTTAAAGGAGACGTAGCAAATGGTGCAGTGGAGTTGTTCCTCTGGTACCTGCCATATGCCGCAGGGGTGTTACCGCGGCGACAGAACTCGGTGGCGCTGTCGTTGGTACCTCTCCACGTGGCCGGCGCTGCCGCCGAAGCAGCCATCGCGCACGCGTTACCCGCACTCTCTTCTCCTCTGAAACAAACAATATAAAATATTTATAATGTGTATGAAATACATATTGTTACGCATGTGTAATCCATATATTGTAATAAGCTGTGTAATTTATATATTTCTTTAAATGTTGTGATGATTTAGTCGCAATAATGTGTAAGTTTTCCCACGTTTAAAATTATTAACTAAATGCAAAAGGCATAACCCTACATTACGGATGTTTTCAATATCCAATACATACATTGTAATTCTGAGTCATACAGAAAAAGAACAGTTAATAATTTAACATGTATAAACGCTCAAATAATGAAAAACAAAGTTGAATAAATCAAGTATTTAACAAGTTGGTAGTGACAGTGTTGTGCAAAAATTAATTACAAGTAACAATAATTAAATATTAACAATTCATTATTTACTTTGTGCCAAATATTAACAATTCATTATTTACACATAAAAATCACAGTTAGCTGAAAATTAATTACTTCTTAATGTCTACACTACAATTAACAATTGTTAATCGTGATATTTAATTGTTAAGTGCAATTAAATTTTGCCTAACACTATTAGGAGACAACTTTGTCGATATTTATTTGTAACGTTACGCTTTATAAAAAAAATACTGAAAATGCTAGCAAATAAGGTTGAATCTTCGTGAATCGGAACATATTAGAAGGTATATAAATCCATACTTATATTATAAATGCGAAAGTCTGTGTGTTTGTCTGTCACGCTTTCACGGCTGGTTTACTGGTCCGATTTGGATGAAATTTAGAATGAAAATAGTAAATAACCCTGGGTCTAACGTAGGCTACTTATTTTATACAGAAATCAACCTCTAAAGGGTTGAAATAGAGGATGAAAGTTTAAGCCCCAGAGCACTCTGAAGGCGACGGTGGCCCGCACTAGGCTGACCGTCCACCGAGGCGTCGTAGTGGAATGCGCGAACCAACCTGCGACGTCTCACTAGGGTGGAGAGGGTTTCCGCTGGGTTTTAGTGGGGACTCTCCGGTGACTCCACAGTATCATCCGTACGTAAGGTAGGTTTGCCTGCTTTGCATACGGATGGTCTGCGTAAACGCATTTCCCAGCGACAAAAAAAAGGAACATGAAAGTTTATTTGAAAAATCTAAACCGCTTGACCGATTATAATGAATTTCAGAATATATATATAGTTGATAATCCAAGGTTAAACATAGGCTTTTTTGGCTATTTTTCAAAAATCCAACTCCGAGGGTTGCAATATAACGAAACAATGAGGCAGTCAACGCGGCGAAGCCGCGAGCGGGCCGCTAGTATCTTATAACTTAGCTGGATGTGTTTGAAACTACACCATCCGAAATACATGTCATTTGAAAATGTTTTAGACGTATGTAAGTGAACAAATGTTATTTCTGTTCGTAAAATAAAAAAAGAACTTTGAAGATTTGATCTTAGTTAGATTTTGTACTACCCAGTTATCATGATAGCTGCTTATCAAGATTTTTTTCACCTCTGTTTACAAAAAAAAATACCCAAAACGATATGTAAAGGGTACGGAAAGAAAATAATGTATATGTAAAGGGTACGGAAATGTTGTAGTTATGAAATCTTGTAAAATCAATAAAGTAGTTGTTGTTGTAATATTTTTTTTACTTTATTTTATTTATATATCAAATAATTTAGATTTGAAAAAAATATATAAATATCTAAATATATATTTGTACATGGAGGAAGGATGAGAGAAAATCTCTTGTTAGGGGAATTTATCAATGTAATAGAACACAAAACAATGATTTATAAAACTAGTCTGTTTCTGTCTGTACGTTTTTGAACGATTAGGTCAGAAAGGGCTTAAAATGCAGGGTTGAGTTCCGTATGTTTGGTAAACTTTCTTTAACAAAAAGTTGCATGTATATATTTTTTTTTAAGTAAAATGGTACAAAATAACTACTTTATTGAATTAGCTAAAACTTTAGTTTTCAACAAAATTTAAGGTATAGATTTTGTTTGTATATGATAAATTATTTATTTATCTATTATATATATAATCGTAAAATAAATCTGTATACCAAAGACATAAGAAATATTATTGTTGGAGGCATTTATAATAGACACATAATAATGGTTGTGGCTTCTGAGCCACAAAACCATGGAGTATTTTACAGCGAGTCAGTTTAACACGAGTGTTGTACTCATATACGGTGTTCACGTTTTCGTTTTCATCATATGAAGGTTGTAAATTGTCTTTTATCTTTTTTGTGTTTATTGTGTAATAGGCACGATGACAAATTTTGAACTCCTATTGAATAATGTTTATAGATTTCTTCTTTTACCGAAAATATGAATATTTCAGCAAAAAAACAAGCATAAGTAAGAACATATTACATTTTTGAAAAAAAAATGTATGTAAGTATAATTTTAATAACGATTTCATGTTTTATTTATGTAACATGTAAAACAAAGCAAACAAAAAATAATATATACGGCTTTACGCTGTATCCCACACACAGCAGGGTAGGCAGAGGGAACCTAGTGTTAAGACACTCCGTTCCCC
The DNA here is from genome assembly GCA_019049465.1 of Dryas iulia moderata. NCBI lineage: Eukaryota > Metazoa > Arthropoda > Insecta > Lepidoptera > Nymphalidae > Dryas > Dryas iulia. The sequence continues at coordinate 8,135,837 of CM032431.1, forward strand.
ACTTTCCGCCGAATTCGGAGGCTTGCGTGTTAAGTGGCGGAACTTAACGCCGCGCTTTACCTCGACACCAGAGCGAAGAAAATGGAAATATAATTCCCACTCCTCGAGTGGGAATCGAACCCACAACCAGTCGTTTACAGTCACACGCTTGTGCCATTGGGCCACGACTCGCCACAATATATTCGGCAATTGAATATTTTTTCTTTGAACAAAATGATTGATGAATGATGACGAAGAGGCTCTGTTTTTGTTAAAGGCATCAATTATAGTAAAGATGTACAAAAGTTAAATAATTTTCTATTTGATAGCTCTGCATCAAACATCTTCTTTTTAGCTCAAAAGTTTATTTTAGTGTATTTTAGTGTATTTGCATAAAACTTTTTTTTTCTTAATAATTTATAATGATATGATTCAAAATGTATTAAAAAAATAATCATAACTATGAACTTTTATTTTCCCTTTCATACTTAATTAACATTCCTGCCTTAAAACGCGTTTTAGCTGGATTCGATAAAATAATGTTAAATATTATAGGTTTTACCATAAATAAGTTTTATTTAGACTTCAAGAATGTTTTAATTACATTGTAAAAGTAAGTTTGAAAATTTATATATGCCTACAAATGCATGTGTCATAAGAAAGTAAATAAAAAAAAATATTTAAAGTATTATACTTGGACTACGACATTTCGACATAGACATTATTAATTTAAAGAAATTTAACATTCTACTTTTACAAAAAAATACACTTTTACATAAACCTTTACATAAACCAAATAGGATTTACGAAACCAAATAGGATTTTTTATAGTGTACAGGTCTTGAACCTGTTTAACTATTTACGCCATATATTTTTTCTGAACTCACAGAATAACATAAATAATATTTTCAGTTTTATTATTTGTCGCACATAGAAGGAATTTTTAGTGTCAAGAACAGCCAAATCTGGGAGATTGTGTTGATTAGCGCGCTTGGCTTTGTGACCATAGCGAAGAAAGAAAAATAATTTAAATATAATCATTACCTTGATTTCGAATTGCGCCCACAATCAATGTAGGTCGTACTTAACTACAATTTTGTAATCACGTTACTAATTTCTAGACATACGCCGAAAATTCGCTTGGTATTCAGTATTCGGTATCTTTTCACTATTCGGCCAAATTATTCGGTTTTGGTACCGAATACATTCGGTTCGAATATTTTTATTTTTTCGGCAACACGACACAATTTAGAAATGAAAATAAATAAAATAAAGCATATAACTTCAAATCAATTTTTATTGACGTATCACAAGTTTTAATTTTTTCCTTCACGTTTTATATCCCTAGCGGGATAGTCAGGGGCAATGGAGACAAAAAGATAGGGTCCCTGTATACTTCTTCCGCCTCGTCCCCTATCATCAACCTCTCCATACACGCCCGTCTCACTCCGGGGAGTCCTCATGCTTTTTACGTCACCTTCCTCAGGTATCATCCATATTGTGTTCTCGAAGGTTAACTGAACGCTTCTTAGAGCACTTGTTTTATAATGATGTCGCCGTCTGCTTCTTCCAGACTCAGCAAATCGCTGTGACTTGAGACAGAAGCGTCATCACATTCATACATTTTACAAATTCCCGTTGTTTGAAACCGAGTGTTAGCCTTATTACTATTTCAGCGTCCTTTGAAAGCACTCCTTTCATTCTGCAGGTTGACGAACAACCCCGAGATTCACTAGTCTTTCTACATAAAAACTTCGTGTTTTCCTAGAAGTTGTTCGTCAATCTTTTATCTCTTTTTTTTTCGACTTTTCACGTTTCTAATTAGTGTCTTACGATTGGTACTTTTACAACTTATACTCTCTCTTCTTGATCACTCTCATATTTTTATTCTTACTCAAGGCCTCCTATGCTGTTTTTTTAGAAAGTTAGTATATTGTAGCACACACGGCACTTTGCGTACATATTAAGACCTGTTTACACGGCAGAACAATAAAATGGTAAACCGAATAATACGACCGATCCTTCGATTGAGCAAAGACTAAACCGAATAGTATTCGGTTATTCGGTGAAAGGATTATTCGATACATCTCAATTAAACTACATGAAGTTAATTTGATTACTCCTAGTCAGTAGTTACAACTACTGATTATTTACAATTAAATAAACATGTAACATGTTGTAATATATTATTGTTGTAACTTAACTGCATAAAAATACTTCTATTTATTTCACATATTTTATTGTCGTGAATATTATTAATGTATAAAAAGGAATGTTTGTCTGTATGTACTTCATAGAATCGTAAACTATGCATTTCATCATGTGATAATCTTTAGCAAAGTTGTTGTCTGTATGTACACAAAGATTTCTGAGTTGGTAGTCGACCGATATTGAATTGAAATGAAACGCTACGTGGTATTTTTTTGAAATGATGTACAGTTAGTTGGATATAAAAATCGAAGTAGTACTTGTAGATATGTATGTGCCTATGTTTATAGATTGACATATAGTAAAAAAGTCAATTTCATTCGGCAAACATTAACTTAATTAAATAAAAAAAAACTTGTTGATTGGATTGACAAATTACTACTAACTACACTTTACTAAGCCACATGTTTTTAAATCATTTAATCCGAAAGCCTGTGGGAGTTTTAATAGTTGATCATAGTTGTGTATGAAATCGGTCTCTCTACTGGAGCTGATGAAGTTAAAGGAGCATTGTATTTTATAAATATTCTTTTTATTATAACAATATGTAATCGTAGCTAGTAATCACTAATTAGATTACATATCACCCAGCTCTGCCCACGATCATCGTGTAAACAGACAGGCATTACAAGACGGCACCATAATTTTAAGATATGTAAATAATGTTAGAAAATTATTTATTATACGTCTATCGGTATAGTAAATTTGATAAACTCACGTGATGAGAACATTTAGAATTTCTACTTTCAGTCCTGTATGGCATTAGTCAACTATATTGCTCCAGATCTATGAGAACAATGCACCCTACTAAGAAAATGTTTTTATTTATTCGTTTGAAAGAGTTCGATAAAAATAACATTTCGCGATGACAATTTTCTTCTATTTTAATATTTTTTTTTAAAACTATTTTTTCTATTTTACTACAAACGAAAGAAACTGAACTGATTTACAACTAACGTTTCTCTTCTAGGCACAGCCAGAAAAAGTCCTTTTCCATTTTGGGGGATGCTATTTTTTCTTGTTGTCTATATTCTTACTCTAACTTAACTATAAACGAAAGTAGTGTTATAATAAGGACATTTTATCTTGAACTGTCGTATCAACGCATCCCGAAATTTCGTACAGATCTGTATCTTACCAGCCAATGGAAGTTGACAAATGACTGAGAGGTAAGACACCGCGAGTAATCGAATCTTTAGTATTTTTCTCTAGTCCGTCTCCCTCATCGGCCGCCTTTTGACATCAATCATTTCCTAAAAGTCGATTCTGTGACGCCTATGGTAGCTAGATTCTCACATTTCAGTTTAGAATGCTCTTAGATTACTACACTCAACTGCTCTATCGGAAAATGAACCAAAATAAATCTTTTTTTCAAGGCCGAATGCAAAGTCCACACAGGTATATTCCTCTTTCCTATACGTCCATCTTAGGTATAGATATACCTAAGATGGACGTATAGGAAAGACATGTTTTTCTAATTACTTTAAGATTAAAGTAATTAGAAAAACACGTCCGCGATATTACTTATATATTCTATACTAATATAATAAAAGGGGTAAAGTTTGTAACTTTGTTTGTAAGGGATAATCTTCGGAAATACTGAACCGATTATGAAAATTCTTTCACGATTAGACAGCTACACTATTCAGGGGTGCTTGCTATAGGCTATATTTTATTACGATTGAACAGAAAGTTAAGAGAATCCTAAATCAAATAGGGAATAAAAGCTGCAGACCATGCGACAAAGCCGCGAACGGGATGTTAGTTATGTATAACTAGGATCAAAACAATATAAATATGACTTTGTATTATGCGGTCATATTAATACTTACAATCGAAAGGTATCTATCTCATCATCATGATATTCTTATGAGAATAAATTTGAAAAATGTAAAATTAAAATTAAGCATGAATACTTTAAAAGTTTTAATGACATGAATACCATTAAAGCTTTGAGCGTATCTATCTACGACAATATTTGAACTTAAGTAGTACTTCAATAAATTCAATAATATGCTTAATATGTCCAATTTTGACGTAAAAAATATTAAAGTAACCTCTGTCCGTCTGTCCCTTTGCTTGTCTGTATATATATTTTTGTCCTAATTTTGATATGGATAGTCTGAAACCTGGAGAATGACGTCAATTTTTTATTAACACGCCACGCTTACGAAAGCGTGATACGACAAGCGTAATAATAAAAGTGTTAGTCTTATTAAACATAAAAGCTATGTGGGTTCCAATAAACTGTTAAGATTTAGTTGATAAACAAGCCATACTTGTACTTAGTAATATATCCAAAACATATATTCATGAATATAAGCAAAGTTCAAGAGGAAGATAAGCTGATTGACGATTATACATAGAGTTCCAGCAGTGATGATGTATATGTATGCGAAGTATTTGTGCATATTTTGAATATTTTCAATCTTTTGAATGGTTACATCTACAAAGAAAAGTGTAGAAATATTTTTATATATTAAACGAAACGCATATACTATATGTGCATTAATGTGTCAAATTTGTACACATTTAATCCCCATAAGAAAGTTTTATCAAAATATTTGTATGAATTTCTTATTGTAAAGCAGCTCTATCTTATATAACATTAATTGGTATAAATCTACATTTATCATTAATTATTGTTATTATTGACATTAATTATTGTTATTGGCCAATTTTAGCTTACATTTTTTATGTCATTTTTTTGTGGTGTCTCTTTATATTCTACAATAGTAGAATATAAAGAGACTGCTTTGAAATTGGGACTGCTGAATACAGCAGTCCCAATTTATATAATTTTTGTGACGTACCATTTACCTAATAAGGATTGAATTTAGGTAGTGACCTAGATTCAATATTACTTCAACATTAATGATATTGCATTAATGATGATCTCATATATTAATTGGATTATATGCACTAAAATATACCTAGAATATTATAATTTTTTGACTTCTATTGTAACCATGAACTTAATATTAATATATCGTATTGCGGCTGCACTAAGGTATCTCCCATGATCCTCCTGAAATAGTTCCTCTAAGATATGGAGAATTGTAATAAATCCTCTCTTAAGGCTTCGTTACAGTACTCAAAAAGTAAACTATGCCCTTCCCCATTTTGTTCTTAAAGGAAGACTTTTTCACGTGTAGAAAATTATATATTAAAATCTTATAGAAAATTATATATTAAAATCTATAAAACAATCACTTTAAAAAAAAAAGGCCCGCTGAGTTTCTTGTGCCGGTTCTTCTCAGGTCTGAGGCATTAAATTAATAATAGTGAACCTAAAACCTAGTGATAAACTACTTGACGTTCAAAAAATGAAGCTTGTAACTTCTTATTTTGAATAAAATTATTTGACTTTGACTTATTAGATGCACTGTAAAAACTCTAAAAATAAAACTTCTGGACTTCAAATGCAACGAACATACGATTTAACGTTCGGAACATTGTATTTGAGTAAAACGTCCAAAAAATAACATTTCATCTTTCTAACTTCAGAAATGGCGAACTTTACTATTAACAATGTGTATATATTAACAATGGATTCTAGATAGAAGAGCTCGGACCAGTGCATGGGACTTGCGACCCAAGTGTGGATTTAATGGGACCCTTTATATGAGCATTAACGCTCACTCCACTGTCCGAGCACCTCTTTCTACCTAACAAAATTTGAAATTGTCCAACTAATGCTGCTTTCAAAATATATGCTAGAAATGAACTGATGCTGGTTTTAGACAGGCTGTGATCTTTTATTTTTATATAGATAGATTATATAGCGCATATAAAATTAACACAAAACATATTTCTGGTCAGTTCGTTGGTTAGTAGTCCTTGTTTGCTTTCAAATTAGGCTTTTTCTACCAGAATAACGCATTTTAGGCTTTTAGAATACAGGAAAATATTTGGTCTCTGGTCTCAAATATCCGATATTCTCAGGAATTTGCCAATGTGCCAATAATGAGAGGTCGATCAGGAGCCCATTATAAAATTGAGAGAGGCTTTTCTTTCCGACAAGGCCTTCTTTCACAAACGGTATTGATTGTTTGTTAGTTGTTATACTTCTCTACGCTCTTGCCGCTAAAAGACTAACTGCTTCGCGTATGATTCCTAAACACCCAATTATTTTCTAAAATAACTTTGATTAAAATTTTCTCAGACAAGACACTTATTTATTTTTTATATTTATGGACATATATCAAAGCAAATGTCTCCAATTACTATATTAGTTTGTTTATTATTAGTATTTACACGTCATTTTGTAATAGAAAATATTTTTCGGTGCCCTCGCTGCGTTGATGCGACGGCGGAACGTGAGCATAGCCGCACGTTTAGCTGTGCACAATGCAGTGCTGGTACCGACGCTGCTATACGGCAGCGAAACGTGGGTATTGCAGAAGAAGAATGAAAGAAAGATGAATGCTGTGGAGATGAGATCTCTTCGAAAGACGTGCGGAGTCAGCATAGCTGATCGAATCCGCAATGAAGAGATACACAGAATGGCAGGTATTAGCGAGTTACGTCATAGTAAAAATGAAGAAGGGCGTGCTCAGGTGGTTTGGGCACGTCGAGAGGATGAGTGATGGAAGAATGGTAAGAAAGATTTATGAAGCAAAGGTGAGTGGTAAGAGAGGCAGGGGGAGTCCTCGGTTGACCTTCGAAAACACAGTATCGATGATACTGGAGGAAGGTCACGTAAAAAGTATGAGGACCCCCCGGAGGGCGTGTATGAAGAGGATGATGACAGTAGACGAGGCGAAAGAAGTATGCAGGGACTATAGCGTTTGGCGCTCCGTTCTCTCTGACTACCCCGCAAGGGATGCAGCGTGAAGCTAAAAAAAAAAAAATTTTGCCTGCCAAAATTGTTACCTGCATGGTTATTATAACTTATATGATAAATGAATACATATGATTTTAAATACACAAAACCTTAATTATAACTCAAGTGGGATTAAAATTAGGATAACAAATACAAAAAAATAAAAGAGGTCAAAGAGAGATATAGCGGAACGTCAAGAAGTGAAGATAGAAGAACATTCCCTGGATTACAAATAGGTAACAAAAAAAACAGTATATATTATACAAATTAACCTTTTATAATTATTTTTTGTACTAAATTAACTTACTCTCACGTTAGAAATAAAGCATGAAAATTTAAGCTTTATATTTAAAAATAAAAACTAGGTTCTCTCTGCCTGCCATGTTATATAGGATTTATTTCTAACCAATCAATTTATATTCAATTAAATCAATTTATATTATAAGCTAAATTGTAAGTTTAAAAAAAAATCTAATTTTAATATAAATCTAATATTTACTTCCGGCCTACTGTATGTTAGCTTTAAGTATTTTTATTCTCATTTCAATTTTTAACTCATTAATATTCTTAGGTAACTGCTATTTATTTATTTATTAAATCCACTAAATTAACTAAAAAAATATTGTTGAAATATTCGTTTCTTAAATTTCGAAAATAATTAATAAACCCTTAAAGTATAAAACATTTACTGTTTTAAAAAATACAAAAATATATTGATGACTATTTATTTATTCAGGCTCTATATATGATTTAATGACTAAATTTTGAACAAAATCCAAACCCGCATTATTTTTGCAACCCGATTGACGAAATGCCCCATATAAAAGTAGCGTAAAGCCAAAAGCCTTTAGCTACGCAACACAAACTAAGAGATCCACATTAAAAATATTATTTTATTTCAACTTGCTTTCTTACTTTCGATTGCTCAAATCAACTGCGAAATTATTGGTACAAAAAAACCTATGATGAGATCTGTGATCTTGGAATCAAACGTACCCTACTCGTATGTCATTTTAAATACTAAATTGTAAAGATTTAAAGCCTAAAATAGCATGACACTTAAAATTGAACACAGAAAAAAGTTACCTTATATTTAAGCCTCTTGTAATTTAAAACCAGATCAGACAGTGAGCATACTCGTACACATAATACTCTTACTAAGATCGCATCGATGTTCAAAAGCCCTATTTCATTTTTCAAGTTGTCAGTTGGCTGTTTAAAGTCATACATAATAACTCATCATTGTTATAGGTAAGAAATAAAAAAATAGAGGAAGTACACTTGCATACGGTATTTAGAAAAAGCAAAAAAATTGAATTGTAATTTCTTTCTTTGCTTTAAATACTTTCTTATAACTTTTTACATGATCTAGACTATAGATCACATTCTGGATTCTAGAGTATATCATTTCATTGAAGCTACTATTACTACTATTTGCAACTTATCTTAACTTACTTACTACATCGAGCAAAGAAACATATATATTTCAGTAAAAGCAACAATCCATAATTTACGAGTATGTTGTAATATACATAGAAAAAAAATATATATATCGTTTCCTTTATAAATCAAGATTATCAATGATTTACAATGGTTATATAATATAAAAATAATAATCAGTTTTCACAGCGCATGCCATGAAAGATTTATATCATTTTTTACATGTTATGTTACATTTTTCAAGCTTTAGTAAGCATTTCTATTCCTGGAAGTAAGTATAGTTTATGTTAGTCAGCGGAAATAAAGCTTTTTAATAGTGAAAAAGCACTAAAAATTGGTAAATTATTTTTAAATTAAATTCAAGCAATCAAGCAAAAACAACCAAATCTTTCCTCTTTGTAATATTAAAATATCAATACATTCTGGGACGAGTTAAATAGAGTGTTTTGCAATATTTTTTTTATTATTATAATATAAATTAGAATAATTATTATTCACAAAATGATTTTGTATATAATTAAAAGTGTCGAAACTGAAAAATTCTTCAAAAATAATTATTGAATTATTGTAAGTTGGCTATTGTATGCAAAAAATATATATTAATACGTGTTTTGATTATGGTAAAATAGCTCAATATTTTCTTAAAAGAAAGAAGCACTTACCATTCAATTGACAAATGTAAACTTCTTCAATTTTAGAAATGTAATTAAAATATTAGATTTTTTAGTATTAATCTATACCGGCACGTATTAGAAGATAATTGAAAAAAATATTATGTAACATTTATCGTAACACATTCCAAAACAATGACTTTTAAATGTAAAAAAAAACTAAACTATTTCACGCTACTTGTTATTACACTGTACTTGTTTTACTTTACAAAGCTAACCCTTTAAGTATCGACGTCAATTTTTAACATTATGTACTATAGACGCAAATTCTCTGAGACTCCTTATACGTAATGGTTATACTATACATTTTATCTTAAGAGAGAGTTGCCAATTTATGTTTTAGTTTTCACGAATAGACCTAAATTTAAATAAAATAGAAATTAAATAACTTCTATTTAAATTTTACTTATTATGACGACTTAAGGACTTTTAAGTTACTTTTTAGTCTTTGGCAACATGACATTGTAATTTTTCTAACATGAAGTGGTTTTCAATTACTTATTCCATTGCTATAAAATTGCCTTGTATTATGCGTATCTATCGGGTCTTGTTTCTAAGTTATAGAGCAGAAATGATATTTATTCACTCGCTGTAGGAAAAAAAAATAAAATATTTTATTTACTGTTTTGTTTTGCAGCTATGCTTTGTTAAATAACTATAAATCAATACAGTTGGTGGTTTTTAATTTGATTAAGTACCTATTTGGTAGATAACTGTATTATTTTAGAAACACTGTGGAGAAATGCGACCGTCGTAAATGTTTGGACCACCAAAGTAAGTTTTATTATATTTGTCGAAAATATATATAATATATATCATTCAATTAGCTTATAAATTGTTTATAAGATATCAGAGACGCAAAATACTTTTGACAATTTTAAAATTTGATGCTAAACACCACTAAGGTCTTTACTATTTAGCATCTAATTTTAAAATTGGCCAAAATTAACTAACTTTATTTGTGATAAACCAAAGGTTAAATAGGGTTGTCCTATGAAGACAAGAAAATGTTATTTTCCCATCATTACATATAAAATTTGGCTTGATGAAAAATTTTGTGAACACGTTTTTTTTTTTTCAAATTAAGTGACCTTTAATTAAAAGTAGATTTGTTGCCTTGCTAACATGTTAGCAGCTGCTAACAGGTTTGCACTTCTCAGGAGTTTCCATTCATAAGTGAAAAAGTTCGTTTTTCGTTATTTACTCATTTACAGTCTATAATGTGTAGTAATATTCTTTTATATTCTTTTATAGCTTCACGCTGTATCCCGCACACAGCAAGGTATGCAAAGGGAACCTAGTGTTAAGACACTCCTTTCCCCACTCTCCGACAAATTCGAAGGCATTGCGTGTTAAGTGGCGGAACTTAACGCCGCGCTTTGCCTCGACGGCAGAGCGAAGAAAATGGAAATATTAAATATTTCCACTCCTCGAGTGGAAATCGAACCGACAACCAGTTGTTTACAGTCACACGCTTGTGCCACTGCGCCACGACTGGCCCCAATTATTTGTGTAGTAATAGGTATTGGTATAAAATAAATATTTCTAAATTAAATTCAAAGTGTGCATTAACAATTCTTCGTACTATTTTACCTTGCTTTTTTATTAAAAAAATTTTGTTATAACTTTTAAATAATATACACTAATTCTATTTAGAGATTCTTCAGTATGTCAAAATTGAAAACAGCTACTTTCGGCAATGTTAGAAGACAAAAAATAAATGTTGTCATACAGTGATATAAAAAAGTTACTAAGTGTTCCAAGTAAAAAATCATGCAAAGAAGGGTTAAAAAAAACTTTTAGCCCTAAGAGGTAAAATAGGTGTTGGAAGTTTGTATGGAAGCCGTCACTTTTTATAATAAAATTATGAAATTTTATTTCTTGACTACCGATTTACTGACTGACGACTTAAATAATATTTCAAAGTTATTTTAAGGTTTATCTTTGGCCTAATTAAAAAAATGCGTCTGACAACATTCTTGTGAACGCGTCGTGACGATCACATAATAAGATTTTTTTTATCATAGTCCCCTAATTTAGTCTACTGTCTACATAAATATAGCGAGTCTTAACTTCATATATTTAATTGCAGTCTTAATTAATTGACAAGGAAGCTCCTTTACTATATAAAAAATAAATGGAAAGTTTGACTGATCATTAGACTGAACATTAAAATTACACAGACAGGCCATTTTTTTTTAATAATGTAATGATCGCAATTATAGGTGTAAGATAGGAAGAATAATATGAATAATCTTCTGCTGCTCAGATGAGGATACGAGCAGCCCGCAACAGTATTAGTTCATATAAAGTAATAAAAAATATATGTTTTAGAACGAAATTCACGCAAAACCTTGTCGGCTACAACAAATTTAAAATACATATTATGTGCACTCGTTGTTAAATTTGTAAACAAATAAACTTAAGACGCCTTTAATTTAGAGACGTGCAGTGACACCAACAAATAGTATTGCAACACACATTTTGCATTAAAATTTCAAATACTATTATTATTATTATGACCATAAGCACAAAAAACTCATTATACAATACTTAAAGCCAAAAATAAAAAAGTACATGATATTCGACTCTTTTCTGTACACAGAAATCGTAAAAACTAATACCAAAAATATCTAGGTCTGATTTTGGACAGTATACTTTCAAGGACAGCGCATTTTGAAAAAAAACAAATCTTCCCTTCTTGGCTCGTTGCGTGGCATCTTTCCATGTCTCCCTCGTCGTGTGCGCTATACAACGCGCTAGTGCAATCGAACCTGACATATTTAATAGAAATTTGGGGTAAGGTTTTGAAGACTAATCTAAGTAGTTTGCCAAGAACACAAACACAAAATAATAAAACTTCGTTTTGATTTTAAATCACTTAACAGCAACTAATATAATCCTTACTTATATTATAAATGCGAAAGTCTGTCTCTTTGTCTGTCACGCCTCACGGCTAATCTACCGATCCGATTTGGATGAAATTTAGAATGAAAGTCCAGGGTCAAGTAGATTTTTGAAAATTTTTTTGAAAAATTTGGTTGATTTTTAAAAAAATATGAAGCCTACACCTATGTTTTGTTTCAAAAACCAACCTCTAGAGTACAATACAACATTAAGCAGGCTATAAAAGGCGGAAAATAAACGGTTACGTCTTTGTCTATAGCGGTCATGTCATTTTCCCGCCACCAAGTTCCATACACCTGAACCTAGCCTTCGTTTTTTATGATATAATTAATTTTGTAAAACTAATACAAATACGTAGTTGTAAAAAATGTACAAAAATAATACGTTTAAAATAATATATAATATTATCTTCATTAAGAGTTAATTTAATTATAGACATAAGTATATTATACTTATTTAATATAGAAATAAGTATAGGGGCCAGTCGTGGCGCAGTGGCACTAACGTGTGACTGTAAACGACTGGTTGTAGGTTTCCCACGTACGATTCCCACTCGAGGAGTGGAAATATTTAACATTTCCATTTCCTTCGCTCTGATACCAGAGGCAAAGCGCGGCGTTAAGTACCGCCACTTAACACGCAATGCCTCCGAATTCGGCGAAAAGTGGGGAACGGAGTGTCTTAACACTAGGTTCCCTCTGCCTACCCTACTGTGTGCAGGATACAGCGTGAAGCTATATAAAAAAGGGAGAAAAAATATAGTAAATATAGTAGGATAACTCGCTTAGTTAATTTAATATGTCATTTTAGTTTTGAGTAGCATTGTCAATGTAATTTAAGAATTGTAATCAAATCATATTAAGGAAAAAGACATACGAGACAGGGTGTCTATAGTGTTTAAGTTTTTGAATAAAAAAAAAGGTTAAACATGGCTGCTTTTTTTAAAAAAATTCTCTCCTAGGGGTTGCAATATGACGACAAAGTTATGTAGTTCACGCAGCGAAGCCACGGTCGGGCCACTAGTATGTAATGAAATGAATCTTTTAAATGTTCTTCAAATATAAAAATAAAATATATGTATTCTCATTAATAAAATTTTAAACGAAATTAGCTTTAACAAAAATGAATATTCGAGATATAATTGATATACGGTTTTGATAATAGTGATTATAAAATACGTTATAATTTTCTTTAAAGTATTCAGATATATCTATCTCTTTAATTTTACGTTTTAAGGTTTATAACATATGTATGTATATATGTTAGCACATTTCATCCTATTAACTCTTTTCAGTCACGCTGTTAAGTTTTTAACTTATATTTTCTTTTAAATTTAAAAAAAAAAACAATTTACTTTAAATATATGTCACAATTCTATACTACGTTTTATCTGCTTCATTGTATTTGTGATATATACCGTAATGGAACCAATAACCGACACTTATATACGTTTATATTTTTGTTTGGAAATTTAAGAGTACTTTATCATGTTTTAAATAAAACTAATATTGATTCCGGTTAAGCATGTCCTTGAGACACGAATAGGCTACATTATTATTGTTAAATGTTATGTAGTTTAGCAATAAATCAAAAAGTATATGTATAGTAAAAAGTCCAATTTTCGACACAATTCGAGCTCTAATAGTTATAAGTTATACGTTATTGTCATCCAACTATCGACACATCCCCCACACTAATGGGAATCTTATGGAGAATTTAAAGAAAACAACAACCGCCGTCTAGGTCTTCTCCCGTCTGGGTCTGGAGCTTGCGAAAGTTCGCAAAGAGCTCGCCCTTCTTAGAGTCGACATGGAGCAGTCTAGGTTGGCTGAGCAGCAGAAGGGGTCCGGTGGAGCATTCGATGTTCCTGGCATAGCAAGTACAGTCATGGTGGAAGTGGGTTATGGTTAACACTAGGCTAGAGGCGATGATAGATCGGTTGCCTTCAGAGAAGAGATTGCCGCCTCATTGACAGCAGGTAGGAGGCAGGAGGCTAATACCAGCCAAGCCCAAGCACAGGTCACCACTATCGTGGCGTCAGAGAACCCTGCTCCGAGGGAAAGCCTCAGAAGAAGGGGAAGACGAAAAGAGGCCAAGACCGCAGCACCACTGCAGCCTCGACCGTACCACCCACTATCATGTCGAGGGGTGGAATGTCGTAGCACGCAAAGGAGCCAAAAAGAAGGCGGCTCCAAAAGCAAAACTGGTCGTGCAGAAGGCGCAAAAGGTGTAATTATCGAAGCAGCCAAAGTTGGGTCCGCCTCGGTCGGCAGTTGTTGCTATTGCAAATTATCGACGCATTATAACTTCAATAATCGACATCGTGTCGATTACTGGTAATTCTGTGACTACTACCGTTATTTTAAAAATCTTCTAGTTCAGCAAATACCAAAGAAGGTTAAGGTAATTTTCTTACAAAAAAAAATCAATTGTTACAAAAAAAATATATATTAACATTGTCGATAATAGCAGAAAGTTGATTAATGAGGACCAGTAATCGATACCAGCAATTAAAGCCAAAAAAATAGCTGTTAAACTTTTGCTACAACAGAAACCGATACTAAGATTTCCATAACATGCCATAAAAACACCAAATCAAAATAAGTTTAAATACAGCAAGATAATGAACAGATGATGTAACTCACTTGCTTAAAGTTTTCTCTTAGAAAAGCTGTAGTTTTACGAGGAAAATTTTCAGATTCAGTTTTCACGTAGCTATTTACGGCAGATTTATTTCAAATCTCACTAGATGGCAGAAATAAGTATATTCTCTAAGTCATATTACAATCGATTTTATGGTCTTATTTTTATTAATTATAAAATGTCGATCATTGGGGTCTTGTCGATCATTGGTACCACCACGTTATTAAATTTTCACAAAATGTAATTATAGCATGATAAGCTTTAAACTATTTTTTATTTTTTTCGTAACGAAAACGTTCAGCGTACGCTCACTAATATTTCACATACACTTTTCGGACGAAAAAGAATTTACCGTGGAGGAGAGCTACAATAAACAAAATGATAGGTGTATGCCCACAGCAGGTTTGGTTAGGAATCTCATATTGGGGCTTTACTGAGGTACATTTTTGTTAGAAAGGCAAAAACAAATGCGATTATGTATCAAAATACAGTCCTCACGAACCTTGTGGAACCAGTTTCTCATACAATGTTCAATAACAGACAGCAAGATTCTGCACTAGCTCACAGAGCGAAAAGCACGCAACACTGGCTAGCGGCGCGCAAAATTGACTTCATCTGGCACGAAGATTGGCCCTCCTCCAGTCCAGACTTAAGTCCGTTGGATTACAAAACATGGCAACACTTAGAGGAAAAGGCCTGCTCAACACGCCATCCTAATGTGGAGGCACTCAAGGCATTCTTGATCGAAGGAGCTGCCGATAGAAAAAGAAGTGGTGGACCTCGTTCGTACTGCTATAGACGACTGGCCGCGCAGGTTGAAGGCCTGTGTACAAAATCGCGGAGCCCATTTTGAACAATAGTAATTAAAATAAGAATTCATGTTTTATTACGTTTCTATTCGTATATAAATGATTATTCTAAAAACAAACGTGTCTGAATTATTTTACGATAAAAATGTGACAAAACTTACGACCCGACTAGGTATATATTAGGGTCTTGCGAACATTATTTTTCTTTTATAATATTCTAATTGGTGTACTTATTTACCACACAGCTCGGCGTTTGGTTTTCTAAATTGTTTTTTTTTTTATGAAATCTTATACGAGTACATCGCTGGCCAGCACAACTACTACTTAATGTGACTAAAGGAGACTGGGAAAAGTTAATGATTAGAAGAACTGTTAAATTAATAAAGGAAGATTATGATGAGATGCGAAAATAGATAATATTTTAGAAAATGAATTTATAATTAATGTTGGTGATGATAGTAGCGATAACAGTGAAAAAGCAGTATGGACGAATCTGAATGAAAAATCATATTTAAAAATTAAAGTAAAAGCGTTTTTCACCTAAATGTACTTTATCGAC
Organism: Dryas iulia moderata; assembly: GCA_019049465.1. Taxonomy (NCBI): domain Eukaryota; kingdom Metazoa; phylum Arthropoda; class Insecta; order Lepidoptera; family Nymphalidae; genus Dryas; species Dryas iulia. The sequence goes on from CM032431.1 coordinate 8,151,878, forward strand.
GGTTTAAGGATTATTTGGTATAAACGGCATTTTGTTAACTTTACACTTAAGTACTTTTAAAGTATTATTTAAAAAAAGGCTGAGGGCATATCATTTACAAAATCATCAGTGTAAAAATAGTCGATTGACGAGCTAATTAAAATAATAAACTTAGCTAAATAAACTTTTTATGTAAGTATAATCCATACTTATATTATATATGCGAAAGTCTGTGTGTTTGTCTGTCATGCTTTCACGGCTAATCTACCGGTCCGTTTTAGATTAAATTTACCATGAAAGTAGTAAAAGTTACTGGGTCTTACATAGGCTACTTAGTTTTTCAAAAATCAACTGCTAAAGGGTTGAAATAGGGGATGAAATTTTATATGAAAAATCTAAACCGCTTGACCGATTATAATGAATTTTGGTATAAATATAGTTGATAATCTAACCTTAGACATAGGCTACTTTATTTTTCAAAAACCCACCCCCGAGGGTTGCAATATAACGAAGCAATTTAGTAGTTCACGCGGCGAAGCCGCGAGCGAGCCGCTAGTGATAAAATATTTAAAGAACATTGAAGTGTAAACATGTAACCTCAGGATGGCTGCGTACATAGTAACAACTATAACTCGTAGTATAAAATATTTATTACAAATACTTTCAATATTAGGATACACCTTTATAAAATGAATTCAGAAATAGAACTATCAAACGCCAAAAAAATCCTCAGAAAATTATGAAACCGAGATCAAGCGACGCGGAAAATTCCAGTGATTTCAAATACGTATATAACTTAATATTGCAAAAAATGGCGTTTAGACTAGCCTTTCAACCATCGATATAATACTTAGGAAAGTTGAAAGAGAATGATATCGAAGAATGATATCATGAAATTCTCAATTGTACGATATGACCACGACCTATATATTTTAATTTTGTACGCACAAACTCCGTACTCTACTAAGTTCGTTCATTAGTTTTCGTAAAAAACTACTTTGCACACTTTAGAAGAATCTATCTAGGCTACATAATTCTAGCTTGGTCGGTCTGGAAGTGCAGTGAATTTCTTTGGACAACAGCGGTCAATAATGGCAAAGTAAAAGGAAAGGAAGAATTTAAATTGAAAACGATAATCGATCGAATCGACTAACTATGAAGATGACCTAATAGTGTTTAATCTCAATAAGTATCAATTTTGTCCTGAACATGAAAGATCAATACAGTAACGTAGTTAAATTGGACGACAATTTACAGTAGGATAACCTACTGTAAATTGCCGTCCAAAAGATTAAGACTGCTTTAGTTAAAGAATAAAACCCACAAAAAAAATAAAAAATGTATAAAATGCGTCACGTGTCTATGAAATTACATTTTTACATTTATTACATAATAAATACATCATATTAGAAGTATTTTAAGAAACATAACATTTTGTTGATGATGATGGTGATAATGGTGGTGGTGATTCCTTCTTTGATGCTTTGCATTTTTAGCATAAATATCTAGTCTAGTCTATTTGTGACCATGTATTGCATAGTAATCGATTAAAATAGTTGTATTTTGTATATTTCATAGTTAAAAGGGAGCCCCCTTTAATACGATTTCCCTATTCATCCAAGCAAAAAGGCGTCTTAATGGATTATTATTCACTTTAGAAAATGTCTCAAACAGTAATTTTGTACGTGTATTGAAATCCAATTGATAGAAATTTAATCTTATTAATTAATATTATAAATGTGAAAGTTTGTACGGATGTGTGTGAGTTTGTTACTCTTTCACGCAAAAACTACTGAACGGATTTTCATGAAACTTTGCAGTAATATAGGTTTGATATCAGAATAACATAATAAGTTAAAATTTATAGGAATTTTTAACCGACATAAAAAAGGAGGTTCTTTTATGTGTTCCCCGATTACTCGAAGATGGGTGGACCGATTTTCAATTTTTTTTCTTTTTTTGTTCGAGAGGGTATATTTCACAATTGGTCCCATGGTAAGGAGATCAGGATCTGATGATGGAATCCTGGAGAAATTGAGGGCAACCCTCAAATTTGAAAGGCACAGATGCGGTTTTTTCGTATAACGCAATTGGAAGATCTATCTGACTCTAACCATTTTCACTTTGGGTAGAGCTGCTGCTCGGAACTCAATGAAGATGTTTCTTGGTTCACGCGGACGACGTCGCGGGTAACAGCTAGTATTATGATAAAAGTACAAATATTATCTTTATTTTTTTTATTAATATTTATAATTAAGGCCTGTCTTGGCTTCACCAGCGTTAATGGAAGCTTCAGGTAATTAATTAGAACAGTTACTTATAGCAATTTTGTTGGAAAAAATTGAAATTGTTTTTTTTTATTAAGCTTCACGCTGTACCCCGGACACTCCAGGGTACGCAGAGGGGACCTAGTGTCAAGACACTCCGTTCCCCACTTTCCACCGAATTTGGAGGCATTGCATGTTAAGTGGCGGAACTTAATGCCGCGCTTTGCCTAGACGCCAGAGCGCAAAAAATGGAAATATTTAGTATTTCCACTCTAACCAGTCGCTTTACAGTCACATGTTTGTGCCACTGCGCGACGACTGGCCTGTTTTGAAACTGTTATACGTTTTTTTTATTTATGAACCGATTGAAATAAAATATTCACTAAATATTAAAACTGCATTTTAATCGGTCGAGCCGTATTGGATAAACGTGCACAAATAAATAGAGAAAAAAAAAATTAAAGGTCACTATATAGGTTCTTCTACTCTGATAAAGTGTCCCCAATAATATTTTTTCTCGTATATCTTTCAATTACTAGTACAAGATAAGCGATCATTTTTATTATTTGTGCAGATTTTGGCTTGATAAAAAAAATTTTGAAGCACCCATTAGACGATGATTTCAAATATAATTAGAATTACTGTGGAGCCATGAGAAATATATATAAGAAAATTTTTGTTATTTCCACAAGGGGTCCAGAATTGTTATGTGAAAAAATCGTTTATGCTTTTACGGAAGTCACTATGATAATACTTACATCAAAGTTATATTCTTTATCAGTTAAAAAAAATATATATATATATATATATATATATATATATATATATATATATATATATATATATATATATATATATATATATATATATATATATCTATATATATATACTATATCTATATATATATATATATATATATATATATATATATATATATATATATATAATATAATATAATATAAAGTTAGGTAATCTCAGTTTATTTTTGGTATTTTCGTAGAGATCAAGGTTTATTTAAACTATAAATTAAGCCTTTTTTTTGGTTCGTAAAAGTGTTTGATAAGTAGTAGATTATATAACCAGTAGATTGTGGTACAGTCAGAAAAATATAAATACCATAAAAAATAGCAGTGGCCAGTCGTGGCGCAGTGGCACAAGCGTGTGACTGTAAACGACTGGTTGTGGGTTCGATTCCCACTCGAGGAGTGGAAATTATATTTCCATTTTCTTCGCTCTGGTGTCGAGGTAAAGCGCAGCGTTAAGTTCCGCCACTTAACACTCTAGCCTCCGAATTCGGCGGAAAGTGGGGAACGGAGTGTCTTAACACTAGGTTCCCTCTGTCTACCCTGCTGTGTGCGGAATACAGCGTGAAGCTATAATATAATAAAAAAAATAAAAAATTAGAATAAAAAATAAAAAATAAAAAAAAATAGCGTCCCTCTAAATGGAAAAGACATCATTTTCCGGCTATTCCTATAATAAAAACTTTAGTTTGTTGATTGTAGAGCATTTTTTTCGTTTATAATAATAGAGAAAAAATAAAAGAAAATTATTTTCATTTTTGAATGAAAAAAAAATAATGAAAATGCCTATTGCCTATGCATTATTTACCTCTTCTCTGTACTATGTAATTTCCTAAGCGTTTATTTTTGTCCTCATGAGATAACGACAAATCAATGAGATAAGATACGCGTTACACACACATATTATTACACATACGCGTTGCTTTAACAGCGTGTCCAATGCGTAACTTATATTAGTTATAATATATACTTATTTAATGCATTTCTAACGTATTTTTTCAATAATATTGACTTAATTCATTCATTCTTGAAATAATTTTCAAAATTATATTATTTTAGCAATTTATTAGTTGAAATTACACTTGATTTATTTTTACTGTAAACTAATATTTTGAATAAAAGGAGAGTATTTGTGTTTTAAGGTATCAACAAATTTTGCACCTCCAAACGTTTTATTTTTCCTTCCATGTTTACTTCTAAGAGTTCAGAGCTAGAAGTTATGGGCTCATTTAGTTGGTTTTCTGTACGTGTATTTTTTAAGTACTAATTTTGAGTGTATATATTTTATTTTTCTAATGTATTATATTTATATATTTGATGAATAATCTTAACATTCGTGTTTCTTTGTGGGATTTTGTAGATGGTGTTTATTTAATAACTTAAATTTGATATGGCAGCTGTTCTCAAGAAGTCGATCAATTAAGTCATATGCGACTCCCATAAGAAACATCGGAATATATTATTATGGAGTAACTCTGCAACCATAGTAGGTACTACCTACTGTACCTACAACTGCCTCCACAGTAGCACTCTTTAGTAATATAACCGACGACTTTCTAGTCAGCTCACATCCGAACTTAACAGATTTAGAATTTTTAACTATTTACACTTCGGCCATTTACACCCATCAAATCATGCCGGTGTCACTAATGTTATATGTTCATTATTTAACTAGTGTGTAAACCTGTGGTGTAATAAATTACTGTGCCGCTACAAAAAAAAATACGAAAAATGAATTAGAATAATGAGGCCGGTAAAATAACATCGAAGCATATTATGTGAATATATCTTTTTTCTAATTTTGCTTATATTTGTACACGTACATCTTCGTAGTTACAATCAATCCATTCAGATTGAGGTAAACGTTTTTTTGTTGTACAGCTTTCACACTGAGCAGGACTTAGGATATAATTAATTTGAGAGTGGAACCTGGTAAAGAATCATAAACAATACTTTTATTTATTTCATTAAGATTTCTTTCTTTATATCGATCATCTCGTCATCATCATTATGAAATAGATTCATCAAAAGTTTGGGTACAAATCATGTATGTAAAGACATCCCATCCTCCTCAAATAATATCCTATATAACACGTATTTTACAAAAACAATATTAGTCAGTGATTTAAAAAGTTTGTAATATTTGATGTGTATAAGTCAAACTTGACAACTTCGTTAGGCGCAAGTAGGGCCCAGCATAACCTGAAACATGTTGCAAGTTTTTGTAGCTAGGTCTTGGGCAATCCTATGTTTCTTTAATTCCGCGACGGCGCTTTTCTGTAAAGATGTCACTACATCCACGACAGCTTATCTGCGTGGTTAACAACACGGAAAGTGGCAGTTACTAGTTATGAGTGTGCAGTTTGAGTGCGCGTCAGAGTGCGCTATGGGCCACTTTTGACAGTGGGAGGATCCATCTTAGGCCCACAGCTCAGTTACCGCCCGCTCTAAGCCGGGCAGCCCCCGGCCAATAAGGTACTGTTCCGTCGCGTTGCTGGTCATCTTTTCTGACCACTGTTAGATGACCGGAATCGTTAATTATAACACCTACTGGCAAAGGAGAACATGTTCATAAATGTCAACATCGTCAATCCATGCGTGTTGCAACACGGAATGTCCGTACTATAAAGACAGGTCTCCTGAACAACTGCGGAGACTCACGCTATCACGCACAAGATCTGCGCAAAACTGCATTGATTGATGCTGAGCTTGTTAGACTCTTAGGCCTAATTTTAAGATCTGTGCCTTGCAAGAGACCAGACTTCCAGAGGAGGGTTACTTGCGTGAATTACATTATAGGTTTTCCTTAAAAGGGAAGGTATTTTCGGCAGTTCGCGAACATGGCGTCGGTTTTGCAATCAGAAATAATATATTTAATGCTTGTGTCGGCAAGGACCATTCAGCATAGCAAAAGTGTATTGGGGTACACGGCGTGGGCAATGTTAATAGAACGGTCAACGTCTGTTGGGATTATGTTCAGAACACCAGCAGCTCTATGTCAAATCTCTGTGGCAAATTGTTCCGTAAGGTCTCTTGGAAACATCCACGATCTGGCCATTGGCACCAGTTGCTATGTTATCCTTGCTAGAACAAAGGACGTACGCAAAACTCTTCACTTTTTACAGTGCTCATTGTGATAATGACCATTCATTAGTTGCAGCGCATATAACTGTTGTTCATAAAAAAATCACTCCTCAAAACCCCTGGACATTAATCGGAAATATTGTTGGACGGTGAATGGAAAGTCAAGGATTTCCTAATAGTCTGCGCGGTTAAAGTATTTGGCCATCTAGTGTCGAAGTCGCAAGTCTCTGGTTTAGAGAGAACATGGGATATCTGCAACCTTTACTGGATTCCAAGCGCAAGGCGGCTCTTGAACACCGGATTTCCCTCTGTCCAAAAACTGATAGGGCGTATCGTGCTAAAAAAGCTGCTCTAAAGTCCAGGTGGCGACGGCGCCCAAGCTGAAAGAATTAAGCAATGAATAAGACCAGTCCTACACAATCTGTTATGTAGGTGCTGAGAAGCGGGTGATGTGCCTTAGGATCTAGGGGACGCTAACATTGTCATCATATACAGGAAAAGATGACTGTAACAACTATCGCGGTATTTCACTTTTGAGTATAGTTGGCAAGCTTTTTGGCCGTGTCATCCTATCTAGACTCGTAAAGACTAACGGAGCGCATCTATCCAGAGGTGCAGTGCAGATTCCGCTCTAAGAGATCTACGATGGATATGATCTTCACGCTTCGTCAGCTACAGGAAAAATGTAGAGTACAAAAGTCCCCTCTTTGTGGGTTTCGTCTACCTTGATAAAGCCTTTGACACAGTCAGCAGGGAAGGTGTATACTACGCACTGGAAGCCATTGGGTGTCCGCCTGGAATTCTGAGTCTTGTCAAGTCGTTCCATGCGGGAAAGACGTGTACGATTACAACGGTACATTTACAACGGTAGTACATCTGATACATTCGAGGGACACAGAGGTGTGCGCCAGCAGGTTATCTAACATCTCACTCCTCAAGTTTAATAGAAACTGAGAGGATATTTACGTTGAAAGTCATCTGTTTGCCGATGATGCTGCTGCTTGATTGATGATTCATTATGGTTAGCTTTCGTAGCTAGTTCTGCAACCGAACTCCAGTCCTCCAGTTCACTATTTGTTTTTAGTCTAGTTCGATATTCGCTATGTCAATCAACAACAAGAAGACAGTTTTGTTTGTATATGGTGTACCTACGGCTACGCTCTTTACAGGACCATACTAGAAGTGGTGAATAGAGTCTGCTACTTGGGTTGAACTGTGTCTAACAATGCCCCTTCAATGCAGATATAGAAATGAGTATCGGCAAAGTGGCGACTATGTTTGGAAGCTAGGTGCAAGAGTACAATAATCTCTACATAAAAACTAAAATGGTGGTTTTTCAGGCTTCCATTGTGAATATAATTTTGTATGGGGCTGAGATGTGGACATCATACGCAAAGCAAGAACGTCGCTTAAATAGTTTTTATATGCAGAGCCTTCGTATGTTCTCGGGCGTATCATGGCAAGACAAAGTTACTAACCAGAGAGTTTTAGAAATTGCACAGCTTCCTAGCCAAATAGCACTTTTAAAGCATTGGCGGTTGCGTTGGTTAGGACATGTGCATAGAATGGAACTTGCGACCCTCCGCGACGTGTCACGTTTGGTGTAATAGCGTATGCAAAATGAGATGTTGGGAGACCATAGCTTCGCTTTAAGGACTGCGCCAACCGCGACATGGCTGATTTTAAAATTGACCACCATGGCTGGGAGAAACTTGCTGACGGACGGACGGACGGATAGACGGAGAGGCCAAATGATGAGTCAAAATTATCAGAAATTGCAAAACGTAAACTAGTAGCTCGGCAAATGAATTGCAAATGACGTTTTAAGCAAATTTACAAGTAAATCAACGTCTACAACGTAGCCCATTGAATTGATGTGAATGAATAATACTATTTTATTGCAATTCATGTAGGCTTTGACTTAATCTACAATTTGAATAATATTATAACTATTTTCCAATATGTGATTTTATTCATTATTACCACCATAATTCATTATGGGCAACTTGGGGGGTCATTAAAAATAGGCTTAAAAGATGATTGTATCTAGAACAATATTGGTTTGTTATCTATCTCCAGCACAAAATAAGTGAACACAAGTAAAAGTGTACACACAAGGAGGAAGAGGACAAAATTTACACTTAAGGACTTTTAGAATTAAAGTAGTAGTGGCCAAAACTACACAGACCGTCAAATTTGTCAACTGAATCTTATGGTAAAATAATCCCAAAAAAATCACACATAAAAAATCACTCGCGACTCCGTCGAGCATAAACTCTACTTACTATGATTAAAAAAAGTACTCATATACAATCATGTGATCGAATTAAATAACTTAAAATAAGTATAGTATTCTAAAAGGCAAATGCCAAATGCCATTCAACAACTATTTAAGCCGGCTAACTGGAGACGTAAAAATAATACCAATGAGAATCAGGGAGAATCATGGAGATTATATTTCTTAAAGATATTAAAATTTGAAAAATTATGCCACATCTTGAACAGTTACTATATTACACTAAAAACTAAACATTTTCATCGATACACAGTAAAAATATAGGTTTTATATATACATAATATAAATCCGTTTCGTGTTAAAGTCACATAAGTCAAGTTTTTCAGGATTTCTTTATTATCATTATTAATAAGTTGTGAAGGTTATTCAACAGTCAATTTGTTACAACGGAAACGTATTATATAAATTAAGCTCTAAAAATCCTTTAAAACTCACTTATTAGAACGAAACATAGTTTTTATTGATTCCTAAAAAATATGGGTAATGGATTAATTAAATGATCGATTCAATTAAAACTCGGAAAATTTTGATGGAGAATTATGAACTATAGTCATAGTTCATAGACCAACAAATATATTAAGAAATTAGTAAACGCTAGTTTAGTAGTTAAGTTTTCATTTCCGTTACTAAATAAAAAGCAACAAACATTGAAATATCGTGGCGTTGTGGGACTGTAATCCAATCCAATCGGAGAATGATTATACATACATATATTATTTTCGTTCTTATTTTTTTCTTAATTTTTTCTCTCTGGGAGACAAAGCTAGGAGCGAAATTAGAGTTAAAAACAGGACGTCACTAGGTTCCTTTTGTCTGGGGGTACGAACGTGACCGTGAAGTTGAAATAAAATTACAATCGTCTGACATATTAAATAAACAAAGTTTGTATAATTTTGACAATGATGAACAATTTTTAATTAAATATAACAATATTTTTAGCGGGATCGCTGTATCCTACACATAACAGGGTAGGCAGAGGGAACCTTATGTTAAGAGCACACTTCGTTCCACACTTTTCACCGAAATCTGGAGGCATTACGTGTTAAGTGGAGGAACTTAACACCGTGCTTTGCCTCGACACACGAGCGAATAAAATTAAATATTTAAATTTCTCAAGTGGGAACCGAACCCACAACCCGTCGTTTACAGTCACACGCTTGTGCTACTGGGCCACGACCGGCCACAAATTTCCGATTTCCGAGTTTTAATTGAATTTTATGTATAATATTGCATAAGAATCTAAATAAATATACGTCTCTTAAAATTGATTTGTCACGTATTGAAATTAGTTGAAATTAAGGTTAAAATATTAATTTTTATTTCTGGGGTTAATACACACTCCGAGATATCTGGGAATTATTTTCAGTATAGTGATAAAATAGGGGATAACTTTTTTATGATAGTTCATTATTTTCAAATTAGAAACACTGGTATTAGTGATAAATAAACAAGGCATTTCAGAGTTCGTGAATATTTACAAATCTAAATATTACATGCGGTGAATATAATGGCAAGGATAACAATATGCACTTGAAAGAATCTGCGGGATTCTTGGCGATTTACGGATACCATACCATATGGTCATGCTCGTTGATTCGTTAACTTTTAACGATTTTGTCATTGACCTTTGCCATATCGTAAAATAAAATGTCTTTGTAATATATTTATATGAAATAAATACAGAACATTTGTATTACAAACGCATTATATATTATTTTTTTGTGAAGATATTTAAAACAAATCAAGATAGGTTAGGTCCGACTTTATCTATTTAACAGATGCTTTAGTATTTTAAACTACTTTTTACTATATTATTTTTATTTTGTATTTAGTTTTACGCATGTGTCCCGCATACAGCAGGGTAAGCAGAGGGAACCTAATGTTAAGACACTCCGTTGCCCACTTTCCGCCGAATTTTGGAGGCATTACGTGTTAAGTGGTGGAATTTAACGCCGTACTTTGCGTCGACACCAGAGCGAATAGGAACGAGCGAGACAAAAGAGCGAACCACGTGCCGTGACAGGCCTATTATTTTTGAAATTTATTATTATAATATCGCTAAACCTTACTGGTTTCAAATAAAAAATAAAATATTCTTTTATTTATTTTATTTAAAAGATAATATTTTATTAATAACATAATCATTTCGTAAAATAAACGAACAATTATTTCCACTTTGTTACTAACAGCTAATATATGTACATAAAAACGCTCCTAGCATCTCTATCGGCTGTTAAAGTAATTATTTGACGATTTGGTCAAACAAAATTGATTTCATGAAGTAGCCACGCGTTTAGTTGATCATATAGTTAAACGATAGGTTGTCCTTGATTTCGTCGATTTACGTCATGATATGGCCAAACAAAAATTGGTCATTTTATGACCTGTGGCGATTTCATGATATCGTCGACAAATTCAAGAAATCGTCAATTTTACTATATGATAACCTGATATAAAAGGCACCTGAATGACTGACTGATTTATACATCAACGCCCAGGCGAACTTACTGTACATAGAAACTTGAAATTTGGTACAAGGGTTTCATTCGTGATGTGAGCATCAAAGCTGGATCCAAAGCAGGATTTATAGAAATACAACTTCTAAGGGGACAAAATAGGGGTAAAAAAATATGGATTTTAAGGCTTAAACTATGTATATATATATAAAATAGTTATATATAAGTTATGGATACGTACAATTAAAAATAATTTGTTTAGACAAAACGGACAATTTTTTCCCTAAAGGGTAAAACGGAGAAGGAAAATTTGTCTGGCAAAATTTTTGTTTCTCTAATAAACCGTATATAAATTGGTATACAGGTGTATTGATTAAAAAATAAAAATGATTGTTTAGGTCAAATGGGCAAAATAAAATCCCTTAAAGGAGGAGGTATTGTTTGTATGGATATTTTGATCACTAAACGTAACGTAACGTGGACGAAGTCACTGGCAAAATCTATTTTAAATATTAAACACTATGCTTCTTCATACCGTGTATATTTATATATATATTTACATGAGTCATTTTGGTTATTTTCTTATTTTCTTACTTTTACAATGATATTATGAAGTGGTATAAATTCGTACTGTATAAGTGGTATAAGTTCGTACCATGATAAAATAACAAATATTTTTATAAAAAAAATACATTTTGTAACAACTTGCAAAATATAATAAAAAGTATTATTTATATAATAATACGTTACATATACTATAATAAAACAGTATAAAAATGTGTCAGCATTTGGAATACATAGTATAGGAATAAATAAATTAGTAATAATATATAAGTAATAGAATATGAATCTACAATTAATATTGAATCTAAATATTCACAAATATTTTAAATATTAATTTAGAATTACTAAACAGGTTTGAATAAAAATGTTTTGTTATATAGCGTAACAAGAGTTAGAGCATGTCCAACTAAGAAGAATTAAGAAATAGAACCTTAACACAAGTAGGTTAAACATCTGAGGAAGAACTACATAAGCACAAGTATAATATGTAAGGAAATGGCGCTTTATCCAAAATTGTTCAAGGTAATAGGAATTTTCCATTGAGATATTAAAATTAATATAATCTGATAAACTATGACGGATGTACCTAGTCGTAGATGTAGTGAGGAGTTTGCGTTTAAAATTAAACATTTATTTTTGACAACGGCGTTTAGCCGTATGGCTGTCGTGGTCACATCGTTTAATTCATGAAATCGTTGACTATATCATGACATCGTCGCAGTTCATGAAATGACCAATTATCGTTTGGCCAGATCATGATGTCGTTTGACGAAATCAATGACAGCCTTACGTTTAACGATATGGTCAACTAAATGCTTGGCAACTTCATGAAATCATCGATCTTCTTTGACCAAATCGTAAAATAATTACTTTAACAACCGATAGAGGTGCTAGCAGCGCTTTTTGTATATCAGCTGTTCGTAACAAAGTCAACATTTTAGTTTTAAATATGTTTTTTTTATTAAAAGCAGAATTAATTATTCCTTTATTTTAAGTAACAAAAATGTTCGTAATAAGATATTCTTATTTATATAAAATCATTTTAATTTTTTTCAAGTCAATGTGCAATATAATAATAATAAATTTAAGAAATTATATAGTAAATACTACTTTTATATACTAAAGAATCTGTTAAATAAAAAAAGTTTAACCTAGCCTAACCTATCTTGATTGAATTTAAGTATCTTCACACAAAATAAATAAATAAATAGGTTAAACTTTTTTTAATAAATTGTTTCTCTAGAGATTGAAAGTGTTTTTGACGAAGAACATCGTCATTATATTCATCGTCATTATATCTAAATTTATATGAAATATATTATAAGGAAACAATATTTTACGATATGACCAAACGTCGATGACGAAATCGTTAAACGTTGACGAATCAACGATATCGTCAAATTCAGTTGGTCATTTCATGAACTGCAACCATTTCATGATATTGTCAACGATATCATGAAGTCGTCGATTCTACGATATGGCCACGACATGGCCACCATGGCGCAATGGATCGGCGTTAGAACATAAACGCGATGCGGTTATGGGTTCAATTACCACATAAAGGATTGAAAGAATTTTGTAATTGAAAGAAAAAAGGTCTAAAATATTACCTTAATGAAAATTATTATAATTTTAAGCATAAGTTTCAATGTCAAAGTTAATAAATAGAAGAAGTACATCATAAAGTCCAAGGAAACGAAGTTGCAGATAAGACTAGTTCTTACACATTATAATATAAATGTTAGATGTATAATAGGTATGGGTCAATTTCTAGTCAATCGTAATAACATAGATTTTGAAATAACTTCTTTACTATCGTGAATATCTAAATACTACACATTTGATGCCCATGTATTTTTGTCATATCTTTAAATAGAACATTCAAAAGGTTTTTACTATGTCTATTAGTTTACAAGATTCGTGTTCGGTGACTTTACGGAGTTGCAGAAATTAAATATTATTAACTTAAAAGTCACAAAATACATAATATTCTCGAATAATAATAAGTATAATACGAATTCTTTGTGGTTTATTTTAACTCTTTTCTATTATTAATAGATAAAATGATACTAATAGTAACAAAACATCTATGGCTCGCCGCCCTCACACACTGTAATATCACACAAAATCGAATCAATCTTGTTTATGTAAATGTCTGAATAAATATGTAAGCGATATTATTTATGTAAAGAATAACTACAGACGAACAAATTACTTAGCGCCATTCTGATAACCTCTAGAGCATTCTACGTCGTAAAACATTGAATATACTTAAATAATTTGTTCTATTTTCATTACTTTTATTTTTCTGTAACACTAATGAAAACCATATTATACTAATGAAATGATAGTACTTATAAAAAAGCAGTACCATTTTTCAAACATCTAAATTAAAAGGCTACCTTATTTCATAAGTTTTCTCTGTAACCAATTATTTACGCGCTCAAAAAGTTATATCCAATATTTATTATACGTGTATATGATACTTAGTAAATTGATTGACTGATACAGAAAGGAATTCAGTCAATTCAGTGGATAAGATACCGAGTGAAGGCAGAGACGAGGTATGAACGGAAAGCCACACTGTGTTAACGCCAAGTGTTTGCGATAAAGGTAGAAAATAATGATAAATCTTGATTATTAGATATTTTACTCTTCATAATATAGAGTAGAAAAAGCAAAATAAGAAGAATGAAGCTACACTAGAAAGGAAAGGAGCTAAGAGGGAAAAATATATACAAATAAAGAATGATGCTGAAAATATTCTGCTTAATAAAAATATTTTTTACAACAAAAGAAGAGACTTCAAATATAATTCACCAAAAAATGTAAAAAAAGTCACATATTCTTGTGTCTACTTGTGTGACTTTCGACCAATTAGCTTTTATTTACAAAATATGACGCATGCCTCTACTTTGACTAAGCAAATAGGGCGAAAGTCGTAGACACTAAAATATGTGATTATTTTTTTTACTTTTTAGTGCATTCTATTTAAATTCGTATTTCTTTATTGTAAAAATTAGTGTTATTTCATGATATTTAGTCAATTTCAAGTTCAATATTTTTTTTCCTACGGATTGTGAGTGAAACTACTACAGTGAGTTGACATTCCGCACTAAGTCGAGACATTGTGTGTTAAGTGTCGGAACTCGGCACCGTGATCCTCGTTTTATATATAAGAACGGAGAAATGACAAAATGAGCTCGCAATCAATCACGTATATAGTTACACGCTCCGACACTGCGCGAAAATAGCCCCAAATGCGCTCGTGGCTTTGCCCGCGTGAATTACACAAAGCTGTTTTGAATTTTTGTTGACTTTATTTATTGATTCGATATTTTTGAGCAATTGATGCACAAGAATTTCATTAATAGGTCTTTTTTACTTCAGTTACCAGCTTTATTCATATGTTTCTGACATCGATATTAGAAACTGTTTACCATATGAATGGTTTTGATGTCGTTATATAAACTTATATTGGATGCTTATTATTTTTCAAAACATCTGATAAACTTATGAAATAAAAAAAAATATATATTTTTTTTAATAGCTTTACGCTATATCCCGCACACAGCAGGGTAGGCAGAGGGAACCTAGTGTTAAGACACTCCGTTCCCCACTTTCCGCCGAACTCGGAGGCATTGCGTGTTAAGTGGCGGAACTTAACGCTGCGCTTTACCTCGATACCAGAGCGAAGAAAATGGAAATATTAAATATTTCCACTCCTCGAGTGGGAATCGAACCCACAATCCGTCGTTTACAGTTCACACGCTTGTGCCACTGGGCCACGACTGGCCACAATGGATGGATGAAATAAGGTAGCCTTTTAATTTAGATGTTTGAAAAATGGTACTGCTTTTTTATAAGTACTATCATTTCATTAGTATAATATGGTTTTCATTAGTTTTACAGAAAAATAAAAGTAATGAAAATAGAACAAATTATAGACATAGGTTAATACGATATGGCTTAAATAAGCAATATGATAATTCATTCTTTGTAATCTAAGATTTTAACAATAAAATTAGCTATTGAAAGAAGTCTATCGGAGATAGGTATAGATATGCTATCCTGGACTTTTCTAGGTATTAATGTTCTATAATATTGTAGTACATTGTTTTGTTCTAGCATCTATAGTTATCGCGGCGCATGCTGTGAAAGACATTTTATGACCATTCTTTTACGCCTTGTGTTACGTTATCCAAGTTTTAGTAATGATTCTTATTTCTGCAAAATTATATAGCTTTCATTACTCAGTGTAAATTGGCGTAGCTCTGTAGTGCTTACTACCTCCAATCACTGATATACGGAAAATGGAAGAAGTGCGTAAAAAATTGCAAAGGGTCTTATTGAGTCTGTAAGTAGGCAGCTTCTTTTAACAACTTTATGTTGGCTAACCATTTTACTTGGCTGGAGAAACCAAAAATTTTAATTGTGCAATTATTGACAAATAATTTGCTGACTAAATGAAATATATAACACAGTTGACGTTGAGTTAGTGGTCAGACATATTGCAAATTGTGTTTATTTGAATGGATTTAAACAAGTAGCCAAGCCTTTTGTGAACATGGAGGTAGGGGGCAAAAGTAAAGTCCTACTTCTGGTTTTGATTGAAAATAGCTATATTTTGCGTCTGCTAGGTATCTGCTAGGGGTGTATAATCACGGCTGGTAATTGACCTGATATAGTGTTAATAAATCGTGATAGTTATTCTACATGTTGATAATCTTGCGACAACATTGAAAAGTTTAAAAAATAAAACCTAAACTACTACTATTACACCTCTGAAAACGCAAAAAAGAGCTACTGGCGGCGGCTCTTTTGTAAATTTTATAAATATTTTTTTAATGCCGGCCGTCATGGCGTAGTTGTAGCTGTAAACGCGATGGTTATGCATTCGATTATTTCATTTCTTCGTTCTGGTACCTAAGACAAAGCGCGGCGATGAGTTACGCCACTCAACGCGTCTCAATTTTGGGCAGAAAGTGGAGAACAGTAACTCTCTGATTACTCTGCTATATGGAAAAAGCGGAGGGTGCAGCGGTAAATGTAATAGAACCATCGTAATCACAATGACTCGTATGCACATATACCAAGCATAAAAAATGTAGTAGTTATTAACATATTATAAATGTTTTATGACTTTATCAACATTTTCGGTTTCAGTTCAGATTAGAGGGATCGATTTCGGTTTCGGCTGAAAACCTAGTTTCGGCCGGAGACTAGTCTATAAATTGTAAATATTGTAAATAGTGCGTATATCTTATGCATAATTCAGTAATCAGGAAGAAATAAAGTATGCTGAATGGCGCAAAGATAGAAAGGAAGTGGAATCTAAGCAGAAATGTAGTTAAAAAATTAAGGATGTTAAAACCTAAATATTTGATATATATAAATTAAAAATTTCTCCGTCCAAATTTTGCATTCATTCTTCGAATATAGTGAATCAATACAAAACGGTTTCACGGTACAAATAAAATTTGCAGATATGTAACCCAATACCTATAATTACATAAAATATACGATACTATCCACACCCTCACCGGGTCTTGGTTGTTGTTGTTGGAGTTGGTTTCAGTTGTTTTTATGTTATTTATTATGTCTTAAATAAATTTAAAATGGTCTTTTCTCTCCAAAATATGTATCCACAATCCAAAAAATAGTCAGTTACATGTAAATTCATTTTAAAATGCGTTCTTTCAATAAAGGTTGTAATCGCACCTTTGTCGCACTGAGTTGATTAGTGATTAAGGGATTTATAATTAGTCATTAATTCAATCATTAGCATCACCTACTGACACATTATTGTTACCCAGAATTTGAACTTTTAAGCAGATTACGACTGTGATTTTATATATTCCATACATTACTTTGTTATCGTAAACGTCACTCGTCATTAAATACAAATAAAACAGGAATTTGCACATTACGAGAAAAATGTCATAATTTAAGTCGACTCATGAAATCGACCCATATATTACTTACAATAAAACTCAAAACATCAAAATGATAAAATTATTTCTGTGAACACTTACAATACCTTGTCCAAGATAGCTTGATCTTTTTGGCAGATGTATATTTTTCTGATCGACATAACTATGCAATGACAAATAATAAATAAAGTTCGAGATGGTGCCACAAGCTCCGACGTCTCTGATTATGGTGATCTTGGCTGTGCTTATTAACGACGAGGAGTTAATAAAAACTGTTTTAATGATAACACTTTTTTATTATTGAACGTTAATTTTTACATACAGGATTATTTTTGGACCTCCAATAGGTGGTTCAGACCATGGGGCCAAACAACTTTGCCGAAGAAACATGGGCCGAAAAGTGTCGTCACAGTTAAAAGTATTTTAAAATTTTTAGACTACTAGATATTTTCTGTTTCCCATCACTAGCCCGTCTGTCAAAAAGATCAAGCTATCTTGTACAGAATATAACGAATAACAGAATTTTGAAACAGTTGTGGGGAATAAAGTATATTGTTAAATAAACTATAATGTGTGTACATTTTTTTATTTATTTCAATATGCAAGAAAAACAAGTCGGTATCAAATTTGCATGTTATTAGTTGAAATTGAATATTGATTCAATATCGATGATTTTTAAATTCAAAAATATACAAATGTACATTTTAGGATGTTAGTGTTTGCCTTTTATGCTGTCATATGTATTTTTTGTACATATGTTTATTGTATTATTTTGCATTACTGAATAAATATTTTAATTATCAATTTCACAACTAACTTTCTATTTTGAGTTTTAATGCATTTTCCTCCTTTCACGTAAGCTGTTTGATAGGATATTCTGTTATTACTTGTATTTGTGAATGTATAATATTATTTTTTTAACCTTTACGCTGTATCCCGCAGACAGCAGGGTAGGCAGAGGGAACCTAGTGTTAAGACACTCCGTTCCCTACTTTCCGCCGAATTCGGAGGCATTGCGTGTTAAGTGGCGAAACTTAACGCCGCGCTTTACCTCGACACCAGAGCGAAGAAAATGGAAATATTAAAAATTTCCACTCCTCGAGTGGGAATCGAACCCTCAACCAGTCGTTTACAATCACACGCTTGTGCCACTGGGCCACGACTGGCCCACTGAATGTATAATATGTGAACTTGTAATCGAATATCAATCCAAAAGTTCTTTGAATTTCTGTATACACCCATACCTCGCATTGCGTCGGGGTTACGTTCCAAAAAAACACGACCCAAAATGAAACGACGCAAAATGAAAATAGATTTTCTATAGCAAACTATTGAATGATCGGAGATAGGTCCCAGGCTTACGAAAATACTACCTCTTGAAAATAAAATTGATATTCGTAGCTACCGCCTGGGACACTTTTAAACTCATTCCTCTGCCAGGATCGGGTTTTAAAACAAATCTCCATAGGTTCGTCAATCAAACACATCACTTTAGAAATTTATTTGGGGGTTAAATTTTGTCCTTGGAGATTTCTATTAAACGGTCACTGTCATCTTCATCATTAGCAAAATGCAATTCAAGTTGCAATAGTTCTTCATTAGAGAATTCACAAAAAAAATTTAAGACTGGAATCCAAAACAACGCAACTTCGAAAATCTAACGACGCTCAGTGAAAATCAGTAACAATTAAGTAGCGACGCAACTTCGAAAACCACGCAAAACGAAACTACGTAAAGCGAGGTATTGGTGTAATTAATTACTTGATTTTTTTAGTATATATGTCGTGGTCATATCGTATAATTGACAAGATTTCATAGATTCGTTGACTATATCACGATATGGTCGCTGTTCATGAAATGACCAAATTACCTTTTGGCCAGAACATGATATCGTTTGACAAAATTAATCACAACCTAACGTTTAATGATATAGTTAAAAAGACGCATACTACTTCATAAAATCCTCGGTGATGTTTGACCAAATCTTCATAATTACTTTTTTGTATATCAGCTGATAATCACAAGCCAAAATTTTAGATTCAAATATGTTTTTTTAATTAAAGTCGGATTTAATTATTCATTTATTTTAAGTAAAAATTGTGATCTTAATAAAATATACTTTTATTATAAATCATTTTAATTATATTTCAAGTCAATATGTATTAGCAATAAATTTAAAATTGAATATAGTAATAACTTAACTTAAACAACTTCTTTTAAATACTGTACAAACTGTTAAAGAGAAAAAATAAACCTAACCTATCTAGATTGGTTTTAAGCTCTTCACACAAAATAAATCAAATTACGTAAAAGACTTTTTAAGTTAGGTTAGGTAAACTTTTCTTATATATATTCCCTAAACATTGAAAGCATTTTTAGTTAAAAACATCGTCCTTATGTATAATGAGCACGTATTACGCACATATTCTGAATTTATATTAAATATATTATAAGGATACCTTATTTTACGTTATGACGAAATTGTTAAACGTTGACAAATGAACGATATGTTCAAATTTAGTTGGTCATTTCAACAATATAACCACGACATATATACGTTATGCAAATGGTGTGATGGAAAAAAACTACTTTAAAAGAATTTCAGAAATCATGAGAAGTAGAAATGGGCAAATTAAACTAATTCTACTGCAGCAGCGATGATACTGAAAGAAAGACATATAAAAACCATGAGAACCGGGTAGGGATCCTTCGTCATTTTTATTATAATATTATAATAACCTAACATACAATTCAATGGTGTGTAGGGTCTATTTAGACGTAAATAAACCCGGCAGCTGTATTGTTCATTCCTCGGCTTCTGTTATCTCGCCAAGGATAATGAATAAAGATAAATAATAAAATCCTCTTCCCATTGCATTGTATGAGGTCGGAGATACACAATTAACGTTCATTTGTAATAAAATAGTGAAAGTGACTGTGAGAAATAAAAAAATAATAATAGAGATCACCACGTATACGCAATACATATTGAATATTTTATATTGTAACTGAACACTTACATCAAAGTGATCGTAGATTAACTATTACCATTTCTTGTTCTAGTTTGCCCACTTTATTATTTTTTTATGTTTGGGACATACGTAAATAAGTAAATAATTTGCTCGGTGTTATGTGTTAAACCTTTAACTTTCTCTAGAGTTAGTTACAGCCACTTATTATTAATATTTAGTAGTGTCCGACCGAAACTGAATTTTCCGCCGAAACCGAAACCGAACCTTCGGTTCTGACTTCAGTTTCGGCCGAAACCGAAACCGAAACGGCTGATGACGTCATAAAATTTGAATAATATGTAAAAAAATGCATTTTTTACTATTTCAAAATTACACGTGCATTTGAATTATTGTGATTACGTTGATTTTATTATATATATTAGCATAAATAATTAAATAATCGTAAAAAAAAAAACAAATTTTTTGAGGTTTTCCAAGTGGCAGTGAGAGGTTTCCCTAAAAAATAGTCGCATTGAAATAAAAAAACCATTTTAAAGCTTAAAGTGTCCAGTTTTAAGATCTCAAGATGAGAAATATCTTCAAACGACGTGTTCCTATCTATCCTGATAAATATTGAAAGAGAAAAAAATCAATTTTTTTTAGTTCATTTTTTATCTAAAAAGTTGAAACATATTTTTTCACTTGACCAATATATGGATCGGATCACTTGTTAGTCTAGACCTACGCCAGTTCTCTTTACCCAAGGCTCCTAGGGATTTACATAGAGGTTTTTGAGCTGTTGCGCAGGGACCTGTGGGTTATCAAGGCCCTCGGTCGCCACTTAAGATTGGCAACACTTGGTTAATAGGTATTTTTTTACAAAAAGGTTTTCACGTATCTGTGCAAATTTTTTTTTTTTTTTTTGCTCCACGCTTTATCCCACACACAGCAGGGTAGGCAGAGGGAACCTAGTGTTAAGACACTCCTTTCCCCACGCACCGCCGAATTCGGAGGCTAGCGTGTTAAGTGGCGGAACTTAACGCCGCGCTTTACCTCGACACCAGAGCGAAGAAAATGGAAATAAAATTTCCACTCCTCGAGTGGGAATTGAACCCACAACCAGTCGTTTACAGTCACACTCTTGTGCCACTGGGCCACGACTGGCCACACAAAAATGTGCTAATTTATGATAAGATTTACATTAGATATATATTTATATTAACTTATTGACTATATACTGTGTAACATTTATATAGAAAACGGTTATGTTTAAATAATATTAAGGCAAGCCTCCAATATAGTAACTAGCCCAGGGCTCGCAAAATATCAATCAATCATAGGTATTCGACCCCTGAAAGGAGCCACACTTACGCGAACAGACACATAGTTTCGTTACAGACTAACAGGGATAGTTCATTTAATCTGTCGTCAGCAGTTCATAGTATTGTCATCATTAATTTAAATATATTAAAATTTACTACGTGTTAAGATTAGGTTCACAAGCTATAAAAACACTCAAAAGTATCTAAGCTACGTGAAAATTCTTGAGTACGTCATGAGTTTCGGCATTGCCGAAGGTTCGGCAGCTTTTTTGCCGAAACCGAAACTACGGCCGAAACTACAATTTTTTGCCGAAACTTGCCGAAACCGAACCTTCGGTCGGACACTATTAAATACATACAAAATTGTCAATGACTAATATACCTTCTTCAGGCATTAATAATTTTGCTTGGCACGTTGTGACATTCTTGCGATTTTACTAAGATTAAATCTATTTTGACAAAAAAGGTACAAAATACTCAATACGAAAGAACGATTTATTTTTGTCAAGTATATGCTTATTAGATTACCAGCTTATTGCTTATACCAAATCTGACCAAGCCTACCAAAGCATACTAAAAAGTAGAGGATTTTTCAAATTCAAAGTAATGTTCAATTACATTTTTTAGTAATTAGTTCATTACTTTTGAAAGCAGTAAATACAGTCTACTGCATTACTATTGTAACATTCAGACGAATTATTTTATCTGAAAAATAAGTTTTGTTTTGTTTTTTGAAAAGTTTTGTGGTGACGTTTTTTTCTAAAATCAATTTATTTTCTTTTATAAAGGAATTTCAATTTTATTATAAATCAGTAATTTAAAAAGCCTCACGTAGTCATTTTCTTAATCTTATCAGTTGCTTATGTTATTTACTAGTACTTTTATAAAATACATAATATTTTGTTCTTGAAAATGCTGTCAATAATTAGATATATTGTTGTCCTTGAACATCATACTTTTAATATTCTGGGATCCTTAACAGTTCATTTGCATACAAAATAAAAAAGCAATGTTTCATAAAATACTTCAAAAGAGCATTGACCTAGAATATACCCATGAGATTTAGAAACTTTATTTTGAAAACACAATATATTTTAAAATGGTTAATAATTATATAAGTAAATTAAAGTTTTTTTAGTTTGCTATAAAGTGTTTTTTTAATGACGTATTCTAAATATAAAATATGAGAGAGTCATATAAATATTGAATTAAAGCATATTTACTCATATCCTATTTAGAAAAAGATCATCATATATTAAAATATGGAAGGTTATTTTGAATTAATTTGATATTTAAATCAATAAATTTAAATCACCATCTTTGTTACATGCCGTAAACACAACATCATAAGACATACGAAAAAGCAGAACGCCATCTTGTTATTCTCGCTACAAGCCACGCGTGACGTCTGTTTTAAAATCTTTTCAGGTGAAATGCAAATATTGATATTTATTTATTTAAAATAAAGTACATACAGTTTTTAAGGTGATATGTGTTCTTCTCACTTAAACTTAGATTGATCTAGCAATCAATTTTATAAGTAAATCATTTTTTTAAGACAAGTAAAGGATGAATCCTTCGATTGGTTATTGGCAATAAGGAATATATATTTAACCTTTATCTTACTCAATAAATTGATTTATTGAAAAAAAAAAATGATTGCTAGATCAATCTAATGTTGGATTTGGATTGGGATTGATATTGGGCGTTAATGAAAAATATGATACATGTTTTTAGGTTTAAATAATGTTGTTAAATTGGAATAGTGAAGGGAAACATCATTTGGATCATTATATAAATTTTAGACATTATTTTTTACGTGGATTAATTCTTGCTTATTTTTTATTATATTAACATCCTACATATACAATAAAAGAAAGAAGTATGAGCTGCCTTTAAACTAAACTAAATAGCTTATTTAGCTGCCTTCCAACATTTTCAAGTTCCAAAACTTTTTCGCATTCAGTATCATCAAAACGACCATAAAAACATGCTGGTTTGATTTTTGAGGAATAAAATAAATGGGGTACGGGATAGCTTAATAAAAGGTGCATTTAATTATTGTACAAATATTAAATTAAATTAAACATCAAATATCAACTATCTACTATGTAAAAAATCAACATCAAATATCAACTATCTAATAAATCGCCGTGTTGAATATTGACTGTTGTCAATTTGTCTCACGAGAGTAAAGAAATAAAAACAATTACAATATGTACACTGACGATGTGCTATACACTAAGAATCTATTGAGAGAAATGTATTTAAAAATAAAATATGTATAAGTATTTTAATTATTAAATATGACTTAGAAATAAATAATCAACAGTCATAAAAATTTCAGATGTTTCTTACTTTTGGTTTTAATATTCCTAAACACAAACTCCACGCAAAAGAAATCTTTCTTATGGGTAATTCGTTTATTTTTGCTATTAACTTAGAATCCGCATTAACAAATAACACACCAGCTATTTCGCAAATAATTACCAGGTTGTCGGAGTCAGCCCATTAATTAAATTTACTGTGAGTTACAAATTGAAATTTATTAATAAAGTATAAATCATAATTTACATTGCGTTTTTATCACTTTGATAATAAATGAATATAATAAACCCTTAATAAAGTTAAACATCAAAAATCAAATGTAATGTAATTATTATATGAAGACAATAAAATTTTTGTAGAGAAAAGACTGGCTGACTATCATGTCAAAGACGAACCGCTAAACGTCTGAAGATATGTTCCAGTACGTAAACTAGCTCTGATAATATGTAAACTAGCTCTCGCTAATACCAACTCCATCTTTCCTCCCTTTTTCCCTCCTTCCCCCTCAAAGCTGGCAACGCATACACAACTCCCAATATTGTGGATGTCCGCGTTCGAGGGTAACCACTTACCATCATGTGGTCCTTCTGCTCGGTTGCCTTCTTTCTTCAATAAAAAAAATACTATGTCGACTTCGTTTATGACTAATCTTCATTTAGTAATTGGCAGCAAATATACTTAGAATTTGTTGGTCAGTTAGGCATCGGCACTACCGCTAAACAATATAGATGGCTTATTAGGCAAGATGACGAATCGTATTAAGCGTGAACAATTATCGTCAATCATCAAAAAATAATCGTATAAATACCAGCTCACGTAAAAAATGTGTGTGCTATAATAGTATTAAACGGGAGCGTTAATACGCTCCACAAAAAAATCTATTAATATAGTTTTTTTTTATTATTAAGATTGCAAGCATTGCATTGTTTTAAAAATTGGGTCATATTTGTGCTATTTTCATAGTAAATATATTAATTAAACATACAACACAATTATAGTATAAAAGATTTTATTTAAATCATATTCTATCTATTATATTTTCTAGAAATTTAAAAACTGACTACTATGTCTTTTGTAGATCCTTATAATACTTTAAAGAACTCTATGATCTAAACTCTAACTTTACGCACACTCTTGACTTAAATAGTTTTTTATACACCGTATGAGAATCACAAATGACGCTTAAAAGAATTAATAAATAATAGTGTCCGACCGAAACTGGGTTTTCAGCCGAAACCGAACCTTCGACTCTGACGTCAGTTCCGGCCGAAACCAAAATGCCTGCCTGCCTGCTAATGACGTCATAAAATTTGTATAACTTGTAAAAAAGTTGTACATTTTTAAAGTTTCAAAAATTACATGTGCATGTGAATTATTGTGATTATATTGATTTTATTATAGTATTTTTCAATTATATTTAATAATACACATTTATAAAAATGTAATGCTTCATGCTCCGCATTTCCCACGTAGCAGGATAGTCAGAGAGAACCTAAGTTCAAGACACTCCGTTCGCCATTTTCCGCCTAAAATGGAGATGTTACGTGTTATAAAAAAATACAAAAAAAAATCTAGTCTAGTAATATTTAAACCTGCCATCGCCGTTTTTAAATTCGCCGGTTTGGTAGTAGTGGTTTAAGTTTTATTTAACATTTTCTCATTGTCTTCACGAGATTATCATCATATAGATACGATGTCCATAATTACAGCATAGCGCACTAAAAGAATTTATTAATACTATATCAGATAAATTCCAACTATGATAATCGATGGATCTCACAACAGCTAGACATAGCTACTTTCAAGACCGTGAGTAGGACTTTACCTTTGTAGTCTACCTCCATGTCCACAAAATGCCGTATCCAAGAGCAACTTTCAAGAAGTATAATGTTAGCTACTTGTTTATGTCCATGACCACTATGTCCATGAGCGAAGATTACCATCGCTCTTATGATCAGGTAGATGGTATTTCTGTTTCCTTCTGTTCGTTTGGCCCCTTTTTAGAAATAATAAAAAGGCAGTAAGTACTACAGGTCTACGCCAGTTCTCTTTGCCCAAGCACCTAGGGCGAATTTACATAGAGACTTTTTGAGCTGTAGAGCGGAGACCTGTGAGTTTCCAAGACCCCCAGTCCCCATTAAGGATAGGCAACACTTGGTAAATTGGCCTTTTATTGCCAAAATTTTTACTTAACTGTGTCTTTCTTGCAGGGAAACTTATGTGCTAATTTGTGGTAAGATTTATTGATATTTACATTTTGACTATATCCTGTATAACAATTGTATAGAAATTATGTGTAAAGCTTGTATAATTATTTAAATATTTTTATGCAAAATTAGGCAGGTCTCCAATATAGTTACTAGCTCAGGGTCCCTTAAAATTCAAAAAATAGTCAACCCCTGAAAAAAGCTACACTTACGCGAACACACACAGTGTCGTTACAGACTAATTAAAGACTATAAAAACACTCAAAAGTAGCTAGACGACGTGTGAAAATTCATGAGTACTGAGTTTTGGCATAGCCGAAGGTTTGGCAGTTTTTAGGCCGAAACCGAAACTACTGCCGAAACTCCATTTTTTGTCGAAACTGGCCGAAACCGAACCATCGATCGGACACTATTCAATAATAAATTTGTTTTGAAATTGAACGCTATTTCTTCTGTAATTGTTCTTTTTCACTATTTTTCTTGTTTTCGAGTGCTTAATACAGGTTATTTCTAATATGGAGTCGATTCTCGCTGAAACTGTTGAAGCTCAAAGGACCAGAGATAGTTAAGATATCAAATTACGAAGAGTTCAAAATAGCAAGCTTAAAATGAAAATAGCAAATTTTAATTGTTCATGAGGGTGAGGGGGGACAGAGGTAAATAAGAGTTGGGTCAAGATTTGTGATTTATTCTTTTAATTATTTTTAGTGTCCGACCGAAGGTTCGGTTTCGGTTTCGGTTTCGGCAAAAAAATGTAGTTTCGGCCGTAGTTTCGGTTTCGGCAAAAAAACTGCCGAACCTTCGGCAATGCCGAAACTACTCACACATGAGTACCTACTCATGAATTTTCACGTCGTAAGATACTTTGGAGTGTTTTGATAGCTTGTGAACCTAATCTTAAGATATAGTAAACGATTTTAATATATAAATTATAAATTAATGATGAGAATACTGAATGAACTGCTGACGACAGATTAAATGAACTATCCCTGTTAGCCTGTAAGGAAACTGTGTGTCTGTTCGCGTAAGTGTGGCTCCTTTCAGGGGTCGAATACCTATGAATTTTGCGAACCCTGGGCTATTTACTATATTGGAGGCTTGCCTTATTAATTATTATTTAAATATAACCGTTTTCTATATAAATGTAACACAGTATATAGTCAATAAGTTAATATAAATATATATCTAATGTAAATCTTATCATAAATTTGCACATAAATTTCCCTGCAAGAAATGCGCAGTTAAATATCTATTTACCAAGTGTTGCCACTCTTAAGAGGAGACTGAGGGTAGATAATCCACAGGTCGCTGGGCTACAGCTTGAAAAGCCTTTATGTAAATCCTTAGGAGCCTTGGCCAAAGAGAACTAGGGTAGGTCTCTAGTACTTACTACTTTTTTATTATTTCCAAAAAAAAAATTGTAAAAGAGGCAAACTAACGGAAGGACCGTCTGTTGGTAAGTGTTTATCGTCGCTTATGGACATCTACAACATTAGAGGAATTGTGGATGCGTTACCGACCTTGAAAATGAAGAAGGGAGAAGGGTGAGATAGAGAAATCTGGCTTAACGCCAAATATCTGATGATCATCAGATATTTGGCGGTTAATTTTTGACGTGATAGTGGTCGCGAGCCAGTCGGAGAACGAATCTCCTACCACCAAGATACTGGGCTACCTGCCTTTTGCGAGACGCTGCGCAGCCACGGAGGGGAAAAAATACTACTACCAAACCGGCGAATGTAAAAAGATAAACCCTAGCCAATAGGGAACTTGAAAAATACTACAACCAATCGTGTTTATAGGCCTTCCTGGCGCAGTGGGACAGCTTCTAACTGTTAACGCGATGGTGGTGTTTTCAATCCCCACTCGGGGGAATGATTATTTCATTTCTCCGCACTCCCACTTGAAACAAAGCGTTGAGTTCCACCACTCAACACGCACCGGCTCCATTTCAGGCAGAAAGTGACGAACGAAGTGTCTTAGTACTCTTCGACTATTCGCTATGCGGCAAAACTGATCGTGAAGCTATAAAAATATGCATTATAAAATATAATTAAAATGAAAAAAAAATCATAATATAATAAAATCAACGTAATCATAATAATTAAAAAGCACATGTAATTTTTAAATCGTAAAATATGTAATTTTTTTACATACTATACAAATTTTATGACGTCATCAGCAGTTTCGGTTTCGGTTTCGGTTTCGGCCGAAACTGAAGTCAGAACCGAAGGTTCGGTTTCGGTTTCTGTTTCGGCAGAAAATTCAGTTTCGGTCGGACACTAATATTTTTGTTACATATCAATTAAAAACAACAACACAATTATTTCTAAATTTATAATATATAAGAATATGGTGGTAAGAGCTACTCTTTGACTATTTTTAACTGTCCGCCATGCACTTATTGCATCACTGGAAAGAAATTTGGAATTGGAGAGGCTTTAAAAATTTTAATAGTTTATTTGTGTGATTTATGAACATTTGGAGGAAGAGTGGTATTCGAACTATAATGTAAACGTTTCAAAGTTATAGAGAGTGAGAGAGTACGAAATTTCAACTTCAAATGGTGGAAGGAACCACTTAACATTGATTTTATTTAATTTATCGAGAATTTTTCAGACGTCGGTAAACTACACCCATTATAAAGAGATTTAAATGTCAAAATATCAAGAATCTAAATAGTTTCCATAATATATTCTCATATTTAATAAACATCTATAATCTATATTAAACCTTAGTATGGTATATTACTATTTACTTATATTTAGTGGAATCTTAACAGGGTTTCAATAATTGACGACCAGTAGTTAAAAAACTTTTTTATTATCATATTTAATAATTGAATTTTAAGCGTTACAATCGACTACTTGAATCTAATATTGTATCAAAAATGGGTTCCATTTCTTTAACAAAATGTTTGTAAATGCCTCATTTGAAGACTGAAAATTCACAGCAAGGGCCCTCTCTTTCTATGAAATATCAACATCAATTGTTTAATCTAGTTTTACGCTCATTGATGAATTTATCATCATTAAATATTATGACATCATTGAATATAGGATAATCATTTAGAAATTACGGATTTCTTCAGTATCTTCCTTCAATTTAATAATAAACGCAGGTTTATGTCACTTATGCTATAAAATAGTACACGATACTCATGACTTAAATGTCTGTTATAGTACGGCGCTAAGTACGCTCGTTACTTTGTGTGACACCTATTGTAACATACTATTCTGTATCATAAGACAAAAGTGGCCTGGACCTGAATGTGCTTAATTTTATTTATATGTATATTAAGGAATAATCCAATTAAGCCTTGTGTGTAAATAAGACGTGCGTGGGGCTAATTCGTGAATTTTATAAAGGTAAAACTGTTGTTTTCATGTGAATTTAATAGATATGTCTTTATTTTACGATTTTATATATAATACAGCCTGTTTCGTTAATGGACATATATATCCTAAGGCACAATGGCACCCTAGACAGACCTCGGCTACGGCAAACAATAGGTTAACTCATATGACATGGCTTATGCAGGACAGCCGCCAACATCTCAACAAGCAACTGGCTTGCACCACCAAATTCACCTGGAGACTGAATCCAGACATTTTCAAGATCATCTTCGTTGCGGTACTAGACCTACTGATCAAGCGCCTCGTATTCAGCAGTAAAACGATGTATGATTAAAAAAAAAAAAACATGCTGTAATGGGGCTTTGCGCATAAGATCTGCAGATTTTACCATACACTTCACTTCAGCCCTACTCCAGTCGGGCCTGCTCCCTCTTGACGTCAGAATACTAGAGTACGCTTTGATAATATGAAAATAGGCTTGATTACAACCTATCTACATATACTTGCTTGGAGACAAAAGAGGATCCCTACCAGAGGTCCGGATCTAACATCTACAGGGACAGTAGGAAGATTGCCGAGAAAATAGGAAACTGCCTTAACGTAGTGGGTCTTTCCTTTTTTGGAAGAAAAAGAGGAATCTGATCTTTACAATCCATCCTGCGTGCACCGTATTCCAAGCAGAAGTGTATGCTACAGATCAATTCAAGAGATTATTAACACCAACGATCCCCTAGTAAGTAAATGTTTTCAGTGACTCCAGATCTCGACACGACTTGTTAAAAAGTCCAAGATCTACCAACCCCTTGGCAAGTGCTATACAACAAAGTGTATATTCAGTGCATAAGAGAACATGGTAGAGAGTTCAAACTAGTATGGCTTCGAGCTCACGTAGGTACGGTTAGACGTGAGAGAGCAGATGAACTTGTTAAAAGTGACAAAGCATCTACAAAACCCTAAGATTAGTCTAAAACACCACTGGCCCTCGCCAAGATAAAATTCCGGACGGACTTCGTCGTAAGACGGCAGGATAAGTAAACTACCATCAGAGATATTTGAGATTCGTCCCTAAAGTCACTGCATT
Organism: Dryas iulia moderata; assembly: GCA_019049465.1. Taxonomy (NCBI): domain Eukaryota; kingdom Metazoa; phylum Arthropoda; class Insecta; order Lepidoptera; family Nymphalidae; genus Dryas; species Dryas iulia. The sequence goes on from CM032431.1 coordinate 8,182,505, forward strand.
CCATGTCACCAGGAACATAAAGTGTCTCATCCAAGTGTAAATCTTAAATTTTAACCCCGTCAATGACATTATCGCAAGCACGACAACTGATGAGGACGCTAAGGAGCAATATTACTTTCAGTTGCAAAAACTGAGGCTAAGAACTAGGTCCAGACTATCGCTTGAATATTTTAGTAAATGGTTTCAAATATACGCGTAGAAGAATAATAGTGTGGTAGTAGGCAAACTAGCAGGGATTAGCACGCTCACCCTGATCGGGGACACCATTCGACTACCCTACAGGTTATAGACAGGCTACTATAGGCAAGGTAGGAAAATATAGCTTTAATTCACGAAATGAATCAAAATCGCCTGGGTTCTTTGTTTGCTTTGTATAAATTAGTCACCAATAAAGAACACTCTGCAAATTTAAAAAACATTAAACACTATATTGACCAATTTGTTTCTATTTCGTGGTACCGAATATTTATTTTGGTATTGTTTTTAAAATCCATAATAATTGTTCAATACAAGTGACGCCATTATCGTGTCATGTATTGAAATATCTGACGAATATGTTGCTTTACTGTTGTGGTCAAAACAAATGCAGTGTTGGTTTGTACAGGAGGTGTTATACTGAATTACAAATCAACTCTGTCTTTTTTCTGTGATAAACAATTTTTCTGTGATACAATATATCAATAGTTAAAGCCAACACAGAAAAAATGTGTAAATTTGCTGAGAAATATTACATTATTAAAACAAATATTGTTTATAAACTGAATAATATTTCTATTCTTATAAACTGAATAATATAAAGAAACGCTGACGTAATAAATATATGGTCTAAATTAAAATATATTTTTATTGTTATTATATACATTTAAAAATATACAATAACAATAAAAATGAATAGAACCATAGAGAACCATAAATAAAGGACATGAAAATAAAATATTTATTTATAGTTTAACTGTTAAGTATAGAAGACAAAAACAATTAAAAATATAATTAGCATATTAACATTCTTTATTTATTACTCATTTATCTAATTCCACAAAAGTCAAGTAAACTTTACTCATTTTACAAAATATTTTATTAAGAATTGTAACTATGAAAAACAAAATAGAACGAACACCGAAAAATTATGTTTTAAAACTCATAAACTACGATGACGGATTACAACGACCGTTATACCATTAAATTGTACAATACAACTTTTATGTCATTATTGAATAATTATGTACTTATGTGAAATAACTAGGCAAAATTTGCACTTGAAATTTATAAAAAATTAGAAACGTTTTTACTAAGCACTACCTACATAATATACATTACAACTGCATGAATTAAAATGGACATAAGCTCTATTTCGGTTCAACCTAAAAGCAGTATGTATATACCATACTCAGCAACTGTGAAGAATTTTTAATTTTCTTTAGATACCACATACAATAAACAAAAAATAATAAAAGACAACTACTTTCAAGTTTAATTATATTATACTTTCATTTAGAATATTAATATAAATAACGGCAATAATCAGTTTGCAGCTTGCTTTAAATAGTACCTTTCCCATACAAGCTCAGGATTATAATCTCGCTTCAACAGAGTAATAAGAACTACCTTATAGTTAAAATATTGTCATTACCACGAATTTAACATCCAAAATTTCATTTATTTTTCTATGTGCTATTCTTTGCATTTTTTTAAAATAAAGTTTCTACTTTAATTGTCTTGTTCCAAAGAAATATATATACATATATATTTATATTAATAGGCCTTAATTTAAATATTATGTAAATGACACTCATTCTTTTATACACATACACTATTATTATATTCTTCTTTTCCCAGCGGTATACTGGCCGTTTCAAGAGATCTAGTCTCGTACTTAGAATGTGGAGATATTTTTAGGATGAAAAAAGAAAGGGGCGATATAGGATTATAAATTAAAAACTAAGCAACGCGCCTTATTTTCATCTAAAACGGTTTTAATGAATAGTTCCGTCAAATATATTACTTCAATAAGTACGTTATAAAAATACATTTTATATTTTATAATTTAGCGTAACACGCTGTGTCCTGCACACAGCGGGGAAGGCAGAGGGAGCCTAGTGTTAAGACACTCCGTTCCCCAGTTTCCGCCGAAATCGGAGGTATTGCGTGTTAAGTGGCGGAACTGTACGCCGCGCTTTTCCTCAACACCAGAGCGAAGAAAATGGAAATATTAAATATCTCCACCCCTCGAGTGGGAATCGAACCCACAACCAGTCGTTTATAGTCACACGCTTGTGCCACAGCGCCACGACTAGCCCCGAATTTAGCTCAACTAAAATATTTTTAGAATGAAGAAGCTGTTATAATAAATGTAATACATATTTTTTATAGGATGCCGATAAGGAGGCCTTAGAACGTCGTAATCATCTATTTATATTGAAAAAAAAAACGGCACCATGAAAAGTTGGAAGAATAGAAAAGATTGAAGTGAACTATAAAGGTCTACCAAATGATTGTAGGCTGGTTACGAATAAACATATTTCCACACTATATGATTGTTCAAGACCTAAATTTGAATTCTAAAAAAATATACTTGTTACATACTACACTATTATAACATAGGTATAGGGAAATGGCTGCTTAATAATTGTATGCGTTTATTTATATTATAAATATTCTACTATTTTTTATACACTATTAAGAAGTATGATTCTGGTTAGCCAAAAAAATTAAAAAAATAGATAAATAATAGGCCTGTTTCCAAAAAAAATGTTTACTCTTGCAGGCAAAGGTTAATGTTTACGTATTCCGATCCTCGATTTATACACTAATTAAAAGGTATTATATGTTTAGTCGCAGAATTCAAAACAAACATAACCAAAAAATAAATATAATCAATCAAAACAATCCAATAAATTCAACTATTCGTGTCGATAGCAAACCACAAAAATATAGAACTTATATTAATTCAGTAAATAATATTAAATAGCACAAAAGGTACTTAAAATTTATGAATCATAGGTATTTCTAAAATAAAGAACATTTTACGACTCCACCCAATTGTGCAATCGAGTAGACTCGTAAAATAATCTTATCTATCTATCGGTACCATATTAGTATTTACTACTTACTTAAGTAATTACTTTTTTCCCGTGATCTATAACTTACTTGACTCCTAAGCAGTACTGACCGCCATGTTAAATTTTAATGATTTATATGACTAGTGTATATATGTTTGATTTCTTATATGATATTTAATTTTATGTAATTCGTTATTATATATTAGTGCCTAGTATAATAAAGTGAAGTTAATAAAAATGCTCCTTTATTGTTATCTATGGATATATGTTACATAAAATACTCCACGTAAGAAAAACCAAAACCCTACTACTTAATTGCCAGGTAGAGCACCGACATCATTTAACTTACCACATCCACCTATAAAAATACCACCAATAAGACTAAATAACAAGTACCTTTTTTCCTTTGAAATCTCCTATCTTTTTTTAACTTGTAAGTTATTGTATCTATTTATAATTAAATGTCATATTAGCCTAGACGATGATGAAGACGATGTACTAAGCAAGCCGATAATTAATAATACTTAACTGATGTAACATAATGAAGTTTGACCTTATATCCTTTTTATAATGACCCTGGATTTGATAAGCCAATAGCTTACATATCACAGCAAATAAGAATTGTGCAAAAAGGTTGTCTAGGAAAAGGTACATATAGAAATTTTTATGATGAAAGGTACATATAGAAATTTTTATGATGAGCTCTTAGCAGAAGACCGAGAAACTTGATTACATAACTTCCAACGATTGGGCCTTGCGTTTTGTTTGTTGTCGTCGTCGTCGTCAAATTCCATATGAACAGAAACTGTACACCGTTTTAAATTTAATGGCAAGCTCGTTGGAATCTTTATTTTCTCTTGTTCAGTGTAGCCTCGATATGATTTGAATTTATTATCTTTTACACAGTCCGTCTCGTTCCATTGCACGAATATGATATAAATGTTTTACGCAGCATGATGACTGATCTTAATTTCAATATTATATTAAAAAGTAGGAATTTAAGCAATTCCAACAGTTCATAAACTAAATTATAAGACTTATAGTTAGTTATGTCGTTATATAACACAGTCATTAACCAGGGTTAACAACTGTGTTAACTGTTAACCAAAATGTTGTTCCGGCGACATTTCTCCAAGAAATAGAATGCACAAATATGGTTACACAATCAACAACTAAGTTACTTGTGCTTGGATTTCAAAAATGTCCTTTAAAAATCTTAGTATCCTAAGTCTATGGTTGTGTAATATTTACTAGAATCCATACTTATATTATAAATGCGAATGTCTGTCTGTTTGTCTGTCTCGCTTTCACGGCCGCCACCGGTCTGATTTAGATGAAATTTAGAATGAAAGTAGTTAAAATTACTGGGTCACTTACATAGGCTACTTATTTTTTTAAAATCAACCTCTAATAGGTTGAAAGTTTATATGAAAAATCTACACAGCTTGACCGATTGTAATGAATTTAGGCATAAATATAGTTGCTAATCCAAAGTTAAGTATAGGCTACTTAATTTTTCAAAATTCACTCTCGTTCTCCTGTCGCAATACATCGAAACAGACATGAAGCCGCGTGCGGGCCGCAAGTGTCTTATAAATTATCTTAACTATAATTACAACAATATACACGAAAAAATCATGACATTTCCTATTATCTGTCATGTTAGAATATCTTCTAGAATAACAATTGTGGCTTGAAGATAAAGCGTTTTGAATGAATGGTGATCAGTAAATTATTTTCAAAATACAATAGTCACAGGTTTATTAGCTGTGTTTAATTTATCAATATATCATTCAATTTAATAGGGATAACAACAAAAATAATTATGGGATATATAATTCAAATATATGCTTCGAAAAATGTAAAGAGTAGAATAATAATATACAACATACGAATAAATAAGCCAGTAGTAGCACCAGCCAGTAATAGTACCGTATGTAAAAACGTCTAAAACACATTTAAAGCATGAATTAAAGTTCTTGCTTATAACTGCGTGTTCGTTGTTATTAGATCAAGGTTTATTATGAAAAAATGTCATAATAGATTGATATGTAAAAATATTTCCTATTTTTCCTTTTGAGGAAAAAATAAAAACGAATTGTCTTTTCACTAGAGGAATAAATAGAAAATATTTTACATTACAAGGCGATATTCAATAATTTAAATGTATTTTTAAATTTAAATATGAAAAACAATAAATCTTTGGTTTTGTCATTGATTTAATAATAGGATCTCTACATTATCTCTACATACCCTTCACTATAAGGAGAATACACTCATCGTGATTAAATAAATTGGATAGTATCTAATACTAAAATTTCGAGTGGTTTACCGTATGATGTTCGGCACAATTCTTGTTCTTGCCTTTTATTTTAAAAATATAGGAATAATTCGATTAACTATAGACATAGTAAAAATTCTCAATATATGAAAGAAGTTGTTTTCACAAACATACACGACAAAAAAATGAAAATATTTTCAGTATATGAAAGAAGTTGTTTTCACAAAAATACACGACAAAAAATAATTAGAGATAAGTATATAAAAGTTAAATGAAAACAAAGCCTTTAGTAAAACATGTTGTTAAATGTGTTAAACAGGTAGGAGAAACACAGAATCGACAACATAGCGTTAATAACAAGGTGCATACATATATAATCATATTTGGAACCGCCGCCAGCCACAGTGAATCACATCACATTTTATCTTCAACATGCCGCAGAATGAATTCGATTACACTGCACTCCTTACAGCACGTATACACGCACGAACACATTATTGTCACTGCACTATAACACTTTATCGGGTTTTCCCCACTGCAATCCAAATAAGACACTGCAATCCTTGAGAGATGCTAGCAAGATACACCGTTACGGCGGCGGCGGCGGCATCCATATTTTGTGCGCTGACTAATGACGAGGACATGCTTACATATTATTATTACTTTATAACCACAAAATTGCAAGCTAAAGCAAAGTTTTCTGTAGTTTTGTGTATTATTGTAGTATAAAATTATAAAAGTAGTCAACATCAACGCCACAGGTAACATCGAGCGACAAATACCGTCAAAAGGATCGTCGCAGCAGTAAGGAATATAAACCATTTGCTGATATCATTTCATTCATCACTAAAATTACTATATATGGTGACTTAATATGATCAACATAATTCTTATTATAATATAATAAGTTTTTTCTTATTTTATGTAATATCACACTCCATACGTAATATTAAGACTAATTTGTATCACTTGTTTTATTTTAAGATACAATACAAATATGTATAAATCCCCTAATAAGCTGCAAAATTTTAAGCATATTATTAATTAGCTATTCATTGTCATAAATTCGTTAATTCACTACTCATAAAAAGTCTACATAAACCGTAAACTGTACGAAGGTTGGCATTTTGTCGCCCTTTTGCTGTCATCTTGGTAAGCAGTTATCATAACGTGGGGAAGTTGCCATTTATGTTTAATATATACAGCAATATCTATTATATCATGAAATCGTTTAGTTTAACGTACTGAATAAATTAACATGCTTAAAAATAAATATATTTTTTAATAACCCAAAGTAGTAAAAGAGGATTTTTACTAACGGTTAAATTTTTAGTATTACAAAATTGTCTATTTATATTAAGAGCGAAATAGGATTAATTAATTTGCAATAAAATGATATCAACAGACGGCTATTTGCAAAATAAATAGTACTTACGAGAGGTGATAACGCGAAGTGGAGACAGGGGCAGGTGTGGAATTCACGGAGGATGAAGAACCTGAGTAACCGGAGCCGGCAGGTGACGAGCCAGCAGAGGGTGCGCCCGCGGACGATGGTATCGCAGCTGGCTCGTAATACTCGGTTGTGAGTGTTCTTTCGTCCAGCACGTGCTCCACGTTGTGTGCCTTTGATGCAGACTTGATGTCCATAAATGCAACAGTGGCACAAACACCGCTATTAGTACTCCCACTCGTACTTGCGTTTGCGCTCTCCATTCGTCCCAATAACTTGACATTCTGGACTCGGCCATAGCTGAAAAAAAAATACCGATTAACAAACTAATATTCATTATATTTTAGTCGATACCATATCGTAGTAAACATGTTTACTTTTGTTAAAACAACTTCGTTTAATATTCATTCATATAACAAGCTGAAATTTATATTTTTTTAAAAAAGGCTTGTTTTGATATGTTAACTTTTTATTCTTCTAATTACTTAAGCGTGTGATATCTGAACAAGAACTGCGTTAGTAATTCTTTCTATATTGATAGTCTTTCAATTTATATAAATAAATATATATGACTGCCAGATGAGTATGTACAAATCGTATACTTAACAGGTAAAAAACTACTACTAAATATTTACTTTATTGATTAATATATTTGTATATTCTGTCTTCAAGATTTAATTTTATAACTATTTTTTTATGAAATAAAGGAGGTAAACGAGCATAAGGCCCACCTGGTGTTAAGTGGTTACCTTCGCCCATAGACATTAAAAACATTAGAGTTATGGATGCGTTGCCAGCCTTAGGGATGTAGGAGGGATGAAGTGAGAAAGGATGGGAATAGTGGGAATAGGGAGAGCTGGCTTACATGTCATCGAACCGGAACACATCATCACATGTTTGGCGGTTCGTCTTTGACATGATAGTGGTCGCGAGCCAGTCGGAGCACGAATCTCTACCACCAAGCAACTAGGTTACCTGCCGTTTACGGGACGCTACCCAGCGGCGGGGGGGGAATTTTGTTCTTAACCTGTCCCCACACGGGCGACATTTTAAATTATAATTTTAACAAAAGTTATGATTTAATTTCGTCGAATTGTTTCGAAAATGTTGTAGTGTTTTGTGTCGCTACCCAACAACCAATGGGTACCTTTAGTTCATTAGGATATGAAAAAGAACTGGGGGCAGGTACGTTTAAAACAAGGTAATGTTATTGTTACGGTAATTTCTACTCGTAAAACCGGGGAAAGTTTTAGGAATTACTATAAAATCATATAGGCATTAGTGACTCATAAAATCTAAAATTATAGTGATAGGTATAGTGGTAGGTATAGGCCTAGCAGGTAGAAACCTACTACTAAACCTAAGTATATAATTTTTATTAATTTCTGCTATTATTTATTTATTGTTTGTTTATTGTATAATACTTTTCTTTATTTTATATGAAATTAAATAATGTGGCTTATAAGCAATGTCTATTTTATAGAAAGAAAGTACATGCAATATAATACAATATTGCAAAATTAAATCATTGTATATATTATATAAGTAATATAATACTACCAAAAATATAATACATTGCACTAGCCTTATATAAACCTAAAATATTTTATTTGGTTAATAAAGACATTGACCATATTATTTGAGAACAATATTCTACAACGTTAATTATAATAAAGGAGTCTCAGTGAAAATTCTTAAGTTACGTGTTGCGCAGAGTGCCCATAAAATGTATTGACTGCCACGTCTTGACGTGTTACTTAGCTAGAGAGTAATAAAGAGAACAAACTGCTAACCAAAACGTTATGTTTAAAGCTTTATCCCAATATCTATATAGATGCACAGAAAATATGTCGGCGATATAGCAGAGAATAGTGGGCGAGTCTGCATTTCCAAAATATCAACAGTCAATTGTTTAAACGCTAGAACTATAAGGATAAAGCTTAAACATAATATAAAATATTCTATAATATGTAAACTTGTAATAAATTTTACATAAACCATAATAAAGAAAATTATACAGCACGAACACGCCATAATTGATATGAACACGTCTAACCGGGCGCCCTCGCTCGACACGACCGCGCCGCAGCAAGCAGCGCGCGTCGTCATGACGCGGCGAAACTACAAAAAATGCGCTGTTGCCACACCGTACGTGGTATCGAACAACAAGCGCTGTTGCCACTTCGTCAGACTTGCTTTACTACATATTTCATTATATTATTTCTTCTTTATAGCGAGTCATTCGTCGTTTGTCTCTAAACGAAGTTTTTTATCTTTGTTGTGGCAATATAAATATAGAGCGTGGATCAGTGACAAGATAGTAATATTGTATATAATTTAATTAGCATTATTTCCAAACTGAACAATAGCTACGTCGTATAAATGAGCTTTCTATTTAAATCATATTTACTATACCCTACGTAGCCTCTTAATTAATTAATACATAAACCGAAAGCAGTTTCATATTAGTAAATAGATTATTATTAGGTTTATTCAGATATTTTAGCTTTATTCACAATCTAAATATTAGGTATAGACGTATTAGTAAAATTACCAAAAACTGCATTCGTTGTTATTACGTGTTTATTACTAATTAATACTTTGATTCATTAAAATTATAACAAAAAAGTAACAAACAACCATATTTTAATACAAAATCCTTGTAATATAACATTATTTTAAAGAAATACTACGTAAAATAGATAACGAGAAACTTAACAGCGGCAGAATGATTAAATCGGTCGATGTCTAGTGCGACGTTGCCAAGTTTACTCTTACAACATGGCCGCGCCCGCTGTGCCCGTTTCCGTGTGAAACCAACACGCTGCGTCTGTGTATAAAAGCATAGGCACTGGTAGTGGTGCGACGATGATAGCGCGAAGCGAACCGAACAGCAGGATGCGAGGGTGTGGGGTGGGGGAGGGCAGATACTGGCTCAATGACGTCAGACTACTTTCTGAATAACTACTTTACTTTGTTATGCTGACTACATACAGACTAGCGAGTACGAGTTTTCTGATGTGATTTTAGTTTAGAATCATTTTTTACTACACTAACAGCACTAATCCTAATCTTTCGTTTATGAATATTTGTAGGTGTCAATGTTGTGTTAAATGCAACACAATAATTAATACTATAATTTAAGTACGGAAATTCATTAGTAATTATAAAGCAAAATAAAAAACATGAAATGTTACATGAACAGCATACATACATGTATATACAGAAATGATTCATTGGTACAAAACAGTCGTATATTCTCTTGTAGGTACGATGTAAAAGCATAATATACAGTTAGTTATATAGATTGTGAAATAAATTTTAACACTGTAAATAAAAATATTTTAAAGATGCATCGACCATTTGATACATTTCTTTATAACAAGGAAATAGATACATCAAACAGTTCAACGACCTCAAAAAGTGTACAAGTACTTTCACCAAGCAATAACAAGTCATGTGTCTTAAATTTAGCCATTACTTTTTTTAAAGAATAAACAGACACGTAAATGGCATGCTTGCGTATGTTTGAGAATAAATGTAAATTTATTCTATACAATAAAATATTTAACAAATGAGAAGAATGTTTCGTGTTACATGGTATATTTACTAAATACTTAGTCGATAGAAGGTATAAATATTATTCATCTTCAACATTTCATATTACTTCTTTTATTTTTTTGATATGTTTTCATACTTTTTTTACTTACTCATTGCGTTTACTAATTATATAAAACTGTTTCTTATTTCGTATAAAATAATATGTAAGCAATGTGGTTTATAATCAATGTCTACTTTATAGGTAAAGCGTTGCGGCGCCCATAAGTCGATTGTATAAAACGGGCTAGCGCCGCCAGCGCGCAACTGGGGTGAGGGGATAGGGGTTCAATCCGGTCGGGTCGGTCGGCAAGCCTGCGGCGGCCCGGGTTGCTTGCGCAGGTCGATAGAGCAGGACCGCGGGTGGGGCCGGGCCATACTGCACGGGGTGGTGCCCTCACTGTCACTACGCAAAAGTTGCATAATAACGTTATAACGTTCGCCTTCCATAATAACAATAAATTATATACAATATTTTGAATAAAAAGTAAATATACTCATTTTGAAAATAACAATATTAAAAGTTTTTCTTTCTGAATTTATTTATAATAGTCTAAATTTAATCTTTACAACAAGATCATCATTATGTATATCAAATTATTAGGTAATTACTACTTTGTAACTTTAGAACTATACCAGTACCTACTACTTGCGTAGTTTGGAAATATTATTTAAAACCTCAGGGATGGTAACTAACATAATAAGCTCGATTAAACTTGTAACATTACATTTTATAAAGAATATTATAGGTTCTTGTTGTACCATATGGGACCAAGCAAGGAACTTTATGTTTAAAAATATTACGTAATAAAGCAAAGTATTTGAATTTTACTTATATTTGTTTTATTTACACAAATATAAGTAAAATTGCTACAAGTACTTTTAGGTTCTAAATTTTTATGAAATATTTTAAATTTTTGCAGAGATTTGGACTTTTAAGTCGGTACGAAATCATGCAGGGAACAGTCCAGAACAAAAGTTTTGTAATAACAGAATAATTTGCCCTTCTTAGGAGTATAAGTGTTAACTTCTTTTTAATTGATTTTAAGAAAGAAAAGTTATTTTATTTTTAACTTCAGAACGCACCATCAGCACGAAAACCATTTATAAAGTAACTGTAAAACTTATAAAAAGTAACTCAATAATCTTAAAAAAAATAGATAATGTACTTAATTATACCCTTTCCCTAAAATTTCATGCAGCGTTATAAATAAAAACCATCTTATACGAACTATCTAAAATATTACATGCAAAAGACACTTATAAAATTTTATTAGTATCTAATTAATTGTCTCACGAATTATGGCACATTGGAAATTTAAGTATACAAATATTCTTTGAATATTCTTAGGAAATCATGTAGGAAATTACTCGAGATAGTTTAGTGTTATTGATTACATTTTGGTTATGAACATACAGTTCTTATTAGTATAGGTTTAATGATTATTTACATTTACTACCGTTAATGCAGGTACATCTTTTTCTTATTTCATACCTAAAGTTTTTTACAAATTGATTAGTAGGCAGTGCATTAAAGAATTTTTTAAAATTCTAAAATATTAAAGACAAAATATTTTCTAGCTGTCATACAAGTTGGCAAGGAATGAATGTTTATTAATATAAACGTTAATGTATAATCCATAATGACGACTATCTCTAGGTAGGCATCGTGGAATTGGCCCGATACGTACAAAATACGCGACGTTGCCGCACTTCTCACAGCGCAGGGCGCCACTACATTTATCCAAGGCGAACAGAGCTGTAAGGTGTGCCGATCGTTGGTTAGTTGTGAGTTAAATACGAGTGAAGAAACACACTTAAATGAAAAATTGAAACCAACTAGGTATTATTAGTTATTATTTTTATGAATACAAAATCATTTTATGTTAAATATATAGTTTATCAACATTTATACAATTATAACTTTTTGGTAATTTTATACTACTTAAAAAATTGAACATTTAAGTTAAAACTAGAACTCTATATGCGAGTCTGTTATTTATTTTATTTTTAAATTTACCTTTTCAGGTAAATCATATAAAAACAACAAAATTCAATAGACTGAATTTAATATAGGTACAATGAATACTGCTAATTTTATATAAAAATCAAAAATATATATTTTTGCTCAGAAGGTTGACGACCTGACCGGTCCCCGCCTTCACAACCATGCTGCTTTTGGAGCGCGACATTGCACAATAGGTAGTAGCGAGGGCAATATATTTTACTTTAACAGTTGTTACAACGAGTCCGCTACAAATCAATTAACATCGAAAAATGTATGCTTGTAAGGAATTGAGAAAGAAAGGCTGCAGGTTATACATTGAAAATAAAAATATTTTTATCCATTAATTCAAATATTACGAGCACTCTCGAATCAAACAATAAATAATATATTTTGTCAATGATTTAAATTTTGTCAGGTTAAATAATTCTATACTATCCACACATAATCATAAAGCCCTCTTTTCTGCATGTACACATGAAATAACCACACTACCATTTTATTACGTTATTTACAAGCAAACAATTAGCAAAAACGATTATGGATGTACATTTTTGTTATTATACAAATGAACAGTCCGTTTGCAAACAATACTAATTATTATATGTATATTATGAATGATGTTTGAGATTAAGTGTAAAATCTCAAACATCATTTCTAGTCTCTGTTTAGCGATTATTTTCTGTTATTATTATTTACTCTACATAGACAATTTTAAAATTAAAACGCGTACTCTGGCGTCTGATAATATGTAGAAAAATATTTCTTCATTATATTGAAGATTTAAAACGAGCACTAAGTATAAATAATATTATAACTAACCATTTTAATAGCGAACGGGATAAACAGCAATTCAAATTGCATTACATGGTCTCCTGTGAGATACACCATCAGTTTGTGTAAAATGATAGTATATACGACATAGCAACTATCTATTGGCTGGTAATACGACACAATCTGGATATATATAATAAAGCATATGTAGTTGTTTACTTATATATATTAACACAGTTAAAATGTGTTTCTATTAGTGATGTGTTCGTTAGAATACTGTGGGAGAATACTTGAAATATGTATACGACATAAGTCACCAGAGGGGGAGAAATAGGAAAAATGATAACTGGTCTTAAAAATTTAGCACTTTTGATTTCGCTTCTGAACTCTTTAGGAAAACGGCGATAGATACTTCAACAAGAGTATCACTATGTTGCATTAACTACAGCATAGAAGGTAAAAAAGTAAGACAAATATAAAAGTGCTTTAAGTAAATATTACTAGGAATATATAACCGAAGAGATTTAAAAATAGGTAAAAGTGGCAAGTTAGTGTTACAGTTTCAGCGTAAAATTCTAGTTTCAGACAAAAATTGGCCGAGACATAGTACTTACATATCAGCAGACATAAGTCAGCCCGGATATAGACAGAGATTCCACTTCATTTTGGATACATATTGGGGAACCAGTAGTATAATCCGAAAGTCTTTTATGTTCAATTATGAACGAAGCTATTAAGACAAAAAACTATCAGAAATATTCAATGGAAATTGACATATGTTAGGCGTCTCACATACGTCAATTATTTTATGCTCGTATGTTATATGAGATCATTATATAAACTTATTATCAATATTATTTAGACAATACAACTTACTCAGCTAAATAATGCTACTTGATACAGCGCACATCTTGAAGTCATTCGTCAGTCCGGAACTCTAGCCACCGATGTAAGACTGAGATTTTTGTCATTTTTTATATTTTATAATTTTACATTTTATTTTACATTTTTTATAATTTAGAATGAAAGTAGAAAAATGACTGGGTCTAACGTAGGCTACTTAGTTTTTCATAAATCAACCTCTAAAGGGTTGAAATAGGGGATGAAAGTTTATATGAAAAATCTACACCGCTTGACCGACTGTTATGAATTTTAGCATATGTATGGTTGATAATCCAAGGTTATACATAGGCTACTTTATTTTTCAAAAATCTACCACCGAGGGTTGCTATATACCGAAAAAACCACGTAGGTCACGTGGCGAAGCCGCGAGCAGGCCGCTAGAAATTTGTTATTTGGTAAAAAAGATTTGTTTTTAATTCCAGCTCATTTGAAATAGTATTATTCTTATCTGTAATAAGAACCAGAAGAAGTCCTACCATGTTGCCAAAGACTGAAAAGGTAACGTAAGGTTTTGAAGTCGTTATAATACGTGAAATTTAAAGAAAAGTTTATTGTTTTTATTTATTTTGGTAATTATAACGCTATTTATGAAAACAGACATATGAATTGTCAACTTCCTTTAAGATAAAACGTATAGTATAACCATCACATATAGAGGTCTCAGGGACCCGACGTCCAGAGCAATGTTGACATCCATAGTTAAAGGTTTATAGGCTAATATAAAATTAGTAAATCAATACTTTGATTAATTGTTCAAATGAGTAAAAGCATATACTAGATCAGAGAAAAAAAATGATTGAGTCGGATATTAAATCGGTCGGTATTTATTAAAGCAATCGTAACATCTTGTATTATTAAATGTGCAACGGCTCTTATAGAGCTACTAAATAAGAAGCTGAACCCTTTGTCTAGATATTTCAGTTCTAATTGCAACACTTGGAAAATAGTTTTCGTTTGTTACTCTATATTAAATTTTCGAAAATAAAGTCGATATTTGATGGTACTTATTAACATTTATATAAAGTTTATAATGTTTGGTATAATATAAACAAGTTAAACAACAAAATTCGATAACAGAAAACGCATTGGTAATAGCTTAAAATAAAAGAAGTCAAATCTTAGACAATGATTTGACAAAACACGCCGAGGAAAAAACAAGCAGTTTTAACATTTAGGTGATAACCGAATAGAGGCGTGAAATAAAAGCTTCGCTGTTTCAAATTTATACAATAGTATAAAAACTTTTCGTAAAAATGAATTTTAAAATAAATAACTTTTTTACCAATGTATTTTTACGTAAACTGTTACTACTAATAAAAATAAATACTTCATTAAACATAATCAATTTAAAAAATAGTCCTTAAACACTTTTAATATTCTTTTATGTCCTTACCTTTAGACTAGTATTTATCGTCACATCATGATAAACTATTCTTGCAACAATAAGTCATTACTAAATATTATTATTATCATAATCACTGATGAACTCCTCTATTATATACTTTGTTATGCAACTGATCGAGGATGACGATGTACTTCAACGACTCTTTGGTATAAGCAATGACTCAACGTCTTATATAGCTTTACTAGACCTATGAAACATCTATACATATTATAATTGTAAGTATCCTTCTAAGACGTATTTGCTTGCGCCCAGTCTTATCCGACACATGGCATGATCTATTCGCGTCATGAACGCGTGGAACAGGCTGTCAAGTTGGTTAACACTACAGTTTCTTTAATAAATATAAACTAATCAGACATTAATCAGCGTGATAGTAGAACCTCATATCTCAATATCCACTTTATTATTCGAATTGTGTTCGCCACACTCGGCTTATGGATGTACAAGGAAGACAAAGAATGGCGAACAGCTTTTTAGATAAGCTAAACGTCAGGTAAGTCTGGCAGATCCTGGCTAAAAATGGGATTAATGTCAGGTATAAGAAAATTGAACTTTGGTAATATAGGATGGTCGGTAGAGTGGTTCCTTGGTGATCCAAAGTCAAGTGTTAGATATAGAGAGCGCCAAGAAGGCCGGCTTTTTCTTTCGCTGTATTGATTAGTATGGCGTTTTCTGTGATAAAAGGCGGATGTGGACGTATCCAAGTGCAGCCTTGGAGAGGACACAGAACCGTCTGGTTCTTAACGGATAACTATCAAGTTTTTCACCAATTTTCGTAACAGCTCGGGTCTTGTTCTGGCAGTTTACTTGTTTGCAAGGCGAATCGAAGATCGAAGCTGTCTTAAATCCGTAAACATAATGGAAGAAAGCAAGATGATAAAAGAATTACTTTATACTGTACGTAACGAAATTAGTGTTTGTACGTTTTGAGAATGTAAATAACTAGTTTCGGCTAACAATAAAAAAGAAGTGAAAATAAGATATCCTCATTTAAATTATTGTAATATCTAACGCATTAACAAAGTGGGAACCATACGATCTAAGCGCAGTGGTGATCCCTACGTTATTGATTGACAACGTATAGCAGTTAAAAAATTAAGAAAAGTGCAATGTACTAAAACGTGATCAGTGAAAAACATAATAGCAAGTGTATATAGAAGCAGCAACACAGCTGTTGGGTACTAAAATTATAGCTCGAAAGAATAACACATTATAATTTTAAAAAATCGTATTATGTCATCTACTGTGCAGGTCACTTTCCTAGTTCAACAAGACTTCTCAGACAAAGGCGCGTTGATCCTGTTACTGCCAGCAATACGTCTTTCTACATGCACCTGGTCCTAATCTTTCCGTTTACCCGGATCTTGCATTCGCTTCCATCTTTATCTCATGACTCATTATTGTCTAACTGCATTGATCTGACAGTGAGCTCGAGCATAGCCGCATGTATGATTGTACGCAACGCAACGGGTATAATCCGCTTTATTGTACAGCTCCGATATGTTGATATGTCAGAAGTAAAATGAAAAAAGAGGAAGGTTGTAAAGATGTAACCTTTTTTTTTTAGCTTCACGCTGTATCCCGCACACAGCAGGGTAGGCAGAGGGAACCTAGTGTTAAGACACTCCGTTCCCCACTTTCCGCCGAATTCGGAGGTATTGCGTATTAAGTGGCGGAACTTAACGCCGCGCTTTACCTCGGCACCAGAGCGAAGAAAATGGAAATATTAAATATTTCCACTCCTCGAGTAGAAATCGAACCCACAACCAGTCCTTTACAGTCACACGCTTGTGCCACTGGGCCACGACTGGCCACTGGCCAGATGTGATCTCTTCGTAGGTTACGCAGTCAGTGCAGCTGATCAATCAATTGATAGATACAAAAAATCTGGCGTAAGTGAGGATTTCATATTAAGAATGAAGAAGAACATGTTAGTTTGAACACGTTGGGAGCATAAGTGATGAAAGAATAATAGGATAAGAAATATATATCACGCAAAGATGAGCGGTAAGACAGGAAGCCCTCTTCCTGTCTTACCGCTCAGTCCTCAGTCTACATTCTAAATACAGTATCGATGATATTGCAGGAAGATTTCTTTGAATGTATGGGGATAACGACGGAGGACATACATGAAGAGGTTTAAGACAGGGATCGATGTGAAAAGAAGTAGCGACTAGTGCTATCTTCTCCCTAACTACCCTGCTATGGATAGAGCGTAAACTTCAAAAAGTAGAAACTAATAATAATATTCCTTAAGCCATATACATGTTAATACTTAAAATAGACATCTTAAATTTCTTTATTCAACTATTGATATTTTATTATCTCTCATTTCGGTATACCAAGACCCGACATTTGCTTCAACGTCTACATATATCGTCATGAGACCTTAAAAAAAGGATATATATTTTCCCCCTGTCGTATATAGAGACCTCAGTATGGGTAGTGTGATAAATGCCTGGTGTCGATGTGTGTAAAATTTCTAGTGTGTCTCGTCGTGGGCTGTTAGGTTCTTAAAACACACAATGTTCAGTACATTACATTGTATATGTAGAACGTAAAATAAATGAAAATTTAGATTATACATGCTTAACTTAAGATTGTGACACATCCATTTGCTGCAGAATTGGTATAGAAGGCTTGATGTATTCCCATTTGATGTTCGGCTCGAGGATTTCTTTTCTCCTGCAAAATTGCCTTGTGGGGAACAAATCAATATGCATCACTAAATATTGTACTTTTGTGTTAATTTAACGCGGCAAGTCTCAACTGTATATAAGCTGAACGACAATGTGGAGGGGGTAGTAACTGTAAATTGTTAAGAGAGAAGTTATGTGATGCCCAAGCTAGACGAATTAACAAGATTTGCAGCTTGCCTATCCTCAGATTTACGTAAAATATAACGGAAGTTAATTTATATTACTTCCTGTTTAGATACATTTATTAAAAACAAAATCCTTTTTTTTGTTATTAATAAATTTTATTTATTTTAACTTATATAAAAGAAAATCTTTCTCATGCTACGCATCAGTGTGCGTAGCAAACTCAAACAATACTACAGTTAGTATTGTTTGAGTTTGAGTTACGATTATAATCGTATACTGTTTTAACCTGTCGAGGTTCGTCCTCGAAATAGAACGAAGTAAGCGGTGTGTCAGCATACGAGTACAATGGGACTCAAACACTACATTCTCTTTCAAAATAGTATGGAGGTCGATATGTACAATTATCATAATATTTATACACATGACTCAATTTAAGTTCAAAAATATTTAACAGTTACATTCCTTTGTTGCCAGGAAATACTTTTCGACAGAATGATACATCACTAATTATACAGTGCTATATACAATTTTTCTATGAATTCAGGGAAACAAAGTAAAAAAATATGATTTATTGAACATTCGGACGATTGGTGTGAAAATTCGCAAAAAATGCTACAATTATGTAATTTTAAACAACTTATATACTATTTTGGTAAATTAAGGGGACAAACCTTGTCCAAATTCATGTATGTAGTGAGGGACAAAGATTACATTCTATTGTTATCCTCTCGATTGTAGACTATGAGAAGACTTAATAAAACCAATTTAAAATATAATTCACATTAAATGATGATACTACAGTAATAATCGTAGTATTAGTAACACGAAAAGGTAAACTCGTTTTTATCCGATTTTTGACAATATTAATTATATTTCTTCCGTATTTATGTGTAGATAAGTCAAACATGACATCAAGAGAAGCTATTTAATTAAAACTTAAGAAAAGTCACGATAACTATATTTTTATAGAAGTTACTAAAGAAAATATTTTATAAGATTTTAGGTGCCAAAATTAACTATGATCAAATAATGTAAAAAGAAGCATGAATATTGTACGGTAAAAACAATCTTCGTTGAAGATACGTTATATGCAAATCGAATTGTATATCTCTATACGTATTCATTTTAACTCGACTGGACTCGAAATGTTGGGATATATGTACTGTGAACAGTCTGTATATTATGTTTGAGCTTATACCCTTTTCTTAGTTGAACAAAGTTATGTAAGATTTTCACAAAAATATTCTTAATGTGTTAAAAGATATGTGTAAACAAATTTTGCAAGTTATTTTTAACGTACGTAAAATCGATACACGTACTTGAATGTGAGAGGGGTTTATAGATATCTAGACGAGAATCGAAGTCAAATATATAATAAGACCAATAAAATAGATAACTTGTAACATCGTCCATGACAATATAAAATTATAGTGTTAATTTTCTTTAGAGGCAAAGTACAAAGTAGAGAATATATAGGTTGTAATACGTAACGGACTACGACTGTGAAAACCTACGATTTCATCTTATGTATATTAAAAAACTTGCGTGTATATCAGCAATAAATTTGTCCACTATTAAATTATTATATGATTAAAAGTTTTACTAGTATCGTTCTTCATCTGTTCGTTGTTGTTTTTGAAGCAATATAATATTTGAATGAAATATAATTCATACTTACCTCTCCTAAAAAATGAGTCACTTCACACAAATTAGATTATTTTACAGTTATTGGTGTTCAAGAGAAAAACATTCTATTATATTGGAAAGTAAACATTACTTAGTTCGTAGAATGTTTTGCCTGCTGCACGTGAAACAAATTCAGTATAATTATAAAACATTAAACATTGATAATTTGTAATGCTAATGAATTATTTTACTACTTAATAATTAGCAAAACTAGTAGCTAAATGTATTAATGATTGTTTACGTTAAAATGTAGGGTAACATACCGTTTAAAATGTTCTCTTATTCGATCTTCTCGTATGTTATCGGGTAAATTTCCAACCCACAGGTGCCGAGTCTCTCTAACCATCTTGCTTCAAACTCCACATTAGGAATCATTACCCGTTCGCGTCACTACGTGGCAAAAATCAATTTTGCACACAACGGTGCCGTACACATTTTGATTAAAACACTTTTTAGTACACTATAAACATTGTGTTATTAACACAAGTTGCACTTTATGAAAAACAACACTATGTTTCACTTCACGACATTCGAAATTTCTTCACAATATACACTTCACTATAAACACACTACGTAATAGACGCGAGCGTACTCTTCGCGGCTCTCGAATTGACAGTGAAGCCAGCTTAGACGCGAGTTTGCCGATAAGCTCCGCCTTCTGACCGCTGCCGCGCAAAGTGGAGTGGGTGACCAGCATTGAGACCATTTTCCCCCATGTCCAGTACATAAGATGAGCATTTATTTTTGAAAATATATCTTTAATATCATAATATATAACAAAATATTTATTTGAATTTGATTTTGATGGTATAAAATATGATTGTGTTATTGAAAATATATTCCAAAAATATTTAAATAATTCGAAAATTATAAAATTTTACATAGCTTGCATATTATGAAGCTTTAATAATAATAAATGATTAAATTTGTATTATTTTCATTAAAACTTAAGGATTAAAATATAAAAATATAAATTTAAAGAATAAATAGTGAATGGGTAGCTATAAAGATCCGCTGGCCAGCTTACCCCGATTTTACCTGTCCCTTTCTATTTCATATACTTCTTTCTCACTTTATCTTATGCAGTCATAAGCGGGTGTTGCTATCATAAGAATTTACCTCTTTTTATTCACATTTTAATTAACACGGTACGTTCTTTTATAGATATTTCTGACGTATTTTATTTAGAGGACTTTTTAAGAAATTAAAATAGGCAACAAATACTTTGAAAAGTGTAAAGCTCTTTTAATCCTCAAAGAAGAGTGAATGAAATTAAATGAAATAGTAAAGTTATTACGTAATTCAATTTTCCCTGACTGAGTGAGTATACTTGACTGAAATCACTGAGAATATAAATTCTAACTACCCCGGAAGTCTGCATTGCTGAAGCGCTTTTTAAGTTAAAAAAACTGTATTTCTTTACATCGCCCGATTCCACGCAAAGTAATAATCTGGATTCAGTAAAACTATTTCTATGAATTCAAGAAACCAGATTAAAAATGATACTTTTAAGACTTATGTCTTAGAAGTATCATTTTTAATAGCTCATATACTCAGAGTAAAAAAGAAAATCTTCGTTACATGTATAAAGCTAGATGACAACACAAAAGATACGAATATAAAAATAACAAAAATACACTTTACGACCCAGTACACACTTTTTTCTATACACATATTTCTATGTTCATTATTTCATTATTTATTTATTTGGTATTAGTATTATGAAAAACAACATATATAATTATTAAACAATGAAAAGATTTTATAAAATCGAAGCTATGATCAGTAGTTGGTATTTTTCTACATTATAAACTATCTACATATAAGAAAAATAATAATATATGAAAATGATGAAATTATTATTGGGTGCATTAATCAATGCAATGAAATGCATAGTAAAGATGTTTAACGTCTTTTTTGAATTACTTTGTTCGTCCGCTCGCTTGTGCTAGCTAATCTCAGAAACGGTTTCACTAATTTAAATACAGTTTTAAAAAATATATATTATTATTAAATAACAATGTAATCATTTATTATTAAATAACAATAAATTTTATTATGAAAAGTTTACCTTAATATTTAGTGTTTATTTTATTTTTATAATATGTCTTAGTCATATAGTTACACATGCGGAGCTGCAAGACATATTTCGATTGTATTCAATACTACCTTGTTGGCAGAATATCTTTAGAAATATTTATCCTTTTCTTAATTTTATATTTAAACATTAAGTACTATTTTAAATTTTGTTCAAGATAGTGCTTTTGTTCAAGAATGTAGAATAGATTAAGGTAGAGAGCGGAGCATGGCTAAGCGCTGGATTTGATGTCAGGAAGAGGAAGAAGAGGAGGAGATAGCAGTATCTCCTCCTGTAACAGTACAGATTGAAATATTGCCTCGTTAATTATTTCGTCGCCTGGCGATGCCATTATGAGCAATGTAAATCCAGAAAACGGGATATCATGCAATATAGTCTCGTTACCATCAAGTAACTTATATAGCCTCTGCCTTTTACTTTATATTTGATCTTTTTGCAGTGTTTACCTTGCATTTTTAAAAATTATACTAAGTTCCCTCTATTACAGATCATCCATTCGTAAAGCGAGAGCTCTTCCACTAAATCTGTTTGCTTTAATGTGTTAAGGCATGTAAATATTGCAACTATTCACTTGTGTGCGATTTAACTACAAACTCGGGACTCGGCCGCACACTGATCAAGCGATATACTAATGTTTTGTATAAAACGACATGTCCGATTTGTAACACGTACTAGGCAATTATGCAGAAGTTTATCGACAAATCTGATCATCGGAACATTAATAAAATAATAATAATAATAATAATCAATCAATTAATCATAGACAGTTATTATTGTTTTTTACGTGGATTTACGAGACGATCACGCAGAGAGACGATCACAAAATAAGTAGTGTTCAAAAAATGTACTGTTATTTTAAATCATAAAGAAAACCTTATATTTTTATGAATTTAATTAATAAAAAATAATAATAATAATCAATCAATTAATCATACACAATTATTATATACGTGGATTTGACAAGACAATCACGCAGTATAATAATTTCTCATTGTAAATACCAATTGATTGTGGGTTCGATCCGGCATTGGCCTTAAACTTTATTTTTCGTTCGATGAACCTGACTCTAATAATTATGCAGTTTGAGGACTTTTTCGAAAAATGACGGATTTTTTTACTCCCTGGGGCTGTTCATTGGACCACAAAGAGGGATATTCTAAAGAGAAGGGATCGGTGCTGTGGCTGACATTTCTCCTTAATGAACAAGATACTATAATACGAGATATATTCAAATTAGTAATGAAATAGCACAAAAACATAAATACTCGACGTTTATAGGTTCCAATGTTCTATAATTTTCATAATTACCCCTTATAGTTATAAATATATAAATAATTCAATTATTATATATCTATTATTTTTAATTTTTTTAGATAATTAACTTCGAAAATGCTTTAAATATTCATTATGACATTATAATATAACTTTTAAGTATTTTTTTGCCAACAACCATGTATATTTTTTGCCACATATTGTTTGTAGAACCGTGGATGTGCGTTAAGTTTTAGAATGAATGATTTATAATTTCCCTATACGCTTATTTATGCGTCCATTTTAAAAAAATATATAATATGGCAAGACAATAATTACTAACATTATATCAAATAGAAGATTCATTATTTTTTATTATATTTTACATAATAAATCGATACTAAAATAATACTCTTATGGTAACATATTTTGCTACAAGCAAGTGTAATAATTTTCAACTGTAACAAATTATATTTACTTTATTTTATTTGATCAAAATTATAATCGTTAACAAAATTATTAGACAACGATCACAATTTCACTTATGATTTTATAAATTCTTTTCTTTTTTTATAGATTGGCAATTTTATGGCAATTAAATTACATAGCATAAGCCCATTGGGTAATTTGTTCTGTGAGCACAAATGTCAGTTGTCAAATTTAAAAATGACATAAAAATTCTTATATTTTTGATCATGAAATAGATTGCACTTAATTAATATTTTAGATAAGTCTCTTTAAATTATAAAACATGTTTAATAGATCTTTAAAAACAATGCGGCTCGGATTTAATCATAGTAAATATTTTTTATCTCAAAAACCAGAAACGATTTCAAACGACGCAATAGTTTTGAGTGATACCTGTGTGAAAAGGCTGAAAGAATTATGTGATAGTAATATATTTTTAAGACTATGTGTTGAAAGTGGAGGCTGCTCAGGTTTCCAATATAAATTTAATTTGGACGATAAGCTAGCTGGAGATGACAAGTTAGTAAATTATATTACATTATTGTTATTATTATAATATTCATTGACACTGTATTTGTTGTACTGAAATTTGGAATTGATATATTTTAAATCCTTCTTAAATCTTTCTCTAAATTTAAATCAAATTTAATTTTACATTTAATTACATTTAATATTATTTGTTCTATTTGATAATTGTACTTATGCTATTATATAATGACATTTAATGTAAATATTAATAGCTTTAATACTGTCTGCTTATTTATTTTACATAGATTTCAACTGCATTTAATATTTACTTGCTTATGAAAAGGCAGCTTCATCCTTTTTCTTGTTTATTGGGGTAGTCGGAAAGAACAATTTCCTCAAAATCAGGACATTGCATATTGAGTGGAGGGACTCAACGCTGCGTTTATTAGGTACCAAAACCATTAAAAATGAAAATATTGAATGAGTGGGGATTGAACTCACAACCATCACATTAACAGTCATTGAGATTTTGTTACTGACAGATTGTGATTTTTTATAATAATTATTATAGGTCAGTGATTCTCAACCACTGTGCCGCCTGCACTTTTGTGTGCTGCCAAATGTCAAAAGTGTGCCACCAAATTTTGCAAATATATAATAATGTTGATATTATTAAATTATATAATTTAAAATCTTTTTCTTTGTGTGCTGCCAAATTTTGAAATCGTTAAATATGTGCCGCAACAAAAAGAAGGTTGAGAATCACTGTTATAGATTAACCTGTTGTTTTTAAAACAATGCTTAGGTAAAAAAATATTTAAAATTTGTATTTAACCAATTTTCTGAAAGTTACTATTCATCTCAAAAACCAGAATTCTTTCAGAAAATTGATGATTTTTTTTCTAAATCAATTTACTATCAGAGAAATAATATTTTTTTTCATATTTTATATGTTTCAGAATCTTTGAAAAAGATGGTGTAAAGGTTGTAGTTGATGAAACTTCTTTAGAGTATATTAAAGGATCAACCATAGACTATCACAAAGAGCTAATTCGATCTGCTTTCCGAGTGGTACAGAATCCAAATGCAGATCTGGGTTGCTCATGTGGAGCTAGTTTTTCCATAAAGATTGACTAAGCTTATGTTTAAATTTTAGTTAATGGTTTTAATATATTGTACATAGAAATGTAATAAACATATTAGATTAAACTAGTAAGTCTTTTTATATTATTTAACACATAAAAAATTGTTAGACAAAAATATATAAAGTAATGTTATCTATAATGCTTTCAGTTCAATAAAAGAACTGAAGAAAAACTATTATTTTTAATTTTTTTCTTTGTTTCTTTACCTTTTATTGCGTCTTTGGAATCATTTATCATATGTTAGTGCAGAAAATCCTGGAATAGTAAAATAATTTATATTTTTTTTGTGTGCTTACAAAATAAACCATTAGTGCCTGATGCACAATAGTAAAAAGCTAATTATTTTACAGCATTGTAGTTAGTTTCAAGTGCCCACTTAGTTGTGTATAGTGGTAGTGTTATTATTGAGGTATATACAGGGTACTTTACTATGTCTAATAAAGTTCAATATTTCAGTTTATTTTCATATAAAGAAGTTAATTTGTTGCTTGTTCACAATTATAATGTAATCAATGTTTTATTATAAGAAAATGTTTGAGGGTTTATTTCTTTCTCCATGAACCACTCACTCCATCCAAGTAACCAGAACTTTAAATTATAAAAAACCTTTAATTATAATTCTTCATATCAAAGTTACTTCCGTAACAGAATTTTTGAATTATACCATTATAGATGAAATATGATGTTCTTTAAATATAGAAATTAATTTTGTTTTGGGCGCAAAGTGTAGCTGAAGATAGAGGGAACCTAGGTCTTGAAACTAGATTCTGTCTATCCTGCTATCTGTAAAAATTATCAAGCTGCTTATTAGTATTATGGTCACACAAAAGGTATTTCTATTATTTCCATAGTTTTTGTTAAGTTTGAGGCTGGTAGTTAGAATATAAACAAAAAAAACAGCTTTTGCATATTAACTATATTATTGACATTACTAGTAAAGTAGCAGCATAATGTAAATTTTCACACGTTAAAAGAAGCATTACTGTAGATTTACGTGCTATGTAACCATTACAGTACCTAAAATAATTTTATAATTAGTGAGATTGTGAAACGTTTATAGTAGCCCATACACTTTCAAGTTTAGCAGTCGGAAGGGTAATCATGGCTTCTGATTGATTTTTGTTCGGGGAATTGGCAGCAGATCTGTAAAGTATAAGCATTATATTAAATTCAATAATGAAATATTTTAAATTTGTATGGTACATTATCTGTACAGGTTTACTGTTATCTAATATAATATTAAGATTAAAATGACTTGTGCTGTATTGGCACGTTTGAAGTGCCACAATTAAAGAATTGAAATGAACTGAACTATTACGAGTATTGAACTACTTAAACGGCCTCATACCACAAAAAGGTCATATCATGATTATAAAACAAGTAACTACTGTGATTGTAAAATATTTCTTTTCTATTATTTTTTTTTTGACTTCACAATATTAGAGATATTGAGGAGTTATTAACATTGCATTAGCAAATAGCATACAGAATCAGACACTGTACAGAAGTGGGCAATCGTAAAGGTGAACGGCAGCTGTTAGAGGTACCTCAGTTACAGAGCTTTAGTAAACGAAATAAGAAGCGTCAATAGTCCATAACAGCATAATCAAAGACATCTGTCAAGACACTTCGTTCTCCACACTGACTGACAATGTGAGTCAATTGACGTAACTTAACGCCATACTTTGTCTTAGGAATCAGAAAAGAGAAATTAAAGTAATTTATTATCATTGTGTTACTGCGCCACGACGGCCTTTATCAAAGAGATGATAACTAAATTAACGGCAATTTCACTTAGTTATTTCATCAGGTGCTATAAATGTTTATAATTCTAATATTGCCATTACAATATCTTTTTTATCTCTTCTATGTCTCCAAAACTTGTCTTTTTCCATAATAAGTAATTAATAATATTCAGACTTACTGCTGCAATTCCCCATTGAATGTGAAAGCGTCATTGATTTTCTTTACGTTATGTGGAGAGTAACGGTTGTAGAAGCCCCAGATGCTGTTCATCAATTTGCTGTTATATTTCAACGGAGTTAGCTCCATCACTGTAATATAAAATACCGTTGTGTTATTCGCTTAGTGATTACTTTATAACGTTACGATTACGTTTAGCCGATAAAATTTACACAACGAACGCCTGTAAAAAATATTAGCAATTAGTGGTAAATATTAAAACTTTTTTTTTTCAATATAAATATTATAAGTTAATATTAATATATTTATGTCTTACGTTTAGTCTGAAAGTATTGAGGCGGTTCTACCCTCTTCTTAATATTGGACACTTTCATGTCACGCTGGGTTTCCCGAATGCGACCCGCCGAAAATGCAGAAGGAGGAATCGATGCCATATTTTTTTCACAGGCTGTGGTAATAAAGTTTACAATTATTTAAAACAATGTTAATGTTATTAATGTTAAGTCTAGCTCAAAGAAATAAGAACCGCCATCCATCCAAATCTTCCACTTTATGCACCAATATTTTGGAATCCTTGATCTTATTTGTTATTTTATATTTACATCTATTAATATAAAAATGAAAATAATTTATAAAGATTTATTTGATTATTCACAAAATTATGTTTTTAATTTTGTAATAATAATAATAAACAAAATTAAGTGTCCTTACCTTTACACACTTTAAGAAATGTGCCTTTTAAGGCAACGTTGACAAAGCCTTCCAAATGGCTTGGATAGAGATGATAGTAAGAGTAGAAATTAGACGCTTTAGTCAGCACCATGAAATCTCGGGACTACGAAAGTCAAATAAAAAGAAAACACGTAAAAGTCGTGTGGAGGTATCGAAGCGAGTGGAGCAATGCGTGTCTGAGATAGCACTGTTCAAAATGGCTGCGAAATACTGACCCCCTCGGTGTTATCGGCGTCTAGTCTTACAGGTCACACCGAGATAGCGTTAAATTTACGTACAATCATAATATGTTAATATTTTACTTGACTATAATATTTTAATATTTTATTCTGAACAACTACAAAATTCAAAAATACTTCAATTTTTATTGAAATGATAGTGATAATCCTAGAAATACAACTATTATTAGGATTAGAACTCTATTATTAATTTATTGTTCAAGTAATAGAACTCTTTCAAAGGATTTCGAAGAGTTATATCTACTTTTTCATAGCGACACAGACCAAAGTGTTAATATCGCGGTTCCAAGCGAAACCAAGCGTTTAGAACAGTGCGACAAGACATTCCGAACGCGGAAATAAGAAAGCGGAGTAGTGTATAATCAGTTACTCTCTACCTATACTTGAGAACAACGGAATAAGTAAGAGTAGTCAAAGATAAGAAAAAGAATAGTTACTATGTGTTTCATTTCAAATGAAGTAACTACTTAGTACAAAGTAGGTAGTTCATAATAAAAAAAATATTTAGGTATATAAACACTGTCCAAATTCTACTATAGATATTTTTTCGATTTCTTTATTAAAAATATAAAACAACCAAGTAGGTTCTATATTCCCTATATAAATCAATATTAAACATCCAAATGTTTTGGTAACGAGAATTAAAAATTAAAGGTAGACCCCAAATATCGTTACAATTTGATGACCTTTTTTAACCTAATACGTCTCTAGTCGTATATCTAATAATCTCTATCTTGCTTTTTATGTTTTTATAATGTACTTACATATGTCTTTTATGTCTAAGCTTTTAGTTTTCTAGGATTTATTAAAAAATGCTCCAGTTTGTACAATAAATGTCATTATATTGTAAGTGATATATGGCCGGTGACTGAACTTTATCGACATAAGAAAGGTACATTCGCATTGACGTAATCAGTTAAATTTCTATTTCAGGAATTACAATTATCTACTATCGTTACTAATATTTACTAATTATGAATTTTATTTG
This sequence comes from Dryas iulia moderata, assembly GCA_019049465.1. Taxonomy (NCBI): domain Eukaryota; kingdom Metazoa; phylum Arthropoda; class Insecta; order Lepidoptera; family Nymphalidae; genus Dryas; species Dryas iulia. Next base: position 8,211,802 of record CM032431.1, read on the forward strand.
TTGATAAATACTACAACTTTTTTGTTTTTAATGGAAAATGAAATTGCTGTGTAAATTTTTAAATGTAAGTAATGTATAAATTTTGTGTTCTTATAAAATAACGAGTGTCCCGCTGGCGGCTTCGCCGGCGTGAACTGCACAACTATTTCATTATAGGCACGCCCCGCCGCGCTGACATCTCATTAGAAACCTCTAAAAATATCAGTGCTTCCCTATTATATTATGCATGTATTATACATAAATTTCTATTTATTAAAAAATCATTCTATATATTAAAAGAATTCGCGTCTAAATCCGTTGCAGTTTTGAAGATCTAAGCATACATACATACACACAGACAGAGGCGAGAAGCGACTTTGCTTTATATTATATAGTAAAAAGGCAACTTCACGCTTTTTCAACGCTATTCTCTGCTCTCTGTTCAATTTCGCCGTGTAGTAACTGGCGGAATTTAGTAATACGCTTTTTAAGATGGGTATATAATAATTATTTATAGATAAAAAGCTAAATATAAAGCTTTTAAAAACAACACATGACAACAGATTAAGCAAAAGTTTATTATCGTATGAGGTCACTTTTAATTAAACTAATTTATTTTAAATAATAAGTATTTACAGTTAATATTGTAATATATACCTATTTGATTATAAAAAAATGTTTACACATGATAAGTGTCATATTGACACTGCCAATGGTCACTTTGTATCACGTCCTCATTTATTTTCCGGGATAGCGGAGTGATTTGAAGCGTTCTAACAAAAGAACTGGATTGAACTATTCTCTGGGAACATTTATATATAATACGATCTATTGTTTTTGCACATTTTCTAATAAAACTAATTTAACCGGATTAACCGCGTATGTTTTTGGTATTCGTTAATACATTTTTAACAAACCCGACGTAAATTTATTTAACAATATTAATGAGTGCAATACTTATATATATTTTTTGTTTTTGAATAGGTACCTATTATTTAATACTAATATTTCAGAAATTCCAACCATTTGTTCAAAAGATATTTTATTAGAATCGTTTACGAATACAATTAATCATGTAGTGAAAATTTTATTAGGCCATTGCCTAGTGCAACAGTGTTGCAGTTGCTGTGTTGAATGTTTAAAAATTAACTGTAATGTTTAAAAAAGCGTATTATTAAATTATTATTATTTAAATTGTCTTTGACGTAAAATGCAGCTGCACGTCAGCGTTGTATTTGACTTTAGTTCAAATAATTCTAATCGCGCGTCATACCGACGTTAACAACTCTTGCATCAGATCAAAGGAAAGGGAAACGCTTCGAAATTATTTTCGTTTAATATTCAGTTCATATTTATAATAGTGTCTCATTAATCAAATATATTTGCCTGATTTGTTTACTTGTTTTTATATTAGAATGCTGATGACGTCATTGTGATGCAGTTAAAATGCTTTCATTTGTACGTCACAGTTCTATGACATACGATTTGTGCTAGTAATTCTAATATATGTGTAATGATAATATACCTACCATTTTCCAATTTTAAGTTGAAAATACAATGAATAAATAGGGTTTTACCGTAAATAAAACACTACCAATAAAATTATATATATATAATGTTTTATTTAACATATTTCGGTTCTTACATCTATACAAATTGTACAACAGGGTTCTTTATTCTGTACTGATGTCCATTAAATAAACTTGAAAATATTATTACAATTTTATAATTTTAAGCGTTTTATAATTGAATCAGTGACGATAATCCCTAGTATGAATTTATTTAGAATAGTTACTTTATAACGAGAAGGTACACATTAATTCTAGTTAAGTACCTTGGTGCTGACATAAAATCATTAAAACATTAAAAATACAATTAATAAAAATGCTGCTCATTGAAAAGTATTTACATTTCTAGATTAAGTAAATAAGATATTATATTTTTTTATTCCAAACAGTATATTGGGAACGTAATCTCGATGCATCCGGCTTACGTATATACATAAATTGACTACAAAATATATACAGGGGCAGAAAAAATAGTTGTTAATAATTGTTACGCTTACACGCTATTAAAATAAATAATGAAATAAATAATGGCGTGAACATTATTTGGGCCGAGATGCGATGGAAAATACTGCGTTGCTCAGTCAGCACCCACTCCTAGAGATTACCTTTGAATAAATAACAATAATGTTAAAAAAGGTAAGCCAATGTACAGATTGTACATTGTATAGTAGATGAAAATAAACTACTTTTAAAGAAAAGAGGAAAGTATAAGAATTTATCGTATAATATATTTATATCGTAATCACAACTCATGCTTTTTCCCACAAAACCAAATTGCTCGAGAGAACAGAGTGTCAAGACAGTGTTCACAACCTTTTGCTTGGCTTTGACATACTGCGTGTTGAGGAGTGAATCTTAACGTATGGCTTTGTCTTTTTCATCACAAATAAAAACAATTAAATTAGGATCATTTCTAAGAGTGGGAATTGAACCCACAAGCGTGGTTTCAGTCAATTACCCTGTTCCGCTACCCCAACGAATACCCTAACGACTCAAATACCACACTCTCCCACTCTCCTAATTTCCACTTAATTCAGGGGCCAGTGGTGGCGAAGAGGCACAAAGTGTGACTGTAAAGCGACTGGTTGCGGGTTTGATTCCCACTCGAGGAGTGGAAATATTTAATATTTCCATTTTCTCTGGTATCGAGCGCGGCGTTAAGTTGCGCCACTTAACACACAATGCCTCCGAATTTGGCAGTGCGTGGGGAACGGAGTGTCTTAACACTAGGTTCCCTCTGCCTACAGCGTGAAGCTAAAAAAGAAATACTCAATTTCTACAATAAAAAAAAACAGTTATTACTAGCAATACAATAATACGTACCAAATCGGCAAGCGCACAGGCGTATCTAATAAGTGCGTATAACAGGCGGCACGGTCTTGCACTCCTGCTGGTCGAGCGTGTGGTCGATGACGGGGCGGTAGGAGAGCGCGGTGTCGCCGGACGCCGCGTCCGTCAGCGCCAGCGTGTGCTTGCGCCAGTGCTGCTCGAACGGGAGCTCCGTCTGGAAGGTGTGTCATTATTAACATATAGGAACATAAATTATATTGTTTTGTAGCTTCACGGTAGACTAGTGTCAAAACACTCGATTCTCCACTTTTCAACCGAAATCGATGTGTATTGAGTGCAGTAACTCAACACCGTGCTTTGTGTTTACTTATTATAATATTTTAAAATACTAAAAGGTCACACACTTTTTATTAGCTTCACGTTATACACAGGGTAGGCAGAGGGAACCTAGCGTTAAGACACACCGTTCCCTACTTTCCGCCGAATTATGGAGGCATTGCGTGTTAAGTGGCAGAACTTAACACCGCGCTTTGCCTTGACATCGGAATTAAGAAAATGAAAAAAATATACATTTCCACTCCTCGAGTAGAAATCGAACCCAAAACCAGTCGCTTTACAGTCACACTTTGTGCCTCTGCGCCACGACTAGCCTCTAAGGTTAGCCAATTCAAGATAATCGATTGTTGATAATGTTATTCCAGTCCCTTGAAAAACGCTCGATAAACTGAATAAAAGATTGTTAATTCACCACCACATCAAACATGAGAGTAGCTAGAAAAAACTTGTATCAAGATATTCCGCCATCCAAACTCAACGCCGCATTTTGTTTTAGTTGCCAGAAGGGCAAAAAATGAAAATAATTTAAGTATATTATTAATATCTCAAGTGGGGTGGGTCGATTCTACAACTAATTGAGTTTACAGTCAGACTATGTGCTCCACAATATTCTCAAAACTGCAACAACAGTTAATACATTTAAAATGGAAAATATATCAATTAATTAATTGAACCAATTTACACGAATAAAGATATCGGAACATCTATTGCTAATATGCAAATTTCCTTTAATCGTTGACAAATAAAATAAAAACAGTCAATTTAAATTAAGACTTTATATTGGTTTTGCCTCTTGGAAACCTTTCAAGCGCTAATAACAAAAATAAGCTGCAATAAAACTATAAGAATTTCGACGCAGCCGGATGTGGAACGTATGGCTCACCGGTCAGAGCGCTTGGACGGCTTCCAAAAGGCCCGGGTTCGAGTTCCATTGTATTCAAATTCGCATACGTTTACTAAACTATTTTCCAAGTTCCTAAGTATGTAAATAACATTTTCAAATATAAATATGTCTACCTGTGACCACGGACTACTAAATGTTCTAACGTCAGGTTTTCTAAAAATGTATATATTTTCGAATACTAATAATATACGCGATTAATCTAGTTAAAAATATAGAGAATATTCAATATTTCCATTTTCTTCGCTTTGGTGTCGAGGCAAAGCGCGGCGTTAAGTTCCACCACTTGACACGCAATGCCTCAGAATTCGGCGGAAAGTGGGAACGGAGTGTTCTAACACTAGGTTTCCTCTCCCTACCCTGCACTGTGCGGGATCTGTATTCCGTGAAGTTAAAAAAACGAGAAACACTCAAAAAATCTTAAAAATACCTGTCCATCCAAAGGCTTGGAATAATCAAATTCATCCCTTCTAGTCTTGAAGTCCTCTCTAGCATGAGCCCCGCGGGACTCCTCACGAGCGAGGGCTCCTTCCACTATCTGCACCGCGTTAATTAGAAGGTTCTGGAGCTCCAATGTCTCTACGAGGTCACTGTTCCATATCAGAGACCTGTCTGATACCTTCACGTCCGCCATTTGCTTGTAGATTTCGTGGATTTGTTGTTGACCTGTTTTTTTAAATGTAATAAGCTATTATTTCAAATCTTATTTTGAAGTAATTATTTGCTTTACGTATATACAGCTGTTTGTAGTAAATAATACAATCAACTAAACATAACATTTTGTATTACAACATCAAATGTTTTTATAATGAATTGAAAACAATTATTACTATTTTAATATATTGAAATAATATAATTAAATAATAAGTGGATACATAAACATGAAAATTATGTATTTTTAACTACTCTGTAAAGAAAGTATTTATGAATTAAGAAAATAATAATATAATATTATTTTCAGAGATTATAATAAATAACAAATTTACTATAAAACAAATACAAAATTTACTTTACCTTCTTCGAGGGTACTCTTTTGTCTGAACACAGCTGCATTCTTCTGCATACACTTCTGCATGCGCAGGCGCAAGTCCGCTGTGGATATGTTGCCATCCGCGTATCTAATTTTGTCCAAGTTAGCGATGCTTTCTTGTCCAGTCGACTGTATGAAACAAATAAATATTGTAATAAATTAAAAAGATAACAAATAAAACTGAAAAAATGTATAATGTTTCAGAACGTCCTAAGTCTGGTATATATAACATCTTAATAGGTCTAGATTATCTTTTTTTTTTTTTTTACTGTTAACAAACAGTATTACAGTGTATTTTGTTATGACATTATTATAAACAAGTAAATAACAGTAATACCAACACCGTTTACCACATCTTCGATTTAATTATCTTCGATTAGATAATTAATCAAGAAAACATGGATATCATAAGCAGCTTCACGCTCTTCCCGTAAGCAGAAGATATAATCTAGTAAGCTGGTCAGATATAATCTAGTATTAAGACGCTCTCTTTTCCACTTTCGAGAATCGAGACATTGCATGTTAGCGCTGCACTTCGTCTTAAATACCATAGTGGACAAAGGAAAATAATATATGTATATTCGTTCCCCCGAGTGGGAATCAGATCCACAACCGTCGTGTTCACAATCCAACTAAGCCACGACGGTCTTAATATAGATCTGTATGATGATGTAATCATGTTCTAGATTTTTTTTTCAAACTTGTGGTTAATACTTTTGTCTCGATTGGTAGAAGAGGGTACTCTGCTCTCTGTGCTCTCAAACAGGCGCGGTTATGGGAAATTTGCAGATAGGTAGCAATTGATAGATATAAAGATACGTTATATACTCGACATTATGTCGTAATCGTTATAGTTTTATTTTTTATTTATACTAAGCAAATTAAAAGATTTATACAGATTCTCTTATCAGTAGGGACTTGTGTAAGATAGCCCTTGAAGTTTGATAATAATGTACATATATAAACAATTAACATTAAATTTAAATAATATTTTATTTAGTACATGACTATTATTTGTATGTTAAATCGTAGAGCAATTCTTTCTAGTTTCCATGGTATATTCAGTCATGTATACGAATTACGTACTTGCCATGTAGACGTGTTAATAAAATATTATTTAATAAGCAAGGCTGTGGCGATAGACAAAAGACTGGTTGCAAAAGCAACAAAAAACGTAACCAAACAAAAATGTTTGGTTACGTTTAAACTTGCGTTTAAAAAGCAGATCCCGATAAGATAGTTACCATAAGGTAGAATATGTTATGATGAGTATTATATAAAGTAAAGAATTGTAATCTGGTCGTCTAAGATGTTATCTAGTTAAAAGTTTCTTATCAATTATAAGTATATCACATGTTCTTCATTTGATGTATATATTGACAACAAGCGACCCGCGGCTTTAACTACCTAAATTAAAGTTTCAGTCTATTTAATAAAACTATTACTTTTTCGTAATTTTGTTGAACAAAATTTAAATTTTTGTAACTAGTTACATAGTTTATATATGAATCGATTGAAATAAAATAATCACAAAATTTTAAAAGAAGATTCCCAAAACAAAGGTTTACCTGTTTAAGAGATTACCGTGCACAAACAAACAGAAAACAGGAAAAGAATATTATTGTATTGGGCTTTATTACATTGATGAATGCCAGCAACAATAATGTTTCTCACATATATTTCACAAAAAGACAGCAATCAGTTACATTTTCTATAGGTTAATAGATTTAACGATATACCGCCGATATATTTAGAATTACATCAAATTCGATTTCTAATACCAATATATACCTACCTACGTTTAACCGTTACTTTGTGATGATACTGAATGTATCACAAAGTTACGGTGACTTATTGGTTCAATAGTAGACTGCGATAACCCTTGCCTACGGATCTACATATTTGTTATCAGTCATAGGTGTCAATTTACTCGTGTCGTGCATAAATTGTATAGGGGGCAATATATGACAAAATAAACTAACAAGCATTGTTCTGACGACTAATTAAAAATAAATACAGAAAGAAAAATCTTAGTGTAGGTAACACTAACGAAGGTGTCATTAAGAATGTGACACCTTCGTTATCTCATGACCTTTGCGAATTTTATATGGTCAATAATGTACACAATAATAAAAAGAAAAAAATACATTTTGTTTTCACGTAGGTATTCCCGAATTTTGTTGGTCATTTAGTCACGTATGCATCCGGGTAAAACTTAGCTCACGTATCCCATTTTAAACGTTTTCTCTTGTACCTTTTTAAGTGAAATTTATTTTCACTACCATGTAATAAAAATATATTAGTATATTTTTTTATTCGTCACAATAAAAATTTAAAACTTGCAATTTCAGATGCATAAATTAATTCATATAATTATTATAAGTACAAAGAAATTTTATTCTTACTTGAATTTTCGTAGAAAAAAAAAAAGTTAAATTTTCATTGCGAAAAAGAAGTTAGTCTCATTCTTTTATTTTATTAAAATTAAAGAAAACCCTACCATGCTGAGAAAAAAATAGATCCTATCGAGACATTACGTACTATAATAACAGACTGAACATATCGAACCTACAACCAATTGCGTTTAAAAACGGACGCTGTTCCACTGCGCCACGAAGTCAGTTTGTACCAGTTTTCAGTTATAATAAAAATAAAATAATATAAAAAATATTATAACAATTTTTTTTTTCATATTAAAAATGTATGCAGTTCAATACTCTTATTAAAAGTTTGGCGATAATCATTACGGAATTTTCTCGAAAATTAAACTGGACTTTATCAGAATGACACTGCTACATCCGTCAAGTCGCGTATCTGCATACGTCTCGCTACGTATCTTCATCTTTTGACATTCATTATATTTCGAGATTTTAAATTTGCTGTAGTCAAGTTGTGGGCATAAAGAGCATGCATGCTCACAACCCAAACTGACTTTTGACATTACATTTCATTATACACACAGTTTCGCTTACTTTTTAGATGTTTTTAATATTAATTATCTCTGGATTCATACTTCCGGCTCACACTTGGCTAACATTAAAGTGAATATGATCACCGCCCGTTTCGAAAACTGGATCGGCGCCTGCGTGTAGTCGAATAATTTCTAACAATCAATTATATAATTATGTCTTGCCATGTGCATTATTTAAGGCTATTGCCAAAATATACGGCTAAGGATTATTTAAAAAAAATGTTGCGAGTTAACTATAAAAATATTACTAACAATCTAATATTATAATTGTTTTAGAAAATAATAAAAACAATTACTTGTATAATTTTCTATGAACAAAAATATAATAACACATGACAGCGTATGGAACTTGGCAGCAACGAAATTGTCATATGACATAATTAATATATATGACTTAAAATAGTATTTGTAGGGCAGATTACAAGAGAGAAAGTCCATCTATATAATCAATGTTTATAATAACATCTTATAAATTAAATAATGTCATTAAATAATGTCATTAAAACATTACTCGATGGTGGTGGACTTTGAATCCTATGTAAGTTACTTTAACTGTAATATAATAATATTCCAAGTCAAGTAAGAGTGCCTAAACTATCTTACTATTGGAATTATATTAAAAAATATATAATGGCGGCACAGAGGTCAAGAATTAATTATAAATAATCTAACAATCTTTAATTCTTAAAATAGTCGGGGAATATATGTTATAAAAAGCCCCGGGTTGCCCACCCCTGATGTGAGATGTAGATAATTGCCAATATACCTTATATAAGTATATAACTAAAGGGGCCAGTCGAGGCGCAGTGGCACGAACGCATGACTGTAAACGACTGGTTGTGGGTTCGATTCCCACTCGAGGTGTGGAGATATTTAATATTTCCATTTTATTCGCTCTGGTATCAGAGGTAAAGCGCGGCGTTAAGTTTTGCCACTTAACACGCAATGCCTCCGAATTCGGCGGAAAGTGGGGAATGGAGTGTCTTAACACTAGGTTCCCTCTGTCAACCCTGCTGTGTGCGGGATACAGCGTGAAGCTAAAAAAAAAATCGTCAACACACTTATCATTGTAACATAATGTTGTTTTTGTTGGCAAATTGTGTTCATTGTCAATAGGCAAGAACCCTATATCTGTTTAAAAAAATACAGAGACATTAAACATTAAAAAATTCTTTATCATATGAAGAAGATCAAATATCCAATCAAAAATAATTATTAATAAAGAAATATTTTATTTTGTGCATGTTATCTTATGTCATTTGGTTAATGGGCATTTAAAGTGTTCTATTTTTAAATATACACTTTTCACTGTTTATACAAAAAATAATTATAAAGAGTATTTTCAACAAGATTGTAATCCATCCGTTTTTACAAAAATTATACTAAATTCAAAAATTATAGTAAATTTTATATGGGGAAGAAGTGTATTTATGCAGCCACAATAAATATATACTAATATAATAAAGAGTTAAAGTATGTAAGGGGTAATCTTCGAGAATATTGACCGATCAAGAATATTCTTTCACAATTAGAAAGCTATTCAGGACTTGTAAAGGTTATATATATTTTATAATGATTGAACAGAAAGCTCACAGAATTCTAAAGGGGCTCGGGATAGGGAATTAAAGTCGCAGATCACGTCGCGAAACCATGAGCGGGTCAACAATATAAATATTAGACACGCTGCTATATATTTCCATACATATCTATATAAAGTAACATACATGTTGCTTATGCAACGCGTGTTTAATTTGCCAAGAAGTTATTTAGTATGAATTATTAACCATTACCTCTTAAATTAAATCAATTTGCATTTATCAATTCACACAACACTTTATCGCAAACCAATGACCATTAAATAATTCGACAAAATACTCTATATTTTGTTCTTGGTTATTTTAAATATAAATTATATTATAATGTTGGAATTGCTTTAAAAGCTAAATTATATATGTTATTATGTCAATAAAGATAATTTAAAACCGATTTATGACGTCACTTTAGACTAAATTTCTTTAGCGTATGCTTAGCAGACTACAAAGAGATTACAATACAAGTGCAATAAGTACTTTAGTAAGAAACAAAAGCCGTTTCTAATGAGTTTCTAAGGTAATATGCTAAATTCTTTTAAGAATGTCATAGTAATAAGTCAATGTTATTTGCTTGACGTACCTACTGTTTTGCTTTATGAACAAATCTTCCGTATATTTAGTTTTTAACAACGGTTTTTGGTATATGGATGTTGTACTTTAATATGTAAGACTATATTTACTATATGACTAAATATAATGTTAAAAATGCTATAGAAATCTATAGGTTGGATGTGTGCAATTTACACAAGTATTGTGTAAGTACTGATTTTCGAACACAGAACCGAGTGTAGCAAGGAACATTACGGTTCTTATATACTTCAGTTGCCTCGTCCTCGTTCGTCGTTCCTCCAGTATCATCGATACTGTTCTCGAAGGTCAACCGAGATCTTTCCTTACCTATTACCGCTTACCCTTGCGTCATATATCATTCATATCATGCTTTCATCACTCATCTCCTAAACGTACGTTTAAAGCCTTTTAAATAATCCTCTACGATTATTTAAAGTATAGAAATGCGTGAAGATAATCTGATTTAAGTTTGGTGCAGATTGGCTAACATTGTTAAGAATAATAAAAGTTTGTTAAAGTTATAGTTATTTTTTTTTCAGAAGAACTGCTTTCTGAGCCTGTGGTAGCTTTATTTTCACGACGATTCAAAAGTGCTTGAAAAAATCTATAATTGTTTGACGTTTATTTTTAAATAAAATTATTAGACTTTGTATTTGAATTCGATATTAAGCAAACGAGAATTATTGACGTTTCACACACAGAACGGAACGTCAAAGGTTACGTTCTCTGCATACTTTCGCTTCATCCACTATCATCAACCTAATCATACAAATCTTCTTATTATCCTTAAGCATAAAAAACGTCACTTGTCAACTTGGGGTCACTTCCAATTTGGGGTCACTAAAGACCCCATACGTCTTGCACAACAGAATTGCGTCATTTTCTCAATACACCTAAAAACAATAATAAAAAGCAAAAACAAATGAAAACTCACATCTTTGAGCGGCGCCTGGCTGTCCCCCGGGCGGCTGGTGTCGGCCACGGTGAGTGCGCAGGCGCGTCCGAACACCACGATGTCGAGGAGGGAGTTGGCGCCGAGGCGGTTGGCGCCGTGCACGGACGCGCAGGACGCCTCGCCCGCGGCCAGCAGGCCGGGGACCACGCGGTCTTGGCCGTTGTAGTGGGTTATTACCTGGGATTTGGTGGGTACTTTTAACATTTTTTAAACACACACTTAAGAAATTGAAAGACATTTAGACAACGTATAAAAATTTATACGTCACCAAACGTATACGTTCAAATTTTTATACGTTTTATAAATGTGTAGTTTTTTGCAGCTTGAATATGTTTCTCGCATAATAGAGAAACCTTAGTGTAAAATGAGTCATTACTTGAAACAATACTTTTAATATAAAGAAATATTTTGTTTTCACAATTTTTACATAAATGAAAAGAAACTAATTTAACCACATTGTTATGGCCGTGGTCTCAGGTAGGTGTTGCACTCTTATAAACAGATAAAAAGAAAGATAAAAAGTGTTCGAAACGTAAAAATATACAGTAAATAGTTTCGTTACAAGTTTTAACATTTTTTTTTAATAAAATGCAAGAGGCATTTTACATACAGAGCAACAATTAGATGTCTGTTTCAGTATGCAACACATAACATGTCTTTAGTAGTGTAGTTGGCATATTACTTACGCCATTGTGATATAATTAAGATATTTTAATGAACATACTCAGAATAGTTGTAGATTAAAATTATATTCAAGGGGGAATGTTTATATTCAAAGCATTAAATTATGATATCTCCGTAACTGTCGCCACCCGTCACTCAGTATCTTTAAACGAGCAAACTAGCAAATTTTACTTTTTATCCTTAATAAATACATTTGTATAAATAAAAATAAATCTATATAACGTACCTCGCCTCTAAAGTTAGTGGGTGTACCACCCATGTTGTAATGTACTGTAGGCAACACGGGGATGGGCTCCTTGGTAACGTCAACGCCCGCAAAGATCATCGCAGTTTCAGATATACCGGGGAGACGTTGCTTGAGCTGTTCTGGGGGCAAGTGGTGGAGCTGGAGGTGCACGTGGTCTTTCTCAGGACCACAACCGCGACCTGTAGATTAAATTATGTATTTAATAAATAAAATATTATACGATTTTTGTTTTTAATCTTTGATGGAGAAGTATGAATTAGGCTTTTATAATGTAAATAACTATAAGTTTATATTTTTATCTTTCAATAATTTTCAATTTTTGTATTGAGCGTGATGTCGTTATTGATTTGCAAAAAATGAATAATTCACTTGGATTCCGCTAGTACCTCCCAGTATTTCTAAGTAATCCGCGAGTTTAAAATAGTCATCAGATTTTTACTTTTTTAACTTCTCGCCTTATCCCTTACAGCTGGGTAGGCAGGAGGAACATAGTGTTAAGGCACTCCATTTTCTCACTTTCCGCCAAATTCTGGAGGCACGTTGCCTCGACACCAGAGCCAAGAAAATGGAAATAATATATCCTTTCTTAGAGTGGGAATCGAACCGACAACCCGTCGCATTTACATTTAGTGCCCAGTATCACACTTGCGTAGTATCACACTTAGTGCGCCTGCGCCACGACTGTCCTCAACTAGCGTTTGTTTTACCTATTTAATTAACTTTTTTTTTCCAAGCTGTATGTGTTGATAATTCATAAATAAATAAAAACCCTACCTTCCATAATCTCCACAGTCATAGCTCTAGACACAACGTCCCGACTGGCCAAATCCTTGGCGACGGGCGCGTATCTCTCCATGAAACGTTCTCCCTTAGCATTAACTAAGAAGCCACCTTCACCACGACAACCCTCCGTCATCAGACAACCGGCGCCGTAGATACCTGGGAAATTGTTATTCAGTTAGAAATATTAGTTAATAGTAGCTAAAAATATTCTTTTTAGGGTGTTATATTTTCATATATTTTAAGTCTTATTGAATAATTAATTGTATGTGAATTCGAAGTAACGAAATAAAATATAATAAAAAAAAATCATTTTAGAAAGGAAGTGAACATACACTAGACATTTTTGATATTCAAACTATGTAGTATCAATATGGTATATGTAATTGATTCTAGAATAATTATTTTTTTAAATTCACGCTGTATCCCGCACACAGCAGGGTAGGCAGCAGCAATCTAGTGTTAAGACACTCCGTTCCCCACTTTTGATTTTTGAATTTGTTGAAGTTAATTGAATTTCTTGAAATCATCGAATAATAAAATAAGAAAAAAATCACACTTGTGATTTATTAAAGTTACATACAGACAAAAATAACAGATAAGATAGTAAAGTTTAATTTTTATAAATATTCTAAAAACTGACAACATGTATTTCGGCGATGGACTAACCTTGACTTCCACTGTGCAATTGAAATGACTTTTAAATATTTACGTAACTGATTTTGGGAGCATATTGTTATATTCATAATTTTTACTGAATATTTTTTATTTATTCAATTAAGATTAAATAAAAAATCAAAGATTCTTTAAAATCTTCAGTGTTTAGTGAGGTGGAGAGACTATCCGCGTGTTTTTTTAATTGATGATTGTGGGTTCGATTCCCACTCGGTGAAATAATTGTATTTAAATTTTTATTTTTTCACTCTGATACCAAAAACAAAGCGTTGAGTTCCACCACTCAAAACGCAATGTCTCGATTTCGGACAGAACGTGTAGGACGGAGTGTCTCGACACTAGGTCCTATCTAACTACTCTACTGTGTGGGAAAAGTGTTAGGCTTTTTTTTTCAATCTATGAAAGTAAAATTACTTTACACTAACATTTATTTATATATAAATTTAAATCTTCTAATAATATATTGGAATGAAAGTATGATTATATAAAATATGTATCATCTTTTGTTATAATAATACAATTAAAAAAAATTATAATACAAAAAAAATCAAGAATTTATTATGAAAAGTTATTTAACACTTCAATCAAAGCTTTACGCTATTCTATTCAATGCAGGTGGGGAACAGAGTGTCTTATCACTAGGCTCCTTCTGCCTACCCTACTGCATGCGGGATACAACAGCGTGAAGCTAAACTAAAAGTAAAATGAAAGCTTCACAATTACCAGTAGGATGGAACTGCACAAACTCCATATCCTCGTTCTGGAGGCCCGCGCGCGCCGCCATGGCGGTCCCGTCGCCCGTGCAAGTGTGCGCTGACGTGCAGCTGAAGTAGGAGCGGCCGGTACCGCCTGTTGCTAGTATTGTGTTCTTTGCTTGGAATCTGAATGGATATTTTTATTAATTACTTTAGAGAAGTTTATAGAGAATATCGATATAATATATTAAAAATATTATTAATTAACCGCAGTCTCAAATAATGACTGTAAACGCAAATGGTTGTGAGTTCGATTTCCATTTGAAGAATCGAAAATTTAATATGTATTTCCTTAGCGAGGTGTTAATTATTTTAATAATATGCCAAAGACATAGCTGTGGTTATAGAATATTAATAATTAATGTTTTTTTAACGTCACATTGTCAAGTGGGAATCGAACCTACAACCAGTCACGTTTACAGTCACACTATGTACTTCTGCATATATAACATACACAATAAACATATTTTTTTTCATTAAATAACATGTTAATTCATGTTTTAAGAATATTATAATAATTCAAATAATAAATAATCTCTTTACCTGTGTAATGTACCGTCCTCGAGATTTATGGCAATGCAACCTTTGCAAACTCCATCTTCCATCAGCAGGTCCAATGCAAAGTATTCAATGAAATATTCGCAGTCGTATCGTAGGGATTGACCATACAGTGTGTGCAAGAGAGAGTGGCCAGTTCTGTCGAAATTTATAGAAAAATATAATTTGAAGAAAACTGTTGTAGCAAATATAAACACCAATCCCAAAACTTAGTAAAATAAAATAAATAGCTTCACACTATATCCCGCACACAGCAGGGTAGGCAGAGGGAACCTAGTGTAAAGACACTCCGTTCCCCACTTTCCGCCGAATTCGGAGGCTTGCGTGTTAAGTGGCGGAACTTAACGCCGCGCTTTACCTCGACACCAGAGCGAAGAAAATGGAAATATAATTTCCACTCCTCAAGTGGGAATCGAACTCACAACCAGTCGTTTACAGTCATACGCTTGTACCACTGGGCCACGACTGGCCATAAAAATGGAATTTTGAAAATTTGAAGGAAAAGAAATATCTTATGTTTTCTTACACAAAAAGCAAACTTAGGTTAAAAATGCATGATTGGGGGTTTGCACGCAGAACACAGAGCTAATTGATTACAAAATTAGCATATCTTGTAGAGCTAATTGATTACAAAATATTAAACTCTTTTCCTACATATATAAATCATCTACATCAAATAATGATGGAATTGGCATCATAGAAATAATGATGGTTGTAATGTTTAATTTCCTCTTGTGGGTTATATATATTGAGTGTGAAGTAGTGGGTCATATGGCCCAATAATAAATATATATTTAAATTATTTTCATTATTCTGCTTAGGTAAACTATAATATCTTGTTGAGATTCCCCACTTGATCATGGATTAAAGTAGTGATGATCAAACTACGGCTTGTGAGCTATCTGAGCTAAAATATTTGAGAGTAAACAATTTTAGTAAATATTTGAGTGGTAATTAAAATATTCAAGTAATAATTAGAAAAAAAAGAGCCATTCACGTAATTCTGGCCTAATTACACTAAACATAAAAAAAGTTAATAATTGTTTTTATTTAAGTTTTTAAATATTATTTACATAATGATTATTAATTTAAGTTACCTGTCAGCTACAGCACAGCATCTATGTGCCTGACCACCCTTGCCAAACTTCAGAGATTGTCCACCAAAGGCTCTTTGATATATCCTGCCCTCAGGTGTTCGGGAGAATGGCATTCCATAGTTGTCTAATTCAATTACAGCATGGGGAGCCTCTCTGGTCATGTAGTGGATTGCATCCTGTTAAATGTGAAGGAAATATCATTAAGAATGTTTGTAGTCCAATTATCATTTAAACATTTTACTTGGAAAAGAAAAATATACATTAAAATATAAAGTAAATTATTTAGCTCAAAGCTGAATACTATTAACTTTCCATTTTTAGTCTGTTTTTCAATATAGTTTTAAAAACATGTTGGTATGAACAATGTCATAAGTAAAATCTGATTTCTCATTATATTATAATGTAGTTATATGTATTGTAAATCATAAAAGTTGTGGTAAAAATAACAACTTTTATGATTTACAATAGATATAACTACATTATAATATAATAGCTTAATTACCCTTGCTAATTATATGTTCAAAATTTATAAAAATAGTTCCGAAAGTTAATTACATATGGAAAATTCCTATGTTATAAAAATTTCATACTTATTTACCTGATCTCCAAGCCAATCGGAACCTTTGACAGTATCGTACATGTGCCATAGCCAGCTGTCTTCTTCCATATTACCTGAAATATAAGTCATTTTTAAGAATGATCACTACAGTACAGTTTATAATGGAATAGGATTCTTATTAGAACTTTAGCTGTTCTAAGCCACAGAATGCCTGCAACCTTTTTAAGATCAATAAAATTTAATCGTTTAAATTAATATTAAAACTGACCTAAGGCAGCATTAATTCCACCCTGAGCTGCAACAGTGTGAGATCGTGTTGGAAATAGCTTAGTTACAACAGCTGTCTTGAATCCTTCTTGGACTAATCCAAAAGCAGCTCTTAAACCTGCCCCACCAGCGCCAATGACCAATGCATCATGTTTATGGTCAATCACTTGATAAGATTGTGATGCATTGGAATTTACTGCTGCATCTTTTAGTGGAGATGCACCTCCAACAGACAGGTGGAGGTTCCTATATAAATATGATGCCTAAAACGAGACAGTTTTATTTTAAAACAGAATAAATATATTAATTTTATAGGAAGAGCATTATCTAAAATATAAAAGCCTAATGGAATTTCCAACTGATAAATATGTAAATTAGATTTGATATTCACTTAAAAAATATTATATATTATGGTAATATAAATGAGATGAACAGCTTTATCACAATCATTCCAAATCCTCAGCATGCCGTTTCCACAAAACATTTTTTCTTTAGATTACATAACTAATAATAATTTATACGCAATAATATAATTTGTATACACACCAATGAGGCAGGGCTACGGGAAATAGCTGCTTTCATTAATGCACTCATGATGGAACTCTCTGTCCGCACCGGAGTACAATATTTAAAATATTATTCTAGAATATTTACGCGACCAACATTCACTCGGTAACTTTTTGACGACTGACTAGAATCTGTCAAAGATCAAAAGGACTATAGAATATAAATTAAACTTAAATGATAATGTTAGATGAATATATTAATACGGGTACCGTGCAATTTATCTAGTTGGCTGGCTGCTAAATCGTTAGAAAGATCATTTCCAAACTTTAATTCAAATTGAAAAAAAGGAATACTAGTTTAACATATTAATGACTTGATATTAATCACTATGAGTTATAGTGAATTTGAACCCACAATAATGATGCTAAATTAGGAACCTCTCAGTTATGTCAAGAGTTTAAATATATTCAGACTAGCGGCCCGCTCGCGGCTTCGCCACGTGAACTGCATAACTGCTTCGTTTTATTGCAACCCTCAGGGGTGGGTTTTTGAAAAATAAGTAGCCTATGTTTAAGCTTAGATTATTAGCTATATTTATGCCAAAATTCATTATAATCGATCAAGCGGTTTAGATTATTTATATAAACTTTCATCACTTATTTCAACCCTTTAGCGGTTGAACTTTGAAAAAATAAATAGCCTATGTTAGACCCAGTAACTTTTATTACTTTCATTCTAAATTTCATCTAAATCGGACCAGTAGATTATCCGTGAAAGCATGACAGATAAACGCACAGACTTTCGCATTTTTAATATAAGTATGGATATGATCATATGACTATAAGAATTTTACGGATTGGAAATTATTAAAATGACCGATATTAAAAATATGTAACTATTTACCGTTACGTAGCTAAATTAGATATTATTTTAATATATATGATATTACAAAATAAACTAAAATTTATAAATAAACATATGATAATGATAATAAAGTTTATAATTGTAATGATATTATAATAATTATTAATGTTTTCTTATCTATAATAGGATTAAGATCTAAAAACAAAATGTCAATGTCAAAACAAAAAATCTATTTATCTTGTTTATGGTCTTTAAAACGTTCGTATTATTATATTAAAACTGCTAAAAATAAATTAATCACACACATTTTCTCGTTTGGTTATAATTCTATATACTGCTACAGAACATTACTTAAAGAATTGGACATAAGGCACACTAATGGCTGATAATCCAAGTAGCGACGGGTTGTCTGAAGCAGAAAGATTAAAAGGTAAATATTTTTATTTGTAAACTCGTAAACTTAAAATTAAACATGTATATTGTTTGTTACTTTTTATCAACTTCCTAAACTTTTGGTTTCTTTTACAGAGGAGGAATTGGCCCGCGAATTAGAACACAGCGATTCTAATGAGGATGATACTCAAGAGATATCTTTGGAAATAGAAGAAAAATTACTTAAAGATGAACCTGAATGTATGAAGATCGCTTTGTTTTTATATGATTACAAGATTATTGAAACAGTTTAATTCTATTAATATTTTTTTGCAGATACCACCCTGGTCAACTATGGAGAAAGTATACAAAGTGATGATAGAATAATATCAGAGCGATTTACAGAAAGCCTCCACAAGGATGATATTGAAGAAGGGCTTGGAAATGTTTACACAAAAAGTTCTGACTTCCTTAATGTACAACATGATACTCTGACTGATGCGTCTGATCACTTTGATTCTTATATCAATGACTATTCATTTGACAACACCACTATAATAGATGACAGCCAGTTAGAGACTAGTGTGCAATATGATATAACTGAACAGAGTATTGATAATGATGCTGTGCCAAATGTTGGTGATTTACCACAAAATGAATCTTCCACTAATCTTGACTATCAAACAACGGAAGAAATGCTTATGAGTGAAAGGGAAAGAGAAAAGAAAACTAAAAAAGAATTAGAGGAAGAGGAAAGGGAGAAAATGCAGTATGTATTTTTAATGAATTAATTTGCAGTAGTAATGATTTATGATTTTCTTATTAAAATCCTCTCTTTTAACTTTTACTATATGTTACAAATAATAATATTAAGCTTTTATACTTTTTCTTGTATGGCTGGGTAGGTAAATATTGTTTCATTTTCCACCCCAATTTGAAACATTATGTGTAAGGGCTAAAGTCAAATATGTGTGTTGTCTTACTAGAGCAGAGAATGAAAATATTTTGTATATAACATTTTCAACTATGGCTTGTATCCACAAGTATTGTGTTCATAGTCTGACCTGTATCCTTCTGTGCTATGATGATCTCAAGAAAAATATAAAGAACACATAATATATCTAATATTACATTTTCAGAGTGTTGGTATCCAATTTCACAGAAGAGCAATTGGATAGATATGAAATGTATAGACGAGCAGCATTCCCTAAAGCAGCTGTAAAAAGATTGATGCAAACTATTACTGGGTGTTCAGTTGGGCAGAATGTGGTCATAGCTATGTCTGGTATAGCTAAGGTGTTTGTCGGAGAAGTTGTAGAAGAAGGTAGTGTATGCAATAGTATAAAAAATATGAGAGAAGCTTAACAATGGCTTTACCTTACTGGTACTGTTATAGACTGTTATAGATGATGTGTTGTCTATGACAATTTATAACAGTAACCATGCCACTTTTTTTGAAAGGTTGTTAATAAAGTTTAACTTTTTATATGTTAATAGTATGAGATTTTTTTTAGCTTCACGCTGTATCCCGCTCATAGCAGGGTAGGCAGAACGAACCTTGTGTTAAGACACTCCGTTCCCCACTTCACCGAATTCGGAGGCATTGCGTGTTAAGCGGCGGAACTTAACGCTGCGCTTTGCCTCGGTACCAGAGCGAAGAACCTGGAAATCCATACTTATATTATAAATGCGATTGTCTGTGTGTTTGTCTGTCACGCTTTCACGGCTAATCTACTGGTCCGATTTGGATGAAATTTAGTATGAAAGTAGTAAAAACGACTGGGTCTAACATAGGCTACTTAGTTTTCAAAAATCAGCCTCTAAAGGGTTGAAATAGGGGGTGAAAGTTTTTTATGAAAAATCTACACAGCTTGACTGATTGTAATGAATTTTGGCATATGTATAGTTGATAATCCAAAGTACTACTAAACATAGGCTACTTTATGTACTCTATTACACGTGGCGAAGCCGCGAGCGGGCTGCTAGTATTAAATATCTCCACCCCTCAAGTGGGAATCGGACCCACAACCAGTCGCTTTACAGTCACACTATGTGCCACTACGCCACGACTGGCCCCTACTTTTATATTGTAACATTTAATTTTATTTTCAAATGTTGTTTTGTTATAATTTTCACGTTTTTGTTCGAATACAAGTATTAACACTATACTTAAACGATTTATTAACTCAATCTTTGGTTTTCAGCTTTGGAAGTGCTAGAAAAATCAGGAGAGCCAGGGCCTCTGCAGCCAAAACATCTTCGTGAAGCATTACGCAGGCTCCGAGTACGAGGGTCGCTACCCACAAGAAAAGCCTACAGGAGCATGTTTCGTCTATAGACATTTTTATTATGTAAAAAATTAAGTAATGTAAATAAATGCTATCATATCATGACTAAAAGTAACAGTAAATACAGATTTAGTAATAAAAGAAGACATATATGGAAGAAGGTGATATGTCACGAATAATGTGAATATTAAGATTTAAATTACGTGCCAAATTTTAAAAGGGCTATAAAAATTTTTGTTAAACAATTATTTATGGTTAAGTGTTTTTAGTGGAGAATGGAGTGTTTTGACACTAGGTTCTCTTTGTGTAGAGCTAAAAGAAGTATTTATAGAATTTAATTAGGTATCTAATAAAATATTACACTTTTTTATTGTGGAAAAATCGTCTTTTTATGTGAATATCATTCGACTACGTATTTATAACTAAATAAGAAAGACATGTGGGTTTTCAAATTTATATTTTGTTTTTATACTTAAATCTTTGCTTATCTCCTATCAACATGTCACCTTCCATGTATGACTAGTAATAGATGCAGATGTCATTTTGATTATTATTAATGTTACATATATTTATTTCATCTAACTTTCAATCATTTTTTATAATGTAATTGCACAAACTACCTACATATTTAAAAATGAATCTGAGACAACTTGTAAATATAGAAAAGGGGGAAGGGGGTATAATTTAGATGTTAAGATAATAATGTCAGTAACTTAAATTGTAATAAAAGTAGTAAACAACTGTTTTTTGTTTTTTACCTAAAAAATACCTGTATAGAGTTTGATGATCGTATTTAGTTCGTATTTTAATTTTTTTTACCACACGCTTTTTTCCGCGTCGCCGGGGCATTTTTTGTTAAATATATTATTACAGTCAAAATACTAAATTGACAATGAAGCAAGTTAAAGTAATTAGACCTTTAATTTCATTAAAAAACTGCTTTCTCTTTGCTTGTATATGCGCATCCCTTTGCGCATGTCTTTGCTTGAACGATCAAACAAGTATTATCAAAACATAATTTTTTTTAGTTGTATTAAAATATTTTTAAAATGAAATGATGAACATAGCGTTTTTGTACTTTTATTACCATTATATTTAAATTTCTTATTTTCTTCGGATGAGGGTATGGATGGAAAAAGGATTGATATCCTTTTTCTTTGCATGACCATCATGACGAATCGTGCGTAGGTACAACAATAAGTGGATAAAATTTATATACAGAACATTTTAGATTACTTTATATTTTCTTTTTTCCTCAGTACGTTGAAATTGAAATAATCATTATTTTGCTATACAACATGCAATGTCTCGTGAAGATATTCTAACTCATAAAACATTAATGTATTTTTTAAAGGTGGAGATAATAAATAATACAAAAGACTTTTTTAAAATGTTAATTTATTACATGATATTGTAATAAATGTTAAAACAATGCATGACAGCAGTAAGTTAGGATCATACTCTCAAATGTTTGAAAATTAAATCAGTCTTGTTAAAAATGGCTACACTTGTAGAAAATAAATGTTAACAGTTAGAAATATTGGAAGTTCAACTAAAATATAAAAAAAAACAAATATAATTAACAAGAGCAAAACATAAATATAAATTAAAAAAATACATTCAAACTCAAGTTAAAATTGGCACTTAACACTTTCATTCAACAGTTTGGGAGGTTTTTCAAAGTGTCACCTGATATATCACAGACATCTTAGTATTAAAGAATCTGGCCCCAGTTTTAAAAGAAATTACATTTAGGATCATATAAATAGGATTTTGACAATCTATCTAAAGGTAAAGGCACTAATTTAAAGGAAAATTCCATTATCTAATTTTGGTAACACTCATATATTAATTAAATAATTTATGTATTCGTGTATATTTCATAGGTAAAGAATTGTATTTTAGGTATAATTGTATAAATCTTTGTCATTCATACGCACAATTTCAATTTAGAGCATGTATTAAGACATTTTCACTTGTCTGTGATTGTGATATATTTGTTCGTCAAAATGAATAAAAAAAATTACAAAGGCCATTTCATATAAGGGAAGTTCTATGTAATAAATAAGTAAAGTCTAAACACTCAAGTCTCAATTTAAGAGATTACGTTTCAAGTAAAAACTTTAAAATAAGCACAAACTTAAACATCTTGTAAGTACACACAAACCGTTTGAACACTGTAATTACATCAAAATGTACACAGCAAAACTATTGTTACGACAAGAATTTAATTGTGTATTTTAAGAATCTTTATATTGCTGTCAATTTTACATACAATAATTATTCAATTAAAATTGTATTTTATTGTCGTTAACAAAACAATTTGTGTGTACATTTTGACATAGGTGTCCAATCCAGCTGTTTTCCCACCGCAACCTGGCACTTGTCAGTCGCCCGTCGCACGCCGACTAGATATCACCCATACACAAATACAACTAGACTACAAGTCTTTTCACACCGCACTCGATGCAGAATTTGGCAGTCTCCACTGGGAACCTGTTCCCACACTCGTGGCAGAAGCGGGAGAGCCGCGGCTGAGCATTCCTATGTATTGAGGTCTCGGAACTACTAGAGCTCAATGTCTCTTGAGCTCTCCAAGGGCTTTGGCGTGATGATCCACGGGACAATGTGTGTTTATCTGTTAAAATATAAAGTTAGATTATTATAGTTGTTTCTTCTTTTAATATATATCTCTTCTCATAAAAGTGTGCGTAAATGTCTTCTATTTGAATTTTGGAATATTATTTTAAAGGAGCTATACCTTTAGTAACGGGTGCAGCTAACTCCTTCACGTTTTCCTTCCTCAGAGGTGCGTCCAACTCCGCCGATCTCTCCATTGCTAAAAATTCATCACTCGATATAGAACGAATTTCATCTTTGTGACTTCCACTCGAGTCCGAGCCGGCTGGCACTTGTTCGGGCGTCGTCCTTACGCTTGTCTCTTTTGCATTACATAATGATAACTTCGATGGCGATATTCTATTTAAACTGGAAAATTATAAATATTAATATAGTACCTTTTCGAAAAAGAGATATAAAATAAATTAAAATAAGCGTGTTAACCCCACCATGGCTATTACTAGTTACCTGACTAACCTGCTATACGCTGAATCATTACTCGATTTCCCGTTCGGTGTGTAGTTTCCATTGCTAACAGACATGGATTTGTTCATCTTGTGCTCTTTCCGGCGGAGATCCTTCTTCTTTAGGTCGTTGTGTGAAGTTTTATTGTTATTTACAATCTCTTTATGCAGAGGCTGATTATCGATTCTTTCAGATTCGTAGAATTTATCGAAATCTTTTAAGGATTGCATCAGATCTTGTTCGAGTTGATCAGTTTTATGATGATTCTTGGCATTATCCATCTTTGGTGCTGACTTTTTCTGAATGGAATCAAGGAGGGATGTGGAACGTTTAACGGAGGATGGGAATAGCTTATCGCCTACTATATTGTTACTGCTAAAAACAAGAGAAGTTGATTTGTTAACAGGAATCATACCATTACTACTACTACTATTTACTATTTTAGGTGAATTTACGACTTTCGTTTCAGTCCCGTCGTTAGAGAGTTCAGATTGTGCGACTACTCGTGTTGTTGAGCTACATGTACGTTTTTCGGAATTTTGTTTTAATACTTGCTCATCGAAAGTAAACATGAATTCCTCAAGATCAAAGTCTTCACAGAGAGAATCATCGTCTCTCACTGAAGTCTTTGAAGCTATGCTTTGCTCTAAAGAAGACATGATTTTGTCGTATTGGGAACTAAAGTCGGAAGAGGGGCTAGTCTTTTCACTGTTGTTATTATTTGTCTCCAACTTATTATACAAGGAATCTGACATATTATTTTTATCTTCATTATTATTACGTTTAACAGTACTGAAAGAGTCGAACTTGGCCGGTAAGTTTTCAGTAGTTAATAATGATTCCATACTACTTATAATGTCGGGATTATTTAATATGGTATTCACATTAATGGGTAAATTATCATTTTCGTTTATGAGTCGGGGATCAATGTAGTTACTGTCAGTCATTGAAGTATTGTCATAGGCGAGTATCGCATCGAGATTCACAAAGTCTTTCTTGTCTTCAGTTTTATTTATCTTGTCTAACTTCAGGGGTTGTTTGACAGAGGTTTGACGTTGAAATCCATGATGCATTGATTGTGACATTTTTGGGATTTTATCTTTTAATTTTGGGGTACTATAGCTAGAGTTAGAGTAACTCGAGAAGGACCTATTCAAATTACTGGAGCGATTAAAGTAAGTTTTCTCAGTGGAGCTAATATTTTCTTTACTTGACTTTGTGAAAGTAGTATTTAGTTTCTGACTAGGTTTTTTATCGTTTCTATTTATTCTGAACGAACTACACCTACCGCCAAACGAAGTGTTATTGTCATTATTAGTGCTACCAAATGATTTCATTCTTTGTAGAGTCGGGGCCTTTTGATATGTTTTATTTAATGTATCTTTCATCATTTTACTATTATCTGTACGGTACGACGAGGACATTTTTTCTCTAGAGGGGCGTAAGCTGGGGAGGGTTCGACTAAGATCTTTGGAACTTTGGGATTTTTTAGGGATATTGGTGTCAGAGGACATGAGCTCTTTCATTTGTCTAGCTGCCGATGCAAATGGATCATAGTTATCATCCAGTCTGAAAATATATAAGAAGAAAAAAATGTTGAGCAACACCTCATAAGAGATATGTACAATCACACTAAATCACAATAGTTGAGGATAGACTGTCTTAGCACTAGGTTCTCTCTGACTACCGCTATGCAAGCTGAATAAAAGCTGAAGCCAAAAAAAGAAAAAATCTTAATAAGTGATATAAGTGACATAATATTATACATTTAGGAAATGACTTGTAAATTGTAATTAAAAATTAGTGCGGATTTCGATGTCTTGTGTATATACATAAAATCAGATTACTTATAGATAGTCAAAAAATTAAACTAAATAGGTAAAATACGCACTAATTTATCCAAAGGAAGGGAAAGGAAAGGACCATTAAACCTGTTGTTATCAATATGGGGCAAGTTTCAATGGCGGCACTTCTTCTCTGTTACCATCTTGGATCTCATTTATAATGAAAGTTCTATAATCATTATCTAAACGTTTTTGTTCACCTAACATTTTACGCTTCTTATTCACTTTGTAAATGTTTGACACGTTGCATTTACTTTTGGCAACATTTGCTGTACATTTGTTATTTTCGCATATTGACGGTAACTTCATCTCAGTGGATTCGTTTTGAGAATTATTTTCCACTGTAGGATCTCTATCGTAAAACTTTAATCCGTATACCGTTATATGTTCCAAGTCACATACATCATTTTTTATTTCAGCTTTATCATTAGTAGTAGCATCATCGTCGGTTACTTGCATAATTTCTTTTAAACTATTCTTTAGCTCTTCTAAAGTGTCAGAGAAAACAGGTTTAGGTAAATCATCTTGTTTCATACTGTCGTTGGAAGCGTTATTTAAACACTCTATAGAAATAGTATTAGGCGTGTGAATATTCTCAATACATTGTTCCATATCAGCCTTTTCTGATTCTTTCTTTTCATGGTCTTCAATCATTTTGTCAGTCAAATAAAGAAATTCTTCCAAGTCTGCAGCGTCTTCAGTGAATTTAGTGTATGTATCACCGCTGCCATGTCGACTTATTTCATTTTCCACGCTTTCATCGTTTCTTTCCTTCTCACCATCAAAGGAGTCTTCAAAGTTTTCTTCACTCAAATCATGTTCATAGTTATCTTCTATGTTTTCTATTGATAAATTAGAAATATTATCTTTCGTGTTTTCCAGTGAGTCTTGTTCTGGTTCGTCGGATTTCTTTTCAATTACTTCTTTTTCTTCCTTATTCACATGACTCTTTAGGTCTTTCTTTAAGAAAACCATATCGTCTTGAACTGGCTGAAGCACATTCACATCTGATTCATTAAAATTTTCCAAACTTTCAACGTCATCTAAATTCATATTTTCTTCAATTTGCTTTATCTCAATATCACAAGAGCTAGTCATATTTGGATTTTTGTATAATAATTCGACCATTGGATTTGAATCGTTTACTTTATTATATTTCGCTGAGGGTGGTTTAATGTTTTTATTTTGCTTCTTGCTCGATACTTTAGCATCAGTCTCGTGTATTACACACGGTATACATGGACATAGTAACTCCGTATTTATTCCTACCGACTGGCATTTTTTTCTTTGTGATACGTCTACACACTCTTCGAGGCTGTCCAAGCTTATTTTACTTTCTTTTATTATCTTGGGAGTTTCCTTTTTTACCTTGCGTTTTGTATTGGCCTTTTTTCTGGGAGTTGGCTCTGATAACTTAATATTAGATTCACAAATATTCGTTACAGGCACATCAATTGATTTATCATCGGCTACATTATCATTGCTATGGTTAGTTTTACTATCTAGCGTCAAACATGGGTCTTGTTCTATTTCTTTTAGCTTTAAAGCTTTAAGTTTTTTCGGTACAGGAATTTGACTTTTCGAAAAACATTCTTTTTTATCTACAGTTTTTTGAGGTTTCGCCTTTTCTTCCGTTTTATTTTTTCTTTCATTATATTTATTGGAAATTTCTTCGAGTTTTTTCAAATAATGCTTTTTCTTGGCGTTGAGTCTATTAACAGGTTTTTGAGTATCTTTTTTGTTTTGTTTTATATTAGGATCGGTATTTGTTTGTTGAATAGAGGGTTCTGGGGGTTCTTGGGCATCTCTACGGAAAAGGAAAGGAAGGATTTCAATAGACGTCGGTAGGGAACAAACAAGGAGACAGGAACGATATATCAATCATAAATTCTAAATAAAAATAATAAAAATAATTGATTATTGGGACGTACTCCTTCCTTTCCCCTTATTTGATGTAACAACTAAATACTTTTATACAATAATTAACATAATACCGTATCTACAAATAATATATTTACGTACATAGATACAAGCATCACAATAAAAAATAAATATGTTACCAATGCTATGGGTAACCCATTCTCTACCATTTTCTAATAGAGTAGAGAATTAATTAACCGGATGGATAATAAAAAATCCGGATAATGAAATGTAAGAAGAAAAGCGTTTTTTTGTAATAATATATAATATTGGGTTATAATTAATTATTAAAAACAACAAAATAAATCCAAATTATTAACTAAAATTATTTCTTATTAAATGTACTACTTTTAATAGACAGTAATGTTATCTACATTACTGTCTATTAAAAGTATAGATACATAATTTCTAAAATCACTAAAATACTGTAACATTAATCGTATAAAAAAGGGTTATTTATTTGGTTATTATTGAAGATATAAAGTTACTTGGTCAGGGTTGAGTCCGTATAACCGAAGGACTGGGATAATCAAGTTTCTACTGTATGTATATAAAAGTATACATATAAATTAAAAAATATATATATTTCATATCATACCTAGAGCTGCTAAGATCTCGTGCAAGTCTTGCTTGTCTCGCCTTTACATTGGCGTCGCCGGACGAGTTGTTTTGCGAAACTCTAGAATTTCTTATAACCGGCATATGAGGTGAGACGTCTTCATGACAATCGTTGCTGGATGTCGATTCTGCAAATATATTGTGTTAAATATTAATATGTAGTTTAATTTTTATGTAATTTTACTGATACTATGTTACTTAATCTGCTATATAATTATCTTTTAATAAAGAAAAAGAAATGTTAATAATTCTAAAAATATAAAGTACAAATAATAGTTAATATTCATACAAATTTGTCCCCCAGTTTTAAACTCCAAATTCATTTTCTTACACATCATTTTTTTTAACGCGATTTGGTGCGTAAAGCAATATAGAATAATACAAATATTAAAATGAATACTCGTACGTCATACTATAAATGTTCCAGTATTTTTCTTATACTTTTATACGTTTTATAACTTTTACAACTATCAATAACAATTATTATTATGATTATTTACCTGAAGCCCTCGTCCTAACATGCCTGTAGTCTCCGAACTCTCTGGGCGGAGAGATACCGCGGGTCGACTCGACGGATGCAGACCGGCTGTTTGATGATTTATCACGCGTTTGTGATGATCTGAAATTAGAATAATCCATTTATTACTCTCTAATTATTTAAACGCAGCCCCATCACCGTAGTCAGAGAAACCTGGTTTCAAGACACTTCATCCTCGACTTTCCTCCACACAAGATTGAGACATTGCGGGCTATATGAAGGAACTGAACGCCACTCTCCGTCTTATTAAATAGAGCGCAGATATTTAAGTAATTATTTCAGGATCGTTTCATCGAGTAGGAATTGAACCCACAACCTATCTACTTACCGTCTTTCATTATTTAAATAATAGGAGAGGCGTAACAAATATAACTTATAAACGTATCTTAAAGATAATGAAACAGTCATAGTGCAGTGGGAGAGCGTCAAATTGCCTACTGGCGTTGAGTTCACCTATGTAAAACAATGCCTCGATTTCGGGTGGAATATAAACACTATGCGGGGAAAGACGATGAGCTGCTTTCTTTTAAAGGTAAATTACAAGACAATCAAAGGTAAGAGAGATATATAAAGTAAAAGTGAGCTATAAAAGAGGCAAGCGGAGACCTCGGTTGACCTTTGAAACCAGTGACTCCGAATCACTATTTTCGGAGGTCAACCGAAGTCTCCGAATCAATGACACTGGAGGAAGGTCACGTAAAAGCCATAAGGACCCGAGGGCGTGTATGAAGAGGTTGATGTCAGTAGACGAGGCGCTATACTGGAGACTTTTTTGCACTCTCTGTGACGAATAGGTTTGAAAACGACATGTTAGATATTTAAGATATTTTGTACGTACACATAAAAAAAAGGTAAAGAAATTGATGAACTGATTTCCCATTGATGTCTATGGAGGAAAAATTTCGCACGAAAAAAAAAAAGGCTAAAAGCTACTAGCTACACTGCGTGCGTGCGTGCGTGCGTGCCCGAAATAAATGATTTTCATTTGCTCGCTTCGCTCAACATGTAAACGTCACCTGATTGCGCCCCTACTAACATTAATAGGATATGTATGTATGTAACCAACCGTCTCCCGCGCACAGGCGGCGCTTTGTACTGCGTCCTCGCGTTGAGCCGCTGCTTGGCGTCGGCTATGTGCGGCGGCGGCTGCGCGGGCGCCGCGGGCAGGATCTTCGCCTTGTCCGCGCACCACTCCACGTGACGCTCGAACGCGCGCACGCCGAACGCGCGTTGGCAGTGCGGACACTTTTGTAGGTCCGCTGCTGGCTACAAAAATATTTATATTATGTTGTTAATATTGTTAAAGAAGCGATTTGTATGATTTTAAGAATATAATGAATATTTATGATTTTACTATAGATAAACGAGTGGTTTTATAGCTGTAATATGATTATTGTAAAGTACTAGCTGTACTCGCGACTGCGTCGTAGAATTTACCAGAAGAGAAAATAAATGTAACCTAAAATATTCTGTATTTCATCAGTTTTCTGTGAGTGAAAGTCCTGTCTGTCCAGCTCTTCCAAAGGTTAGCCGGGGCAGACAGACAGACAAAAATTGTAAAAAAAATGGTATAAGTACCGTGTAAACATATATATGCGTTTAGTAAAGTAGTTTGCAATATTACAAACAGACACTCCAATTTTATTTATTAGTATAAATAAGAAAATGTAAATTAAGATTTCGTTAATTCACAATAGTTGCGGTTACGTAATACATATTTTAGGTAATAATCACAATTATTTAAAAACAAGACAAAGAGGCTGCCGTGTCACAGTTGAAGTCGTCGTGGCGCAGCTGGGCAGTGTCTGACTGTAAAGGTGACAGTTGTGGGTTCGATTTCCATTCAGGGAAAAGATTATTTATTATTTTCATTTCTCCGTTCTAGTATTAAAAACAAAGCAAAGCGTTATGTTCCACCACTCAACAAGCCAGGACGCGGACGGGAGGAAAGTGGAGAACGGAGTGTCTTACCATGCTATGTGGAAAAAACCTGAAGCAAGGTTTTTTATTTAAAAACAAAAAAAATGAGATTTTCGTTTACATAAGCATATAAATATATGTATGTGTATATACTTTCTATAGAAATAACTCGGTATAAAGATGAAAGCAACCACTGTTCATCGCAGACACTAATGAGAAGCAATTAACATAACAAAATACGCTTCAACAATATGCTTCACGACGATATTTTAAATGAGAAAAGGTCAGGCCTACAGAACTCGTCAGGCGTAGGTAACATCTTGCACAAAGAACCTTTATTTGAGCACTCGGAAACTTTCAAGTACAGGTAAAGATAAGTTAATTATTAAGAAATTATTTTTAGTATGCTCAAATTGCTATTTACCTACATACTTTATTTTAATTAAAATATTAAACTTCGTATTTATGGATACGGGCACAGTCAATAAAAATCTCAAGTACAACTTCTTCATTATATTCATAATAAGTAAATTAAATATTCTGAAGTATCAATAAAAAAAACTTCCTACTTTTTCCCAAATAGCAGAATAGACAAAGAAAACATAGTGCCATGAGACTCTGTTCTCCGCTTTCCGCCCAAAGTCGAAACATTGTTTGTAAGGTGATCAATCTCAAGCGCTGTGTCCTGGATACGAGAGAGAAGTGAAAATAATATATAATCATTCTCCTGAGTGGGAATCGAACCTACAACCGTCGCATTAATAGTCAGACGCTATCTCATTTCGCCATGTTGGCCTCGACTATTTTAATATAAAAAAAGTAAAATTAATATCACATAATTACCTTAGTAATTGCACTCCTAACTGAATGTGTCTTAGGTTTGATGGCAGCTTTGGCAGTGTTGGGTGGACTCTTCTCGAGGAAGGGGCTGTTTTCTGGAAGACCGAAATTCTTTGGCAAGTATTGTTCTAAATCCGTGCCTGTAAGTGTGGTACATGTTGTGAACATGCTACAGCGACTAGTTGCAATATGTGAACAAATCTCCATTTGTGATTACTTTAAAACTACTTATTTATAATTTTCAATTAATTCACGTGCATTTAATCGAAGACACAGAACGAAACAGATGTAATATTCATTTATAAGCGATCAAGTCAATATTATTATAAAGATGATTCACGATTAGCGAGTTAGATGGGCGATCGTAGGCGTCAGTTATCGAACTTAGCGCAACACACACGAAATATGCAAATGCAGCCCCGTTTACGATTGTGTTAAAGAATTGACATTATGTGTAAATGGAGTTCAATATTTTGAGTTCGAGACGCGCTGGTCGTTAGTGGGCCGAGTGTGGTCCCGGTGAATAGTATTAAGGTAACTTGACCGACCTTGTATTTTAATATTCTTACCACGCCTATCTGTACTTTGATCCGAGCAGAAGATAGTAAGTAGGTAAATATCGTATATTAGGTGAACTAAAAAATGTTTTACACAAGTTGTTTTATAGGAATTTATAAGTTATCAACTAAGTCTATTCAATATGGCTTATATCCATTCATCCGAAAGAGGATATTAAGATCAAGTCAACTTTCACGTTTGTTGCCATTTATTCCAGTACACGTTCAAATACAAGTATTTCACTAACCGTATCACAATTGTAGGTCAATACAGATTTACGATTCACGTCAAAGTGTCTTTCAGATTTAGTATCAACATGGAATACGAAATTACCGAATAATGCAATTTTGTTAGTAGTATGTTCACATTTACCATAACAGTTAATTGGCATAGAATGCAATGTAAATGGTCCACTCACCAAAACCATTACCGGTGTCTGTGGCCAGCTCTTGTTACCCACAAAATACAAGGTTTATATCAATACACTTCTAAGTTCTAAATAAAGCGTGCCGTACAAAGTGAAAACAAACAAATAATCACACACAGATCACATCAAAAAGATCTACTAATGGTATTGTTCTATTGTCTGGCTTGATGTAAACAACTTGGATTCCTTAATAGCGCTTAGTTAACAAACATCCCCAATACGTAACCACCACCAGCACGGTTAATTTCTAAATATTTAATACTATTTCAAAACAAAGATATTAAAATGTCTTGGTATGCTATATTCATATGTAAGAAACACAACTTAAGTAATTACCTTCACGTCGCTGTCTCGAAGAGTCGAAGGTTTTTCGTTTTTTTACGGTCATCTTTTCGCAGATCTTGACATGCTTCGATAGTGAGGCGGGAACAAATGTGCGACCACATACTGGGCATGGCGACAATGGCAGTGGACCAGATGGCTCAGGTGCAACTGGGGCTATTGGGGTCGTGGGCACTGGCGGTGAGGGAGGTGGCCCTACTCTTGAAGGTGGTGGAGTGCGAAGTATTGGCCTAAACGACTCGTTTCCACTTGGAGATACCGGTTCTGGAGATTCAGGTGTAGCCGCTCGAGAAGATTTGGAAGACTGCGGTAGTTCTTGGTGCTTTTTGCCTAGAAACAATGTATTTTTTATATAAACAAAACTATAATACACAAAAAATATAATAAGAAGATTATTTTAAGTTTAAAGCGTGCGACGCTCAGTTAGAACAAATATTTACAAGCGTAGGCTGCAATACATGACTATAAATCAAGACGTTTTTATAATGATGCTCGCGGCTTCACCGCGTTAACTACATAGCTGTTTCATTATATTGCAACCCTCGGGGGTGGATTTTTAAAAAATAAAGTAGCCTATGTTTAAGTTTGGATTATTAACTATATATATGCCGAAATTCATTACTATCGGTCAAGCGGTGTAGATTTTTCATATAAAATTTCATCCCCTATTTCAACCCTTTAGGGGTTTATTTTTGAAAAAATAAGTAGCCTATGTTAGACCCAGTCACTTTTACTACTTTCATTCTAAATTTCATCCAAATCGGACCGGTAGATTAGCCGTGAAAGCGTGACAGACAAACACACAGACTTTCCCATTTATAATATAAGTATGGATAAAAACAGTTCGTAAATTTAATAATAAGTTATATTTTACTATGACTTAACAAATTCAAAATACATTAATTAGGTACTTCTCAATGTCTTTACTCGTAATTTTACTAAAATTCGGTGTGAAACATGTGCAAGGGCACAGAAGGTAAACATGACGTAACCCCGACTACAACCTTCAGATCGATTTGAAAAATTACTAGCATAGAATCACGCGATTTTCTACCATTAAAAGGTAATTACGAATGCAAAAATCCACTTGACTACGACTTTAATAGCATATTCTTTTTTTATTTCTTTATCTTAATTTCATGCGGCATTAAGTTCTGTCACTTAATACGCGATGTTCCGATTTCGGGCGGGATGTGGAGAACGGAGTGTCTTAACACTAGGTTCTCTCTGAGCTCTGAATATATTGCTATGCGGCAAAAGGTGCAATTTATCCAAATCATTATTTTATTTGTTCTCGCCGAAATGATTGTCACCTTTCTTACCAACTTTAGCTACAAGCATTAATGAATAAATTCAAAGGCTCCTATTTTTGTATTCACCTAATAGGTTCAAACTCGACGTTGAGTAGCCGCTTCCTTTTCATAATCACATACAACGACACCCGATTCCGGTTTTGTCGACACACCTTTGCCGCCCAATTTTACATAATGTGCTTTATGCTATATTAAAGAATTTCATTCAAGTACAAACCAGTTCTACGACCTTGAATAAATTTATATAAATACCAGCTATTTGATTGTGAAAAAGTGAAAATAAAAATTTGGAATAGCTCATTAATATTTATATTTACAGATTAAAACGAAAACAACAAGTTGACTATGATTATAAGAATATAAATTAACCGAATTTTTCAAAAATTCTTAGAATGTAGATAAAAATTGTGGTAACAGCAAAAAATTATAACAAGTTGGAGTAGGTTTTTTTTAAAGATTTTTATGTCTCCATAGGTTTGAAAGATGTTCAACAAAAACCTTGGAATGTTTGGCCATTTACTCTTTATTTTTAACCATTTACTCTTTATTTTTAACACATTATGACCTTTCCAAGAAGATATTTACCATTCTCAATACTAAAGAGAATAAATCCGATAATTATGCTGAGCACATCGCTCACGCGTGCCATGAACATAAATTGCTACAGGTTTATTTAACATGAAGGCTGGTAACAACTAACAAGCGGACCGCTGTCTGCCGTCTCCGAGTCCGAAACACATCAAAGGGCTTAGTGCAAGTAACGAGCGCTGAGCAAACAACTTCTCGTATTACTGCGTCTGAACAAAAACTTCTTAATAAGATTTCGATAAATATTATTTACTAACGATCAAAACATAAGGAAATAAATAAGTAAGGTCGAGACTCAAAGTAAAAAAGTACAACAAAAAACGAGTTCGAAAAACATCTTTAATTAATGCCAATCTTAAGAATTTAAAGCACGCTGTTATAATTATGTGACATGTGTTAGTATTTGTTACTTCTTTACATTGGACATCACCTAAAAAGTAACGTTTAAATAATTCATATGGACAAAGCAAATTTGTTTATAATTATGTGGAAGAGGACCTAAGAAAGCTTACATTTGAAGTAAAAAGGAGTAGCCAATAAGTATGAAAAGGACATGTTTTTTGTAAAGTATATATTTTTTATTCCTATTTTTGTAACCGAGAAACGAGATATTGTTGGTCCTACGTGTCAAGTTTACATAATATTATGGACAATATTGAAAGTAAAGCTGAACTTTTGCGAGTATTTATTACGTTATGTTTAATGTTCATAACTTAGTACGCTCTGTTAATTGATGCCGCGAGATACAGCTGGCCTTAATAATTCTCAATTACGATACCATCTTAAAAATGGTCTATGAAATGTTTACTGATATCAAGATAATATTTGAGGCTGTTATCTGAAATGCCATCTTAGAAGTGAGGGATAGACAAGAAAGAAAAAAATTAATGACTCTTAAACGACAAAGTAAGGCTAAATGTAATATTACAATAGCGTGACATGTAAGAAACTACAACGGCAGGACATAACGTGTTCCTGTGCTAGGCGACACCTGGTACAAGAAGGGATAGATTACATTAGGGTGTCACCTTTGCATAAAGACACCTACCTAATTGTACTTTGATTTGAAACTTTAACATAAACACAAATTTTCCTTGCAAATGCAAATGATATAGTTTAAGTTTTAAACTAAATGTATGTATAGTAGTGGTGCAAGAATTAGTATAACTACAATTTGCATCATTGCTTTCAAAAGTTTTAAAATGTTAAAGAGTGAGTGAGAGATACACCAAAATTCGTGATAAGCTTAAAATAGGTCATATACTTAAGCTTAATTATTATTTAAGGTTTTAAATGTATCGTTATTGTTATATTAACATAGTTAGGAGGTGTTTGACAAGTTACACAATTGTTGTTAATTATATTTACGTTCAGGAGTCATTTTTTTGTTGTTTTAGTCAGGTTTTTTAGATTTGTTACAAAAAAGGCGATATCTTGAAAGTTGGGCGGAAATTAAAGTACAGTATGATTACATTACTAGGTTTTCTTAGTCTACAAAATATCACGCAGAAGCTGTTCAAAACACAAAAGTATCCGTGGACAATAAAAAAATGTAGGAAAGAATTCTAGGTATTTTGAAATATATAAAGAGTAAACTTCAAATGTTTTCCAAACTGAAATTATTTTAAAGCAACCTAAATAACAAAAAAACTTTATAAGTAATAAGCAATATCAGGAGGCAAACATATAAGGAAACACAGCATAAAAATATAAGATAAAAAAGAAAATAAAAATGACAACGTATTCTGCCTTTGCTATAAGTATAATGCAGAATAAAAGTTCTATTCAAAATTATTATAAATATGGATAATATGTTAACAACTGTATAAACGACTCTTTGAAAACCTAATAATTGTTACGAAAATTAATTTATTTTAATTGTAACAGAAAGCGTAACTTATAGTCGTACTAAATCTATGCATTATACCCGAAAACGCAATAAAGCGCAACATTTAAATTACTCTAACATGAGCTAATATCAAGATGAAAGGTTGCACGAAGCAAGAATTTGGTGGTTACTAAACAAAAGATAATATATGAGAAAGTCACGTTTAGTAGCCATGAATTAGATACGTCTCTTGTGCAATCACCAGAAATAAAGAAATATTATACTTTAATGGTATTATGTATCCAACGTATCAGAGTCATCGATCAAATGAAATGCATCTCTCTCGAAGACAAACAAGTGATTGGTAGAGTTAGATAGCGTTGACCAATGAGTAATATAATAAACATAGTATAAATATTATACGTACTTAGTATAGATAAGTGGGTCAATTTATACAGACAATGATGTCCATCAACTATCTTATAAATATAATAATTTTCTATGAAATAAAAAATCACATTTTATTATAATTCATCCGGCCGGCAATCCATAATGGAAGACCCCAATGGACTCGTGACCCTAATAAAACGTCACATCAATTTCCAATTCTACGCATTGTCCACAGACCGCAGACTATACTCATGTAGACAGGCGACGTGAGAAAAAAGACTCCCACGGTGGTTTAGACATTAAATACTTCATTAGACAATGTCGGACACTTTCTTCAGAAAGGTTACGTTATGCAGCATCTTTATACGAAGCATAGGTGGTATTCGTGGGAACAAGAATGTATGTGTTTAACAAACGTTGCAGTTTACTTAACTCGTTTACGGATGTTACGTAAATATTAATAGTTCAAATGTAAAACTGCTGCGATCTTTACAAAAAATACTCTATTTTTTTTTTATCTAGGAGTTAGTAGGAATTTTTTATATATTTTAATGCAGTCAAATTTAACCACTACTAGCTGTGGATAATTCTGTGTATAAGTCTATATTAAAGTAGTCGTAATCCTTAGTACATCAGCTACCTGCCAGTAAAAGTCCTGTTAAAAAATCTAGCCAGTCGTTTCAGAGATAAGGAAAATACGGAGAAAGAGACATAAATTGTAATAAATGTTATTTTAGTATAAGTACCATGTATTTGTTTTAGTATTATAAACATACACTCCAATTTCATTGATTTATTGTAATATATATTTTTTAATTTCATCTATTAATGAAATTAAAAAATATATATTTGACCAAAATAATAAAATAAGTAAAGCTAGTGTTCAGACTTAGCTTCGTGCATCTTACTAACACGAAAAACAAACTGAAAATATTCTCAAGACAGGGAAAGCAAACTGATTCATATTTCCAATAGACAAATAGAAATCTCTTCATGCTTGGTGCGTCGGAATCGTACGCGATTTCATATTGAAAATTAATATACAGTCTCAAATAACGTTTTCAATGAGAGTTAATGTCGATATAACTAACAAGTTCAATATTAAATAATAAATACCAATGAATATACAGTACTTAAAATAAGACCCTTACTTCGAATTTTCTTGATGACGGTGAAAATAATACAATTGGGGTTTAGTAAATTGCCACGATTGGGGTGCGCTGTGATAAAACAATAATATTATGCTAACTTTAATTAATTTATTTGTTAATTATTTATAAAAAAGAAGATCGTTAATGCATAAAAACAATATTTCCTAAGTCTTGAAAGGAAGGAAAGTCATCCTGTAATCGAATGTTTGTAGGTTCGATTCCCACTTAGGACACATGGACACATATCATAATTTATTTTTCTTTCTCCTTTCTAGTGAACATGACTAAGTTGAGGTTCGTTATTTAACACGCAATGTCTCGAATTCGGGTGAAAACTGGAAGACGGAATGTCTGCACTAGGTTCTCTTAGACTACTCTGCTATGAGAGAAAAAAGAATGAAACGGGGGAAAGTCATCAAAAGTTATACTAAAACTTTTTGAACTTAATAAATAAAGTAATTTAATTAAGCGTGGAACATCGTTTGCTCTACATAGCCTAACTTTATTGACTGAATAACTTATTTTATTTTAAGTACTATAGAGACAGTTATGTAGCTTGTACCCGGCTCTACAATGCAGACCTCATGTTAAACGCAGGTCCGCATACGCGCTGACATAGCTCTATGATGTTATTGCTAGAGTTCGCCTTCTATTAGAGATAAGACTCAAGCTTTAAGAACGATGTAGTATTTTAAGTGTATGAAAATATAGTATCAAAATTCAACAGTCACATTTAGTTTCTGTTTAAAAACTTCCTCGCGCTCCCTTTAGATTTATATATGATACATAGATAGGCAACGATGGCAAGTTTAAGTATCAATAAGTCTTCAAAGTACCTAGAGTGTATATTTAAGTGGGTAGTTTACGTGATTGGAAGTTATAAATATACCTACTTAAAACTTTAACCCCTTTTCCAACTACGATTGGCGCATAATAAGAAAGGTATTTTTGCTATCAGCCGCACTCAGAGAGCTTTAACTGATATTAAATAAACACGGTGTTTCAAATCAATTGTAATAAACGTATAACGTCGACGCACGTAGATGTGGAACGCATATCTTAGCAATCAGAACGCTTGGACGATTTAAAACAGACGCGGGTTCAAATCCCGCTGCGAACAATGTAAAAAAAAACATTTTTATAATAACTATTATTCATTTTTATAATAACTATTATTTCTGTGTTAATAGTTATGATTATTGTTTTTTATAAATATGTTTGGTTTACAAGAATTTCTTTTAATAAAAAGATTTAAATAGTTTTTTAATGTTATCTTACAAGTAATCAACAATTTTATATCCATTCGGGGATTCACGCGTGATAAGTTTTAACTGTGGAACTAAATAAAACGTAACATTTCTAACACAAATAGAACTGGAAAAATAACAGGTTAACAACTGTCTAAGCGAAGACGAGAAGATGCATATTTGAATAGCTGACTCTATTATTAACCGAGACACATTTTAATTACTTTTTCAATATAAAAAGAATATCTTTATTTTGTAGCTTCACGCTTCTTCTCGCGAAGTCAGAGAGAAACTAATGTTAAGACACTCCGTTCTCTACCTTCTGTTCAAAATTGAGACATTATGTATTACGTGGCGGAACTTAACACCGCCCAGAAAAGGTTCTTAGGTACCAGGGCGAAGAAACAAAAAAAATAATGAAAGCTCTATTCAGACGCTGATGATAATGTGTTTATTTTGATTATAATTATAAAAATAATTGTGAATGTTTTAGCCTTTTTTTTTATTTAAAATATTTTATTATATGCTTTTCATAGAAGAACTAAAGACCTGCCTATAATTTTTTTTTAATATAGTTGTTTAAACAGTACTTTTTCCTAACGTTAAATATGTTTTATTTTATATTACAGTATAATATATTCGATGCTAAAATATAAACATTCTAAATTAAGCATATTAAAAAAACCTGTCAATCATTTAAATCGGTTATTAGAGTTTATTTCTTAGAAGAACACATATTAGCGGAATCATTTTTATTAATTATAGTATCAGAAAGTCAATTAAATTCTCTTTAATAGATAATTATATAACATTAGAAAGTGTCAAAATATATAATTATATATTTAGATGTCTTTAAAACCATATCTAGTCTAGCGAAAAGGCTAAAAGGCTATTTAAATTTTAAATGTTAATTTATGTATGTCCTATTACAAATCTATGCAAATTAAAGAAATTGGAGCATCTGTTTGTAATCTTGAAATAACCGCCTTTTACAAAATGCATAAA
The DNA here is from genome assembly GCA_019049465.1 of Dryas iulia moderata. Taxonomy (NCBI): domain Eukaryota; kingdom Metazoa; phylum Arthropoda; class Insecta; order Lepidoptera; family Nymphalidae; genus Dryas; species Dryas iulia. The sequence continues at coordinate 8,252,260 of CM032431.1, forward strand.
TAAACGATACATATAACAACATACAAAATAACAGTTTTTTGCATTACATATAACAAAATAACATATTTTTCCAATTTTTGTCTATTTGTTCTGTCTAATCTTTGGAACGGCTGATCCAATTTTGACAGGGTTTTCACTGGCAGATGTAATAAGGATTAAATTAGACTGCTTTTATTTTAGAATTATAACTTTTTTGTTTGTTTAACTCCAAGCGGACGAAGTCGCGGGCAAAGCTAGTAATGTATATAAATACTAGGTGTCGCACGTCATATTATGCTTAAGTTGCTGCCACCTTCGATGTATATTTACATTTATTTCAACGCGGATTTTATTTATGCTATAAAGCGAAGGTCAAGCGTAATGATTACAAAATAATAATTATAATTTTAAATGACTTAAGACCGACTTTATAATATTTTACTGAACCAGTACGTTATACACAACAAATAAGATTTTATATAAATTAAAAATTGAATACCTCACCTGTTTTTCTATTTCCACAAAAGCAAGCTAACATTGTTAAAAGGAAATCTTCGGAAAATCTTCACAAATTCACAAAAACAAGCAACATTAAGCGCGCTATCTTGCGCACTGAACACAGCACAATAAGTTTAAATAGCGAACTATAGCGCAGTACCTAACACGTGCTTATCACTTGGTTTATGCCTTATGCTAACTCAGTTTGCTTCGGTTATCTCGATACCCGTATTAAGCTACTTATATATGTACCTATACTTCATATTACAGGGACACTTAAAAATTGAAACACACGAAAAGACTGTTCACGACACACCGGCGCAAGAGCTAATGTCTTGAAACATTGCTTGTCACTCCACATAACACGATACGCTTACCAAATTAAATTACTTGTAACTAATCACTTTAGTTAACGTTTAATTTTTGTATAGGTTAAGATAAATCACACAACAAATTAGTGCTCGCGGCGGCAAATTCAATTACCGAAGATGTCGCACTAAATAAAAACATCCCTTTTAGCTGTCAAGGGGAATTTATAACGGTTTTTAAAATCATTTCTCGAGTGAATGTTATTAAAACATAAAGTGCAGCTGTTCATCTCAAGCGGGGTGCGTTAAGTGAATAAAAACTTACAAGACCAGCTGCGGTAGCGTGAAGATATGTGATTTAATAAAACGTGCGCTGTAAACAGTTGAGATAGGAATGTTCGCGAAATTTTCTCAAATTTTCATAATAACATTATCGTTTGGTATAAAGCGTGATTTATGATACTTTTTAAAATCGCATGCGTATGGATACTCTAATGTTATATATTATGTGATCATTTTAATTCATTATGCTTCTAATAACTGTATAACATGATGAACCAATTAAATAACCAGATAAACCAAAGTAAAAATATAAATTTGATTAAATTTGGCAGCTCTATTCATTTACAATAATTTCATTCACAATATTAATTTTCATTTTCTAATCAAAAAAAAGAAATATAAAAATGGTATTAGCTACAGTATTACAAGAATGTAAAGTTATTAACTTTTTACCATACCTTATTATGATCAACTTTTTGAGCGCAAATAATCGAAATAACGTCGAGGAAGATGATTACATAATAATTATTACTTAGAGAAGAAATTTTCCTTACAGCGGGCTTATAAATTTAGTTACTAAGGCATTAATTCACTTAGATAGTGATAATAAAGAAACAAATATTTGTTGATGGACGAACGGATGAAAATTGGTTGAAGTGTCCATTAAGAACACTTATATATCCATCACTTATAAATCTGATTTGTGCACTAAATACATTTGAATTTAAACATAACTGCAAACATGTGACAATAGTGAGTGAGTCTAGATATAAAAGCTTGTAAAAAGTTCTCACGCTATTAATAATCAAGTGAAAACAAAAGCATACCTTTTTTCGAACCAAATATTGATTTCAGTTTCGATATAGTCCGTTTCTTCATTTTCGTATTTATCACACTACGATTTAATTATACACAACACTATTTTGAACATTAGATCACATCAGACAAAAATACACTCTATAGATCTGTACGTCCTCAAGTTTTTAGGTAGTGAATGCTTTTTGCTCCTTTTGCCGCTCTTATTTCCGTGCTACGAAAATAGGTCCAACGCTATACTTGCATCGGCGCAGGCGCATCACTCATACGTATCACTACAATCACTGTTCTGTTGCATATAAAACAAGCACTAAATGTATAACTTCAGCATGTAAACGTTATGTGTGCTAGTAGGCTTACAGTAAACAAAGTTCGCGTAACCGAGCGTCACTTGGGCATTATCTGTGTTCTACTCACTCTTATCACATGTGTATCATATGAACGTATACAAATATTGATAAAAATTCGGTACAAAAGTGTACTAAAGTTACTTGAAAACTTCTACAGATTATAACATTTGTGATTTTATTAAAACTTTAAAGTTGACTAAAATGTCACACGACGATAGAAAACTAATTAATACACAATAATCCCGCTGTTATACTGTAAATTAAATGATGACCCAATATTTCAGACGGTCACAATCCGAACGACGGCCATTCGAGATCGTGTTATAGCCGCAACTGATACTGAATACGCAGCGGCGTACGCGCACGCGTTGCGGGCGGAATAATAGTGTTGTCCGCTGGGCCCTGTACGCACTGTCACAAAAATCGCTATAAAGCTATGTTCTTATTTCCGTTTACAAAACCTCGTTTCCGTTGATACCCAAACAAACATTGGAATTAAACTGATGTACATATTTCACGGTGATGGCTTTTGAAGCGTCTCATAGGCACAGTGGTGACAACACCGGAGACATCGTATCCGTTGGTCTTTTTTAAAAATGGAATTAATGAGTGCCACTTTCGAGAAGAGCCATTCCATTCACTGGGAAGGGCGAGCATAAATCACAAAGGGTGCGACAGGACTAGGCTTACAATAGAAAGAGACAAAATATGCGAGGAATTTAAAATGTTTCCGTTAAAAATTTTAAGCTGTCTACCGCTAATTATATTTGAGTCATAAATTATAAATATAAAATGTTAATCTAGTTAATTGTTAAAAAGATTCTCTATCACTTCTTATCGCAATACAATATTTTAATAGTATCCTCGAGTAACAGAGTCGCCCAAGTATGAAACAGCGGTCCTGACTTGCATCACTGCGTTTAAGCTACCGTAAAACACCTTAGTAGCAAGAATACTAATGTATTAGAACAATATTATCTTTTAAATTATACTAATTGAGTATTTGTGTATTAAGTTTATTAACTTATAAGTCATCTTTAAGTAAACTATGTATCTAAATAAAGATAGTATTAAGGCCATTGAGGTAGTGTAACAGCAACAGATTGTAAACGGGGTGGCTATGACAAGACGAAGGGACGAAGCAGTGTTAAATTCCGCACTCAACACGAAATGTCTAGAATTAAAGAAAATATAAGATTTTTGTGACTATTCAATTCTACATCTTTATTTGTACATATAAATCTACAAATAGTATGTACCTGTCTTTAATACATAATTACTAGTAATGTAAATTTGCACTCGTAATTTGTTACGCTAAGAAATCATCGATGAATTAATAGAACATTTACGTTGGTAATTACGTATAAGTATAAATGTAAATCATTTTCACTAGTATTTCTAGTGAAATTGCATTATTAGATTCTTTTATGGACATAGTATATAATATAACTAGAGTAAGTACTCAATCCGCTTGCGATACCTGGAACATTCTTTTGTTTACATTACGGCCGTAGGTGTTGATAAATTTAGTATAAACACTAAAAATACTCTATGGAAAATAACTTATAATGTGCATGGTGATTTAGTCAGTGAATAATTCATAACAAATGACTATAATAGTACACGATTATTACAAACCGGTAAAGGATCTTGTTACGACAAAGCTTCAAAAGGACATGAAATGTAAGACAGCTCTTTGTATCACATACGTAAAAGGGCTAAGAAGATACTTCGCGCAACAGAAATTTTTAGAGCATCACGTTCACGATCAGTTAAGATTATAGAGTAATAAAATATGCAGTCCGGTTTCCTTCGGACAGGTTTTACGGGGCTCATTCAGCATTCAAAACAAGGAAGTGATGTAATGAAGTCGCACGTGTAATCACATTGGATCTAAACGTGTGAGACAATGCACGATTTCGTAATAAAGTCACCGAATTAAGCTTCGCAGAACACATCTCAGTATTATACAATCAAGTCAAAATTTAACATAATTAGCTATTTTTCGGATGGTAAAAAGTTTTTATTTTTATTACATTTTATAACATAATAATCAAATTTATAAAATTGACACATTTACGTGTCTTTATACAGTATGAAACATGTCATACAAAATATGCAATTGGATGTGATTGTAAGTAATTAAATATATATAATTATGTGAAAACAACAGGTATTACAAATCAGTGGGTGGTCGCCATGGACAACTGACACTTAGCGACGTGTTATGTAATCTGATGCCTCATGGCACGAAAATATAACAATTCCATATTATTATTTCATTATGTTTTATTTTAAAGAGTGATTCTGAAATCGTTTTTAAATTAATTATTATAGTCCTATTTTTATAAAACGCTTTGCTAAAATAAAATACACTTTATAAAAATATATTATTATATATTTTTTTAAAAACATTGAGTATTTAATGTAAAGTGCAAATTTCCCATTTCCCACTAAACGTGTTATTTTCATAAATTTCAATAATGTATTAAAAAATATTTTTAGAATACTAAAAGATGCACGTTGACGGTTTAGTTAGTAGGTCAGAGCGCTTGGACAGTTTCGATTGGAAGGTTTCCAAGAGCGCGGTTTCGAATCCTGCTGCGTTCAAGTTTTCAAAAAACGTTTTTCATTTTCATTTTTTCTCCTCCTTTCCTTAGTAATAATATTTTAAAAATATTTATTTACAAAAGTAAATAAACGCCTTACAAAATAATGACATGAACATATTTACTAATAAAATTTTTGTTTAGCATTTTGCAACACTACTTGGTATATAACAATCTATACTAATATAATAAAGAGGTAAAGTTTCTAAGTGGGGAACGGAGTGTCTTAACACTAGGTTCCCTCGGCCTACCCTGCTGTGTGCGGGATACAGCGTGAAGCTAAAGTTTCTAAGTTTGTTTGTAAGGGGGGGTAATCTTCGGAAATACTGAACCGGTCATGAAAATTCTTATCATTCACAATTAGAAAGCCACACTATTTAGGCTGTATTTATTACGATTAAACAGAAAGTTCAGAAAATCATAAAAGGGGCTCGAATAGGAAATAAAAATCGCCAAACATGTGGAAAAGCCGCGAGCGGGTCGCTAGTTATTAATATACTCAGGAATAAGTTGCTCTATTATATATACATATAAAAAAATATATAAAATATGAGAAGAACATGGGCAATGCAAAAACCGTAATGTGCATAGATGCCGCTACGATGTGACTATAACTCTACCTAATATATCGCTTTCTAATGAAATGATTTGCAACGGCCTAATGTATAAGACGTGACTATAGCATACTCATGTCATTTGAACCAAATGTCCGTCGTGTTCGTGACGAATCCAAAGCTAGATTAAAGCTGTGATACTTGTACGTCACAAAAATATATGCAAATCTATTGAAATGGATGTACTATATACACACTTTCGCTCTACCATCCACTCTACATAATTTATCTATATCTACAAGTAAATAAAATTGAAGTGTTTTTTAATATTAAAATAACAGTTTTTTACTAAATGCACAAGTAGGTAATACACAGTATATACATATATCAAAATAATATACTGTTAAAAGAAAAAAAGTTCAAAATTCGCTTGTTGAAGTTTTAATAAAATGTCTAATGAGATAATATAAAAATTAAGTAAATAAAAACAAAATAATCGATTAATTCTGTACGATAAAGATCACAAGTTATAAATTTGGAACATAACTACAATATTCGTACCCCTCATTAAAAAAGAAAGGCCGTCGTGGTGCAGTAGGACAACGTCTGACTGAAACGAGATGGTTGTGGGTTGTTACTTCATCGGGTGAATTTAAATATCTTCACTCTGGTACCTAAAAAAAAGCGGGGCGTTGAGTTCCGCCACTCAACCCGTAATGTCTCAATTTTCAAGCGGAAAGTGGAGAACGGGGTGTCTTGACACTAGGTTCTCTCTGACTACCCTGCTATGACGCAAAAAACCTGAAGCTGCAAAAAACAGCGTAGGCAAAAATTGATTTTGCTTTGGGCTATGTTACCTGGGAGACACAAACACGACATATGGGTACATAAACTTAGATCAAGAACTTATAAAGAAATATTTAATTACGTCATGCATTGCAAACTTAAAAAAATATATATTCTAAGAACTGATTAAGTAGCGCTAAGCTTTTGCAAATATCTCAACGTTGTACAGGTGAACGTGTTAACTTCCAACTCACAACTTTTCGCATGGTCAAACGTAACTCGACGTGGCACCGACTCCGTGGTGCGCCACGTAGACGATCATCAATGCTTCGATGAGTAACCATTGTTGCACAACGTTATCCAGAATTTAATTGTGCTTGTAGCAATATATTACTTTCCTATTAAGTACTTTGAAGAGTAAAAAGCTTATTTTTCTTATCTTATTATTGACGCAACAAACAAGACCGACAGGACAATGACTTATTGAAAAACGTTCACAATTATCGTAATAATGAAATAACGCGCGTACTGTGCTCACTTAATACTTTCAGATATTATTTAGAATTTAAATTTAATATCGTACACCACTTTACTAGCTTTATTGATCACTAGCAACCATCTCCTAGTTACGCCCGCGTGAATTGAAGTTTTAGCCAATTTAGTAAAAAATATTTTATAGCAATTTTGTCGAACAAAATTTGAATCGTAGTAACTCTTTTATTTAAGGATGGATTTAAATAAAATAAACTGTAAGGGAAGATTAGCAAAAAACAATAGTTATAACTATATTGAAATCGGCTTAGCCATCCCCGAGATTGGCGTGCACAAACAAGTTTTCTGGAAAACAGTAATTTAGAAAAAGAAATGTTTTGAGTTGTATTACATTGATAAATGCCCCCAATAACAACACTTTCCCAACATTTTTCTTCTGATCAATATGTAATGTAACTACTACATTTTATTATATGTATAGATATCACGTTGCTAAAGCTTTATTGTTCATGATGAATCTACTAAGCATAAGGAAAATCGCTACGACTTACATACCTATATTTAAATTAATATTTATAAATACACGTTTTTTAACATAAGTTAAAGAGGTTTACAAAATTTACAACATAAGTTGTAAATCTCGTTTCGTTTGTATTTTAATTTGTATTTAAAAAAATCAAACAGATTCTTTGTTTTAAATGAAATAAAAATACCGTAAATGTATGTTTAAAACGCAGCTCTATTATTTTGCACAATATAAAATCTCCTCCATTAATATAAACATGGATTGTAACGAACATAAAGTATTCGACTCTTCATCTGAATTTCAAATACTAAAATATGAAACCTCATACCGTACGACTCTGACACAAATTCGTAATTAATAGTTGACCCATTTTCTTTGCTTCTTTTCACATTGTATCGTAGAGTTACCAAGTAATTATTATTTGTTACCATTTGATTGCAGAAAGCTTCAAGTCAGGTTATTGATCCCGTACAATCATACCTACTCGTATTGTGCAATTCAAACGGTAAAAATGCAATGAAATATAGGTCATATAAATCAATTGATCAATGATGCCGATTTCCTATTGACCTGAATACAGAATCGACTTGAGATTACAAATTAAGTCAATACATTTCATTATTTTAAGATGAGCTTTTTTATATATTCTTTTTAAATTATTATGTTAACTTTAAGAGGTAGCCGTGATAAAAATGGACAGCGTCAGACTGCAAATGGTTGTAGGTTCGATTCGCACTCAGGGGAATTTATATATTATTTTACACAACACATATTACTTGTCTTTATTCGCTGTGTTTACAAAGCACAGCGTTAAGTGCCGCCACTTAACAAGTAAAATTTCGAGCGGAAAGTGGAAAACGAAATGTTATGACACTAGTTTCTCGCTGACTATCCTGTATTGCGCAAAAAATCATGAAGTAGCTTTTTTTTAAGCAATTAATCTTATTGTTTATTTCATAATCATATTTTTTAATATATCTAAGGCCATATCTAAATAGATGCTGCTTAGAATGGAATCTCGATTTCTGTATATGTAAGCGTAATAAATTTGATCTTCATCCTAATTTGAAACAATGTGTTTTTGTTGAAGACTTCGTTCCGACGTCTAGAGTCAATGCACTTTCTTACAACGAGGACAGAAGACTACACGCGAATCGGATCAGAATCACAAACGATGTTATATTTGATAATTTAAGTTATCTTAGGATAGCATTATTGTATTTTCGAAAGACTTTTTACTCGGAAGTCATTAAAGTAATTTGAATTAAATATTTTCCCACTCCCACGATTCGACTCCATCCGAAAAAAAAATATAATTTATTTTGTAAAATATTAACAATCGAGAACTTTTTATAACTTTCAGAATTATATTTTCATATTATCTATACAGTTAAATAAGATTGGAGCGTCTGTTTGTATTATTAAAATAACCGCCTTTTACTATTTGCATACACGATACCAATGCCAAAATTACATTTTTCACAATGTCTTTATTTGTCTGTTTGATCCGGCTAATCTCGAGAACGAAATCAGCTTACTGCAGTTGAATAAGAAGTAACTTGATTATTATTATTTGAGAATTATAACTTTTTCATAAATTCCACGTGTCAAAGACTAGCAAACTTACAAATTGGTCCATCTCACTTGATATAAAATTATATTGCGAATCAATTGTATCGAGATTCGTTCAATGACATCAACAAAAATTAGCGGTCATTACAAAAAAATATCACTCCAAGTGGGCGAAGTCGTGAGTCCTACACAAAGACGGATGAGTGGGCATTTTGTACTGCTATAACACTTGTTAAATATGTAAAGAACCATCAATGTATTGAAAAAAGCATCTAATCGCTTTCACCAGTAATTGATTGATGGATCCAATCATGATTGGACATTCTTGAAAATAGCGAATCTATTGTATGTGCTTTTTAAATATTATTGGGTGATATATTATTCATTGAACTATTGACACGTGACATCTCAATAAAATAGTTTTTTTTTTATTTGAGTGATCTTTTATATTGGAAGCTGCGGTTTTGAGTATTATTTTAAACAAAACTCGGTAGTTTTTAATCGTTTGTTTAAAAATACTGCATTTTGTACACACTATCACGGTTTAAAATATAAAAAATAAGGGGAAAATATTTTAAGATGTCACATTGTCGTCGAAAACAGACGACATTTTCACATTAACTACTTGTTATTTAATAGGTCTTAGATAAATAAATATTTTAGCATTAGAATTGATAAAAGAGAAAATAATAGTATTTATACGAAGTTACGCCGTCTTTATAGATGTTATAAGAATAAGGTTCAATTTGAACTTTCTACAATCTAATCGCCTTTTCTTTAGTTATCCCGCCGTTCCGCGTCGTTAGTAAGTATAATAAGTATAATACAGTATTAATATTATTTATATACTATTTTTAACGCATACGGTACATATCTACAAGGACACTCTCGTCGTCATTTACCTACATTACATCTTAGTCAATAAAAAATAAAAATTAAAGTTAATAATTAAATATTTCCTTTGTCAATGCGTTAATCTGAAATAAAACTATTACAAACAAATCTTAAATAGATAGACATTCTGTATTATTTTTTATTAATTAATGAGAGAACCAAAGCCAGGAGCTATATCATAGTATTGGCGTGTTGCCTTAAAGGCGTGGGCCTTTGTTTTTATGACGTAACGCAGCAAATTGCGCGCTATTGCATATTTAAGAGGTATAGAAATCTAGGTGCGATAAGCTGGCCTACACCATATAAGCCGTATTTGCTTAACCATAAAAGAAACTGTACCTACATAAAATAAGATCTAGTACAGAAACACCTGTATTAATCTCAAGTTATAAAACATCTATATAAATATGAATAGTCCTAAAACAAATCTCAAAAAAGCCCGATTAAATAATATATTTAACGACTACATTTATTAATTGAAAGATAATATTTTGCGAAATGTAAATTGACGAATATAAAAAATAGAATGTAAAAATTCTATATATCTTAATTTTTTTGTATTTGATTTAATAAATATTAATATGTACATAAACTCTTATTTATATAAAATATGTGCCATGACATTGACATAGTAAATACAGCAAAATCAAAACAAGGATAATAAATATTGAGCATATAATTTTATATAAGCGCATGGACACTTGGCATAACATTTAAGTGATAAAATGTTTAATATTCGTAAATTTCTTTAATTTTTTTTGGTTTATTTTTCCATAACATACAATATTTTAATATAAACATAGATTCTCTCATTAAGACCTTCGAACCAAACCAGTTTTCAGTAATCATTTATTCATGATCTATAACAGCATCTTATGTTTACATTAACTACATAATTATTAAATTAAAATCTTACCTTCGTGACCCTCCATGTCGATCCCGGCCAAAAAAATTAAAAGTTTTTAAAATCGTTTCTATGACGACGCATGACAGCAGTCTACTCTGAATCTTATTGGATACAGAATAATCATAGTGTAACTTGTTTTTAGATATGTCCTTCTTTTGAAAACATGGACTAATATGTAAATGGCTTTGAAATGTGTATTACACATAAAACAAACTAAAAGTAAGTAACAAATGTTTAAAAACTAAAAGTAAGTAACAAATTCAATATATTTCATTGTGTTATTAATCAATAACGGCATAATATTATCAAAAAAGCAGTATCAAATATATGTTATATATAATATTTTTGGGTAATATCGTAAAACACGGCTAAATAATTAAATAAAAAATCGTTTTAAAACGAGTAAGGAGGGTTATAATTTTAATATTAGTATAAATTTTTGTCTACTACATTTCTTTCATAAAAAATATTATTTTTAAATTTAAGTATTATACTCTATTAATATAAGTACAATATTAATCTTCATTATGTATATAAATTATAGCTTAATAGTTTATGTGATTTACACATAATAAATAAAATATTAATATACGAAAGCAATGAAGTCGAAGCCTAAATATTAAAAAAAATATGATTGTCTATGGTTAAAAAATAAATATTTATTGTATATTTATAAATTGACTAAAATATTTATTCTTTCAACAAACGAATATTTATATGCCTAATAAATTATATTTAATTTTTTATATTTTTATTGCATATGTGTCACAAATGAATTTTCGTCTGTGACGTTGCCCGCGCTGACGATTGCCGATTGAGTTGACGTTTAGTCATAGTAAGGCAGTCATCGATTTATATAAAGGAGAATTATTTCGTTTTTGTATATATTCTAGAAGCGGTTGTGATAGTGATCATGGGTCTGACAATTTCTAGTGTTTTTACAAGACTTTTTGGAAAAAAACAAATGCGTATCTTAATGGGTAAGCAAATTGAAGCAGCAAAAATGATTGCGTAGATTGTTTTCAATCAACTCATTGTGTCGTTTTGCCGTGTTCAATTTCATATTTTAGTATTTTGTTTTTATCTTGCATTCACTCTTTACAGTTGGTCTCGATGCCGCAGGCAAAACTACCATACTTTATAAATTAAAACTTGGTGAAATAGTGACAACTATACCGACTATCGGTTTCAATGTGGAGACAGTTGAGTATAAAAACATTAGCTTCACTGTCTGGGATGTCGGCGGTCAAGACAAAATCAGGCCTCTTTGGCGTCATTACTACCAAAATACGCAAGGTTTAATTTTTGTTGTGGATTCTAGTGATACAAAGAGGATAGCAGAAGCAGAAAACGAACTAGCGAATATGGTAATAGCACTATCTGCTTGATAATGAACTTTTAATGTCCTAATTGTGTGTTGTATAAAAATACTACTTAATTTATTTGTATTAGTACTAATCACGTGTTTATAATAATTTACATTTTAGTTAAAAGAAGATGAGCTGAATGATGCAGTTATTTTGGTGTTTGCTAATAAACAAGATATGCCTAATGCAATGACTGCTGCAGAATTGACGAATGCATTAAATTTGAACAATTTGAGAAACCGACGTGTAAGTATCAATATAATATTATTTTAAAAATACATATGTTTCAAGGTATGCATAAAATGTAGCTAAAGTAATCCTGGATCATAAAGTTAAACTCATAACTCAACACTCTAATAAGTATTTGCATATGATTTGATTACAGTTAATGTTCACTAACCACTAGATAAAGACAAGGCCATTAAATTATAGATTACATTTTTATTTGGAAAGAAATGTGTGTTAATGATAAGATATTTATGTAAAATGTTTAACTTTTCTTATTTTTTACTTTTTACAGTGGTACATCCAAGCAACTTGTGCTACACAGGGACAAGGTCTCTACGAAGGTTTGGACTGGCTCTCAAATGAATTGGCCAAGAAGTGAGAACCTTAATGATGTAACAAGTGGAACATAACATCAAATATTCCCCGACCTGAGACCACAATTCCATATTGTGAATGTTGTCGTAACTAAACATTTGAGACTAAAATTTCTATGTAACTTAAATTTTTATTTTAATATTTAATTAAGCGAGTGCCAGTTTCACGATTTGTAATCTTTGTATGAAAACTTTATCACTTCATTCAAAAGAGCTTGTTAAAGTAATTTTTTAAACATACTTAATTCCTTGTGCATTGTCATAATGCATGTTTACATGCACATTTTTTATTTTATGTCATTTGTCGAGATTGTAACTCTATCCATATACAATATTAACTGATAAGTATATTATTTAAAATTGGTAAAAATGATGTAACTGTTATGAGTATTACTGTAATATTGTGTTGTGATTCAGACTTGTTGCTCCTATCTAAAAATTTAATTTAGCAATCTAGAAACTTGAATATATATTGTTTTAAGGTACATATATTGGTAATATTAGCATTCCAAAACTTAATATTTATATAATACATATTAAATGGGGAAATGATGTTATTTTTTTTGTCATTATTAATCCTACTTGAAGTAGTAATTTAAAAAACTAAATTTTCATGCATTTAAGTTCATTATAATTAAAATATAGATTTTCCTTATTAACTAAATTCAAAGAAATAAAACTTGTATTATTTTATATAAACATTAACATATATAATACATAGTTAGGATTATTTTGCACGAATTATATCAAGTTAGTATTAGTTGTATGTACTTTGCAGTTATTTGTGTTTCTACACTACATTAAAATTCATAATTTTTATCAACATATTGGTGTCTTGCACAAATTGTGAAGTATATGAAACAGAAATTTCTAAGGAATTTAGCTGTCATTTTATTGTTTTAAAAGAGTTGTTTATGTCTTCAATATTTAATAATTCTATTATAAAATATATATAATTTATATGAATATTTTGCATTTAGTACTTAGCTTCAAATATTATATCTGACAATAATAGTAGGTTTCATTTTTATTTCATATTTAAAGGACTGGATTTCTTTTGTTTAATGGTTTATGAAATTTTTTTACCTGAATTCTTATTGCACTATAAGTATTGAATCCTTATAATCCATAGAAATGCAGATGACTGACTTTGCAAATAAAGCAAAAATAACAATTGATAATGTTTAATTTTTTTGTATAACAGTGTTTATTTTATTTATCTCGTATAAAATTTTAAATGTATATAATGTAAGATGTTTGGCCAAAAATATTTTGATGTGTATGTGTCATATATGCTTTGAAATATTATCCTAATTATGCTTTGCACTTAGTTCTATAGAATCCAATAAAGTTAAGTGTAAATAATACAGGGTGTTGCTTTTATTTGCCTATTTTATTTCTATACAACTTATATTATGCTCATTGAGATTATTGGATGCAAATGCATCTCTGATGAGGTAGTATGATTCATTTTCCCGACAGGGAAGTTGAAAGTTAGATCCCCCACAGTCAAGTGATTATATTTAAATTATCTTAACCTCCTCCTCTCTCTGGTAAAATAAAAGAGTGCCTGGTTTTATATATCGTGATTCAATATATCTAATTCGAGCGTTTTGATACTAGATTCATGTGAGAAAATGTGTGACACTATTTTTTTATATGTACGTAATATTCATGAAACAATAATGTAATATAAAATAGATGATTTCATATCAGCCCATGCAAATAAAAAAACAAAGATGTATATTGCTATATTTTTATTATAAATACAATAACAGTATAGATAAAAATAGATTCTCTCGACTTTTTATAAACATCAATTAAAGTCACTACCCTTCTTTTTATTTTTTCCATATAATTTAGTATATATAGATAGTTCTGTTTTCATTTGTGACTCCAAGAAGCTTTACGTTTTTCTACAAAGCTTTTTATTCCTTCTTGACCATCGTTCATGTTTATATTTTGTACCATAATGTCTTCACCCAATTTATAAGCATCAAGAGTATTTAAGTTCATTTGTTTGTAAAAGAATTCTTTCCCCAGGGCTATGACACTACGGCTCTTATGCTTAATTTGTTCTGTTATTTTGTTGACTTCATCGTCTAATTTTTCAGCTGGAACTACCTTTGTTACAAGACCACTTTCATATGCTTCCTTTGCAGAAATTGCTTCACCTGTTAGAAATAGATAATTAATATCAGCAAAGAAATTATGGATGAACGTATAGATATTACATTTTTTTGAAATATTACATCACATCTTGAATCAAGATTTTAAGAGGAAAAAACCTTAACAGGCGCAATTTGTAAGGGTGTCTGTTTAATAGCATTATTATTTAAATTTTCTTATCATATCAAAATTAAATTGAAGTAGTTTTTGATGGCTACTAATGTAGAAAAGGATAAAACACATTTTGGTTTCATCCTTCTCCTACAGCAATATGTAAAAGCTCGAGTTTAAAAAAAAATTGCAAGTTATCACGTCAATTTAAGAAATAAATTAGTTATATGAGAGTGAATGATAATTTCTAATAATAAAATATATAATAACTAACCAGTTAATAGCATATACATTGCTTTGGATTTAGGTACACTTCTACCTACAGCTATGCCTGGAGTTGAACAAAATATTCCAAAATTGGCCCTACAACATTATATGTTAGTATGAAAAGAAAATATAAAAAAATGTTTTATTTTCTTAATACAATAAAAAATACTTTACCCTGGTGTCGAAAATTTACTTATATCGGAGCATACAATAATATCACAAGTGGCTACTAATTGGCACCCAGCTGCAGTGGCGAATCCATTTACCTAATAAAAGAAAATAATATACATGTAAAATAAAGCTGGTATAATGATGTGCAGCATGTTTGATGCTTAGTTGATTTAGGAATATTAGAACTTCAGTACTTAAGCCGTTAACTAGGTATGACGAAATATTTCGTCTTACATAAAATCTACTGCAATGGGCACGACGACATTTTTCGTCATGGAAATTAATGTATTAAAATAATAATCTTCTCTTAATATATTAAACTTCTTTCTATTCGATTCTAGAAAACGTTAAGAAAACAAAAGTTTATACATTTGTGTAACATTTTGAAAGTGTTATTCACATATAAATAAAAATAAATAAAAAGTTTAACGTTACAGGACTTGAACCCACGACCCTTCAACTTATAGCTTATCCGATGGAATGGTTGGAAGGTTTCCGAGATTCCGAGGATTTAAATGTAGTAAAACTACATACAATATTTTTATTTTTTTTTGTATAATTTTTTTTCATTGTAATATAACAATTTTATCTAACAAAGGATTAATTTCTGTTTTACACTGTAAAAAAAATAAATAAATAAATTGTACTTATATATATTTTTTAATAATGATAAAAATTAAAATCAATAAAATAGTTACCTTAGCTATCACAGGCACTGGATGTTGAATAATAGATTTCATTAATTCTGTAGCTTTGTTAAATATTAATTTGTGTTGATCAATTCCACTAGATGTTTGCTATAAAATACATAATTATTATTTAAGCAAAAATCGAAGATATTAAAATATATTATATTTCAATAATTTTTTATATTTTTTAACTTACAAGTTCTTTTAAATTATGGCCAGCAGAAAACACATTGCCCTTTGCTGATAAAACAATTGCCCTCAATGAGGTATCATTTTTGTTAAGATTTATTGCTTCTGTGAGGGAGTTCATCATTTCTAATGATAATGAATTTCTAAAGAGAAATTAAACTTTTAAACTAAACTTTAAGCAACCATTATTTCAAATTATTGTATTACTTACTTTGTTTTCTCATGATTTAAAGTTATTTCCCTAACTCCATTCACTTCATTTGCTATAATTTATTGAGAATGATTGCATCTTGTTAGGAAAAGAGGTCTTACAATATGTTTCTACAAGAATTCAAAATTAATAATATAAATATTTACATAACCTACAAAAATAACTATCATTTTATTTTTACCTGAAGTGAAGAAAACATGTTAATTATAAAAAAATAAAAATTATTATCAGTCTAATTGGCAGTGTTTATGTACATGTACTATATGAGAAAAGAAATTAACAATGACCTTGATTAGATAAGTGATAATGAATGTCAAAATATTATATTGTGTTGCCATATTCATAATTTAAAAACTTTTTGGGGAAAAATAAAACATTTTTTTATTTCTGTATTTTTATTTGGAGTACACTATAGATAAATGAACACGTTTAACTTTCAGAATTGTCTGAATCTAGTAAGTCATCTATATACTCAGTTTGTTCATCTTCGGCAGTTATTATTTGTATAACAGTACTGAAAAAAAAAGAAAAATCTTATTAATAAAAGCTTCCAACAAATTTAAAAATATGAGTTAGTTTTTTGTGCATATCTTAAAATTTAAGCAAAAGCAAAATATTTTTAAAGTATTATTCACACATGTACACATAATGAAAAACATTTTTAAAAAATACAAAACGATCTAATTTTTTTTTAGTTTCCTAAGCGTGAATAAAGCTTTTAAATGTTGTCGCTGCTAAAAATCGCTCAAACGTTTACAAAAATGTTTTTCAAGTAAGGCATAATTAAAAATATTCTCACTTAATGACTTGCTCCTCAAATTCGTTGTTCTTAACTGAATGAGTACCAGAATCTGTGATCTTAGACGCTAATACTTTGTCCAGTAAACATCTTAATTGGAAGAGCTTATTTGCATTTGTGCGTTGACAACGAATTTTGACATTGGATATTGATAATAAACAATGTTCCGGATCATCAGCATCTGAAAAAAATACACTATAATGTATACAATTTATAATATTACTTATTGAATAAAATTTAGAGATTCAACATTATATAAATCAGTATAACATTATATATTTCATATAATATAAAAATACAAAATTTATATGCAAATAACTTTTTAATTTTTAAGCATTTTCTTTATAGTTTTATTCTACACTTAGGAAAATTACCGTTGAGGTAGTAGAACGTATGGCTTAGCAGTCAGAGCGCCTGAACGGTTTTCAGAAGGCGAAGGTTCGAATCCCGATGCGTTCTAATGTTTTACACTTTCTAAATGTCTTTTTAACTTTTGAATTATAAATAAAATGAAAAAGAGCTAAATAGTACATATAAAATATATATAAAAAAAACGTTTTAGAACACGTATTCGTATTTACTATACATGTTATCCAAAAATCTCTTTTTAAATTTCCAGGTGCGTGAATAACACTTGAAAATGTTAAAAGTATGTCATATTTACCTATGTCTCGTATAACTTACCATCACAAACCATAAATTCACCAAAGAATAGCAAAGGCAAGGTATATATTAGGGTTACATCCAACAAAAATAGCTCTGTGGACCGTTGCTTCAGCCAGTATACCAACCAGTTGGCCCCTGGGTTACTACACAACTGTCCCTGAGCCCCAGGCCTTCTTATTTTAGCCATTGACATAACACTGCTTGGGTGAACTGTTAGTTTACCATCCTCTTGGTTCCGCGCCGAGAACGACGCTATTTTAATACCTTTGTTTAAATTTTTCCATCTACAATCAAATTCATATTTATAAAACTGAAATAGATAAAGTGAATATATGAATTATTTTAATATGTACTTATTTATTTCTTATAACTATGATCATTCTGGTATAGTACCCGGCAACAAATAATGCACATCGTTGCTTAGAATGACACAATCGGTTAGCTTCGACTTCGTAGAGCGTCGTCTCTGGCGCTAAAATAATAACAGTCCGGTATCTATAAAAAGCTGTTTTAAAAGCGATAATAATAGTTGTCAACTTCAATGAAATTGATTCCTTTTTTTTAATAATTAAATTTGACGCTTGAAAATGAAAAAAAAAACTAAACGAGTGGACTACCTCCACCTTTTTTTAAGGTGGTTAAAAATAAAGAGAAATTGGAACTAATCGGGACCCATTATAATATTCATATTTATTTTATGTGTAAATGGATCTCAATTAATTCTGTTATTTGTAGGCTTAACAGCTTGTTTTTTTGCATTGTACATAATTTCACGTGACTGACCGTGCAAAATTTTTCCTCTTTTTGTCAAAGATGTAATTAAAAATAAAATTTTGGGGACAGTAACAACTCTATATATATATTTGAACCTGAAACCGACCGTACTCTACCGTATCTACACAAAAACTGACGAACCAGTGAGAAACGTCACATTTATCACATTTATCAACTGAGTGACCAGAACAGCGCTCTACGAAACCTAAACTGACCGACTGTTTCATTCTAAGCATCGATGTGCATTATTTGTTGCCGGGTACTATACTTTATTCCAAAAATATAATAAAAAAAAATTTTCACACTTTTACCGGTATAGCAGGGTTGCCAGAACAGAACAAAACCCACTTTTCGTCTGAAATCCAAACATTTGCATTTTGAGTGATGGAACTCAACGCCGCGCTTTGTCTTTTGCACCAGAACAGAAAAACGAAAATAATATTGACCAACAAAATACCCTAAATGCATATCGAACCAAAAACTATCCCGTTCACAGGTAGTTGCTACCACTACGACACGAGCACGCCATACCACGCCTCATCTTTGTAATTATAATATATATTTATAACATAATATAAAAGAACGCTTACTTGACAGAAGCAATATTTGGATACAACGAAGCAGCAACGATAGCTTTGAACAGGCTAAGATTGTTTGCGTTACGATTCTCCCAGGACGATCTAATGTTGCCAGTCGTCAAAAATCCCATTTGCCTTAAATTATCGCCCAACTGCTGTTTCATTTCCGTTAATAATTCTATCGTATTGAATGAAAGAAAATGTTCGTAAGCAAAAGAACGTTTCTTCCGATGACTGCATTGTTCATAAAGTAATATGGCTTCTGAGACGGCGACATGGTCGCTCGGCTCCCCCATTGCTAGCTCCCGTTTAACTCTATCTACTTCACCTTCTTTACCTATGGACAAAAGATATTTTTGATTAAAAGTACATATTTTAATTTTATAAGGCGGCTGTTATAGAACTGCAAAGGTAATGTTTGAGCATGAGGTAATGATTAAATAATTAACACATTAACTTCTTTCATAGTACACTCACCAATAACAAGTTGAAACGGATCTTTAAACCCCCACACGGCGGCTACGCTGGCAGCTCTGTCGAGACAACCAAATAGGGCACCAAGTATGAGCAACTTGCCCGCAGCGGGGTGCACTGGCAGCCTTGCTAGATGCCAACCTAGAGGCGTTAGTGTTTCTACGTCGTCTAGAGCTCCACATCTATGAAAAAAATAAAAATTTTGAAAAAAACCCACGACGGTTTAATTGTAATTGAAAAAGGATAAAATAACTGTAAATCCCCCGCCTAAATGAATATATGTAACGAGATGATGGGGACGACTCCGTCGGGGGCTGTCATTACTTTAAGTTTGCACAAATCTTCTCATAGGTTTTCTTGCTTAAAAATTAAAATATTAATATGAATTTACAGTTTTGATAACTGGTATTTAATAAAAACTTTAAAACGAAATCTATACTGTTAGCTACTATATTTAAAATAGGGATTGCAACTGGCAGCCCCCGACGAAGTCGTCCCCATCATCTCGTTACATATATTCATTTAGGCGGGGGATTTACAGTTATTTTATCCTTTTTCAATTACAATTAAACCGTCGTGGGTTTTTTCAAAATTTTTAATTTTGCTTTTTATTTTAAACTTTTTAAATTGAACACATTATATATTATTACATAATATCGAAATACTTTATATTAATCTTCATGCAAATCCAAAAGAAATTATAAACCATTGGGTTTGAAAGCATTGGCTTTCTGGTTATGAAATGCTTATTGCAGCGTCTGGCAGATTGTCACCGTAACATTTCCACGAAACTTAAGTCTAACCAAATCAGTGAAAATCACAAAACCCAGTAGTAGTTTTGATTTTGAACAAACTAATTTATACTGGAGCGCCCCGTGGTAGTTCTTGATATGGCATATAAAAACACGCAGCAATTAAACCAGAACCTATCACAGAAAACTGCATCTAAATAGGTTTCACACAAAAAATAAAAGCAAATGCTTACTGCAGCGCCCCCTGGTGAGGTGTCACCATGACACATATACGAGAACACGCACTAATTAAGCCTGATCCTATCTTTGATAACTGCATCCAAATTGGACTTCTAGTTTTAGCTTTGCATAATTAAATGTTTAATGCAGCACCCCCTGGCGTGTTCATAACGTAAAAAAAATACCTAAAAACTTACACCAAGTAAAGGTAACTCTAATACTAAAAACTCTGCGCAATCGGACTAGTAGTTGTAGCTTTGCATTAAATATTACAAACAAATGTTTACTGCGGCGCCCCCTGGTGAGTTAACACGATAAAACATATCCAAGAACATGCAGTAATTAAACTTGAACTTATCATTAACACTGCATCCAAATCAAATTCGTCATTTTATCTTTGCACAAACAATATTTTACTGCAGCGCCCCCTGGTGACTTGTCACTGTAATATAAATTTAAAAACATGCTATAAGCAAAGCGGAATCTAATACTGAAAACTCTTTCCAATCGTACTAGTCGTTTTGGTTTTACACAAAAAAATAGAAGCAGCTACTTACTGCAGCGCCCCCTAGAGAGTTAACACATACATGAAAATATGCACTAAGTAAACATACATGACACATATATGAAAATATGCACTAAGTAAACTTGAATCTATCATTGAAAACTGCATTCAAATCGGACTCGTAGTTTTAGTTTCGCACAAACAAGTGTACTTACTGCAGCACCCCCTGGTGAGTAGTCACCGTAACGCATATATGAAAAGAAACGCCAATTAAACCTGAATCTATCATTGAAAGTTTCATCTAATTCGGACTACTAGTTTTTGCTCTGCATAAACAAATGTTTACTGCAGCGCCCCCTGGTGAATTTTCATCGTAACAAAAAAACAAAAATCTTAAAATATGCACAAAGCAAAGCTAAACCTAGTTCTGAAAACTCTATCTAATCGAATTAGTAATTTCGGTTTTAGACAAACAAATACAAGAAAAATTTTGGTTTTACACAAAAAAGCACAAACGAATGCTTACTGCAGCGCCCCCTGATGAGTGGTCACTGTAGCTCATATATAAAAAGATGCACCAATTAAGCCTGAACCTATCCTTGAAAGTTCCATGTAAATCGGACCAGTAGTTTTTGATTTGCATAAACAAATGTTTACTGCTGCGCCCCCTGATGAGTTTTCCCCGTAACAAAAAAAGGAAAATCTTAAAATATGTATCAAGCAAAGATGAATCTTTTTATGAAAACTCTTTTCAATCGGAGCAGTACTTTCGGTTTTAGACAAATAAATACAAAAAAATTACAAACAAATGCTTACTGCAGCGCCCCCTGGTGGTTTGACACGATAAAACATATCCAAGAACATCCACCAATTAAACCTGAATCTATCACTGAAAATCTATTGAAATCAGAATATTATTTTTTGAGATAATTGAAAACATTCGTTTTCACGTAAAATGCTTACTGCAGCGCCCCCTGGTGAGTTAAGGCAATAAGACATATCTAAGAACATACGCCAATTGAACCTTAACCTATCATAGAAAACCGTATCAAAATCGGACTTATAGTTTTGGAAATAATTGACATAGTAATTTGCACAAACACACAAACAAACAAACAAACAAACAAACAAACAAACAAACAAACAAACAAACAACCTCTCACCCCAAACACATATACAGTCGCCGTTCCGTCGCGGGTAAAAAAAAATCATATTATATTAAATTATTTACTAGTGAACTGCTTGTGGCTTCGCTCGTGGGAACTATACAACTATAAATTTATATTTAAGACCTCCGGCGTTTTTGCCTAAGTTAAGCGGTTTATATTTTTCATACTAATTTTCAATCCTTGAAGGGTTCGTATTTTTTAAAAAAAGATAATCTATGTTTGACCTTGCGTCATTAACTATCTTTTCGAAAATCCATCGAATTTGTTTTGGTACTTTAGAGTTTTCTTATAATCGCCTATGTTTGATCCTGGGCTTTCTACTATTTTCATTCTAAATTCCACTCAAATTAGGCCTGTGGCATAGCCGTGAAGCGTAACATACGGACAAAACCATCGCATTTATAATATTAGTAAGTATATGAATATACATATAGGCATGAGATAGGTATACTGTAAACACGATTCCTATAAGTTAGGTCTTGATTAAATTTAGAGATAATTTCACGACCTTGCTCTTAACACGCAACGTCTCTAAAAATATCAAGGAAAATGTAGTGTCTTGGCACTATATTCTGCTTTCTTTTGCTACATTTGGAAGACATGACACTAAAAACAAACATAAAAAAACTTACTTCTGTAAATGAGTAACTGCCCAGCGTATAGTAGACTCAGCGGGTACTGAAGGAACTTCTTTCAAAGCCTCCGCTGCTAATCCCAGCCTGAGCTTTTTAATCATTAGAACTGGTTCTAGAAGGTTACTTCTTTGTAATTCTGGTAATAAGTTCTCTTTAATGTTTTGAGCTCTGTATGATGTTATTAGATGGTAGCACACACCTGGCTGGCATCGTCCCGCGCGACCTCGTCTGTTAAATTAAAATGATAAAATATTGAGAAAAAAATATATGTCAGACTATGCCTGTAAAGCGACTGATTGTGGACTCGATTCCATCGAGGAGTGGAAATATTTAATACTTCCATTTTCTTCGCTCTGGAGTCGAGGCAAAGCGCGGCGTTAAATTCCACCATAATTGGTGTTAATATACGCAATGCCTCCGAATTCGGCGAAAAGTGGGAACAAAGTGTCTTAACACTAGGGTCCCTCTGTGCACTCTGCTGTATGCGGGATACAGCGTGAAGCGAAAGAAAATCAAAATGGTTAATAGATACATTTAAATCGACTGATAACTAATAAATTGTAATATCACTTATCAATTTTAAATCCGATTATTAGTTTAACCTGACGTAATATTAACTTTTTTTTCAGCTTCACACTAACCCGCTTAGTAGGGTTCAATAGATATATTCAAATTATTTTTGTTTTTCCTCTCTAGTGACAAGACAAAGTTTTGGGCGAAAACTAGAAAATGGAATACTATATTTTCTCTGACTATCCTACCATATAAAAAAGCGTAAAGCTAAGCAATATGGACAAAAAAATTACCTTTGATGCAAATTAGCCTTCGATACCCATTCAACTGCCAACGTGGACTGATTCTTCTCAACATTCAGCCCACTTATTTTAATCTTCCCACAGTCCACTACATACACTATATCATCTATTGTTATAGATGTTTCCGCTATGTTGGTAGCTATTATAATCTTCCTTATATGCTCTGGTGGTCTTTCAAATATCTTATGCTGTTCTAAGGTTGGCAGCTTTGAATGCAAAGGATGTATGTCGAAACGGTTTGATGGGAACCTATTGCTTTCATTCATTAGTTTTATAAGCTTAGTTATTTCTCCAATACCAGGTAAAAATACAAGTATCGCCCCTGGTTTGTCTTTGCTAATGTGTGTCAGGAGTTCCACTATGAGATCGAGGTTCAACCTTTCTATTCTACTGTCTTGTAGTATTTTGTATGCATCATAGCTTATTTTGTCCTTTAAAGATTCCAGCCATGGCCCTGTGGAATAGAAGTTTTCCATTATATTAATAAAGTTTGGCTTTGGTAGTTGAATAAATTTTCATTTAGAAATAAATTCCCGTGTTTAAGAATTTTAATTATAATTTCAAAAATAGTTATTTTGGTCTTTTGACAAATTGATTTAAAAATAGTTACCAAATGGTTTAAATTAAAAAATATATAATACTTTCTTAGTACAATTATTAAGTCTTACGATAAGCATTTTTAAAAAACATAAAAATTTGATCGTAGTGCAGCTTGAAGCCGCGTCTTTTGGGAGCCGTTATATGCAACTACGTCACCATGTTTATAGACGTGAGGATTCAAGTCTTATAATGTTCCAATTTTTATGTCCTTTCTAAAAACGTTCCTCATTAGCTAAGTGTGTAAAGTGTTACCACTTTAAGTTAATAAAAAAAATATTATTTTTTAATATAAACTTATACTAATTTAAGTTTAAGCTTAATTAGAAAATATAACTATAACTTTAAAAAAAAAAACATAAATATTTACATATTAGCCATCGTGGTTAAGTGGGATAGCGAGTGAGTTCGGCTATCACTTACACGACGAGTATTTTTAAATTATTTTCATTCTATCTCTTCTGCTTTGGTATATAAGCAAAAACCTTTCGCCACTTAATACGCAATGTCATGATTGCGGGCAGAAAGTGGAGAACGGAGTGTCTTGACACTAGGTTTTCCCTTACTACTCAGTTATGCGAAAAAAATCACAAAGCTACCTTTACTTGACTTACATATTTCCTGTTTATAAGATATATCCTTTTCCATATCATTCTGCGCCACCAGATTTTTATTCCTATACTTCATCCATTTTGGCTGACGTCTTTGTGGCTCTTCTGGAGGGAGCCTATATTTAATTAAATGTAAAATATCTTCTAAATATATATCTTCAACTGGATACGCCAGTCCTTCGATATGCAGTAAAGGGCAGTTGTCGAAATAGTTTGACAAAGTCTCTGCGTCTAAAGTTGCACTCATTAATATAAGTTTTAAGTCTTTTCGTTTTTTTAACACCTGAAAATATTGCAATAATTTGTTAATATTTTTAATAATTTACGCTTAGCTATTTGAAAGTTTATATAAACAATAGAATTTTAATTTTGTAATTATTTATTCAACCTTTCGTTTCCGCGATTATTACACATTTTGAAATAAAACTATTTTTAACGTTACGTTACGTTACGGGCCACTGTAAAGCCTTCGAAACGTCCAATTGTAAAAGTTTATTTTCGAGTACCAAAAATATACGCTATTAATCTGGTTAAAATAGTTTTATTTCTTGAAGTTGATTTTTTTTACAAAAACATATTTTTCGAAAAATATTTTTAAAAAGAGTGTAAATTTTCGAATGTAGCGGGACATGAGCCCATGCCTTTTGGGAATCGCCCAAGCTCTTCTTGACCGCTAGCTCATACGTACTACACCCGATTACGTAAAAATTGATGATATCGAAAGCTTGTATGCTTACCAGAACCTGCAGATTTGAGTGCAACTCACTAAGTTTAATTTTATATGTTTTTTTAAAATATATTTCATATCCTAAGTATGTGAATAACACTTTAATTATGTTAAAACATTACGTTTCTTTATATAGGAAATCAATTTAAAAAGAATAAGTCATATCTTTTATTTTACATAAAAATTACATAAAAAAAAGAACAATTACATATACTAAATTTTTGTACAATTTGATCCACATCCACTAATAAACATACTATTTAGTTTTAAAATATATAAAAAATACCTGTTTTAAAATACACATAGATAGATCTATATGAACATCCCTCTCATGCACCTCATCTAATATTATATGGCTATACTTTGTCAGGCCTTGATTTACTTCTAAATCAGCCAATAAAATACCTGTAGTACAAAATTGTATACTTCCACGGGGTCTCTCTTCCACTCTGGAATAAGTAAAAGATTTTATTAAGCAAATTTATTAAGTTCTGCCAATTAACATGTAATGTCTTGATTTTAGGTGGAAAGTGGAAAATAATGTGCCGTGACACTAAATTCTCTGTGAATCCTGGTTCCTGTGTATGCAGGATAAATCCTGAATCATTACATTATAAGCCATATATGTTTTTTATGATTAACAAAACTGCTTATATACACTCTTACCTTACCTTAAAAGTTATAGCTGGATTAAAAAAAATACTATATGCCATTAAAATACTATATGAAAATCTACTATATGACATTATCATGCTTTTTATAGATTTTGCAGAATATTTCTTAAATAATAAGATAGTCAGTGAGATCTTTGAGTGGGACACTGTACTCTATTTTCTGCCCTTTACAATTTACTAATGTCAGATTGAGTTCCTCCATAGGTATAAAACCCACAACATATGTTTGTAATTGGATGCTATTCTACTATGCCACAAGGGCTTCACATCATTTAAACTTCATAAAAAAATTATATCCTGTATATACAATAAGTTATTAATAAATAACATTCTAAATATTACATACCTCTCCAATCTGACTGCATAACCCACAGAGTTGCCAACTGGCTCTCCTCTTTCTTTTGCCACTCTCATTGCTAAAGCTGATGCTGCTATACGTCTGGGTTGTGTTACTAAAATTTTTACATTAGCCCCCTTATGCTTACGTATTGCATCATCTAAAATTATTTGAGGCACCTGCAAGTAATTAAAATTCATATATTAGTTAAAAATAAAAGTAAAATGGATTTTATTATGATATCTAGAAATTAAAATACTTTCAAATAAAAATGAGATTTACAAATAGTAGAAAGTTACATATTTCATATGAAAAATAAAATAATATAATACATACTTGTGTTGACTTTCCACAACCTGTCTCCCCACTTATAACTAAAACTTCATTTTCATTGATTTTATCAATGATTTCTTTTGCCCTTACATAAGCTGGAAGCTTTTCCCTAAACTTTAACATTTGCTTATAAGTATTGCTTTCTAGCATATCTTGATATTCTACATACAATGCAGTATTTAAATTTTGAGTCTCAGCATCAAGAAAGTTAATACTGACACCATTGTTAATACATTCATCAAGTTTCTCTTGAAAAGTGCCTGTTATTATATCCTCATAGCCATATTTATAATCACACAGTGTTCTCAATGCCAGAACTTTAGGCTGTGATCCATACTCCATTTTTTCATCTTTAATGGGTATAAAATCCGCGCATGAAGGACCCGCTTCATAAAAATTATCATTTTGAAATTTATCACTATTTTCTGTAGCTTGGGCCTTATCATCAGAAGAAGCAGTTGATTTTGTTTCTTCTTGTATACTGGTATTATTTTTAAATATATCTAGCTGTTCTAGTTTAGGCAGTAAAATATTCTGTTCAGTGGCTATTTTCAAAATATTTTTTAAACTGTTATCAAGTTGCCACATGACCATTTCAGGAATTCTAAGATTTATCTGTAATAATTGTTTATTTTTTTATTATATAAAAATTGTTTATTTTTTTATTATATAAATTATAGTTTGTATAAAACATTTGAAAAATTAATAAAAATATCTTTAATGTAAATACAGGAAACATCACAAAATAGGATACATGTGTGGTTAGGTAGAATAGTTAATATTTCTAGACTTACAGTTTAAATATAAGTAATATTTACCATTAGGTCTTTCTTTTGTTTCTTTGCTTGACGATCTCTATAATATAGTCCAAGTTCTTTTCCTCGTAAACCACGTGGTGCATCATAAGCTTGGTTTCCCCAGTTTCTTCCTCTAGACCGTGAACTAGGTCTAGACCTAGGCCTACTCCATTTATTAAAATTACGGGACATATTTTTCTAAATAAATATGTAACCAAGACTAATAACCTTTTTTTTAATGAGAAATTATGGATTTTTTTTTAAATACTAAGGTGTTTAACTTTAATTAATAAAGAAAATATGTAATAACTCAATATTGAACTATTTTTGTATCATCTTTTTAAAATCGGCTATTGATTTGATGAATGTTGACATTTGACATTCTAATTTGTGACAAATTTAGATCAGTTTTAAAATATAGTTAAAACTGAACAAAAATACAATTTGTTAAATTTTATATACCTTATATATTATTTTGCTTAAAAAAAAGTTATTGCAATCTTTCAAGAAAATAATCTAAAGCTGTATTTTGAAGGCCTTTCCCAAATAATACAATTCTCTCAAATATTTTATATAATATTTTTTTCTGTCTCTGTAATACCAATTTAATATTTTCTCCTCAAATTTCTATATAGCAAGCATAAAAAATCAAAAGCTTATGCTTGCTTTATAGTAAGCATAAAAAACTAAAAGTGATTTTGAAACTAGCAAGCTCAGAACCCATGAACAAATAATTGTATGACAATACAAACGTCACTTAGACATTAGTTGTAACGAAATCCAAAATGTCAAACATGTCTTAAGTGTTGGGTGTAAAATGTAAATTTATTAAATGTTAATTTTTTGAATATTATAATGCCTTTTGTGCTAACCTCATTACCGCTTCTATGTATACGCTTCTTATGAATATTACTTACTGAAAGCTAGCGTATTATACAATGACTCTTCTTAACGTAGGTTGACTTTTGGTTTGTTTTGCTCTTTTTATATAGTTGAACCTGTATAAAAATGTTTTTTTTTTCAATTTACAGCATTGTCGGCCACTAATATGCAGGGGCCGAAGAAAAAAAATAGCTAGTTTAGTGATCATATTAGTATTATTAATAAATGCGATGTTTTATGTGAGCTTAGAATTATACAACACTATAAAACGACGAAATAAAAATTCTTGGTATAAAAAGTGAGTTTATATGATATGTTCTAGATTTGAAAAAAATATGTTTTTTTTTTACAAGTACAAATACAAATAATCTATTAATGTATAAATATTTCCTATAGTCTTCAGTTTGATCAAGATTCATATATGGATAAAACTGGTATGAGAGTCATTGTTGGGCATTATGTGGGAGGAAATTCAGGAGGAAATTTATCTCAAGGTATATTATTTAATCTATTGATTCTAAAATGGTTCTAAATTTAATTAAAAATTACTTTAGTGTATGATAGTATATACAACTTTAGAGTAGTAGATATATAACTTTACTTTGACGCAATCTACTTATACAACTACAATATGAGTGTAACAACATTCTTTCATAAAATGTTTTGAATAACAATAGATTAAATATATTACAAGGTTGACATCATCAGTTGGCTTTGTTTTAAATGTTTAGAGTTATCATGATTCTCTAACTGGTTACATCATTGCCCCAAGGATGTAAAAATGTAACACATTTTTTTATGTAGCCTAAAAAGACTTTTATATTATTAACATATAAAGCATAAACTTTTATAAATACATGAACTATTGTTACTATATAGAATACATCAATGTATTGTTTTATTTTGCAGAAATAATAAATGCAAATCATTATGCACCTGTAGAAGGTGCAGGAGAAGGAGGCCGCCCTGTTCAACTTTCACAGCGAGAGATTATCCCAGCCAGAGAGCTGTATGCACTACATTCTTATAACATTTTTGTTAGTGATAGAATATCAATCAATAGGAGTCTTCCAGATATGAGAAGTGAAAGGTAAGTCATATAAAATACATACTAGTTACATGTAGTTTTCATTTTTAATTTGTTTTAAACATTTTTAGTAATATTTTTTAAACAATTTTAAACATTATGTTGAAAGATTTTAACTTTGGCAATAATAATTTAGATCATTATTATGATAGAAATATAATATATTAAGAAAAGTGTAAGTTATATTTAAACATTTACACTTAAACAATGTGTGAAACGAACTACTCACCTCTTTTGTATTGTAGAGTATCTTATTAATAATAAGACCAGCTTCACACTTTTTATCTAGTCTAACATACCATCCCATCACATTTACAGACAGACAATACATCATCTCTGTCACATGCTTTGATCTTAAATTATCATTATTTTATTTATTTTTCAGTTGTAGAAGTGTACAATATGATTTGGAAAATTTACCCACGGCTAGTGTTATTATAGTATTTCATAATGAAGCCTGGTCAACTCTTATGAGAACTGTGATGTCAGTTGTGCTGAGGTCTCCAACAATGTTATTGAAAGAGGTATTTAGTATATAATATTATTTTTATGTACCTACTTGTGCTATGGTTAACACTTATGCATTGTATTTTCAAGAGTTGAAATATTTATTTTGTTAATTTATTTTTTTATTAATATTGCTGTTTTTAAAAATTTTAAAGGATAGAAAATAGAAAAGATTCCGATTGAATGCATATTTCGAGAAGTTGAGAGACGCACATTCATAACTGAATTACAAATCAGTGAGCAGATAGTTTCTAGTAAAAGTAACAATGCTGATATTTTATATTAATAAAAAAATCAAAAGTGCTTGAAATGTCTACTAAAATTAAGAATATTTTGATTCTTATTATCTATCAATGTAAAAATATACATTTTCATTTATCTCTGTATTGATGTGTGTCTGTCTAATGTAAATTATTTTGAAGTTTTGTTTTAAAATGACATTCTTTAAATTACTTTATTTAAAACTATTCCAGTATTTACACTTGTATATTTTTATGTATTATAGATTATTTTAGTAGACGACGCTAGCGATCGCAAGTATCTTTTTAAGGAATTAGAGGATGCCATTGCAAATTTAAACAATGTGCATATACTGAGAAGTGTAAACCGCACTGGTCTGGTCGGAGCTAGGCTTATGGGAGCAAGAAAAGCCGTGGGAGATGTACTAGTGTTCTTAGATGCACATTGTGAAGTGAGTTTTTTGTTTTTTCTAATAATCTTGTTTTGAATGTTTGTGCAGTTGTTTGTGGCATTTTAATACTGTTGATTATGTTTAAGAGGGGGTTAGAACCTTTTTTAACAACGAGATTTTTTGATGGGTCAAAACGATACTTTTTAATTGTACTCATATTATAATAAGTATATTTATATTATAAATATCTAATTACCAAAACACGAAATAATGGATTACTTGTAAAACTAAAGAAAAAAATAAAATTTTGCAGTTGCATTGTATGTTATAATAAGACGCATTAACTTGGTAAAACCTAATATATAAGCTTGGGCTGCATTATTAAGAGGGCCGTAGGTTGCTTACCCCTGCTTTAGAATGTTCTGATGAGTTAAAAATTACATAATTTTTACGTTAGGCCTCCTTTGTTCTACGAGTGTGGTATGTAGTCAAATGAATAGCTCACGCTATATCCCGTACACAGCAGGGTAGGCAGAGGGAACCTAGTGTTAAAACACTCCGTTCCTCACTTTCCGCCGAATTCGGAGGCATTGTGTGTTAAGAGGCGGAACTTAACGCCGTGCTTTACCTCGACACCAGAGCGAAGAAAATGGAAATATTAATTATTGTCACTCCTGGAGTGGGAATCGAACCCACAACCAGTCGTTTACAGTCACACGCTTGTGCCACTGGGCCACGACTGGCCACAGTGTGGTATGTAGTCAAATGAATCGGTTATTAATGTAAATTCACATATTATTTAGCCAGTTACTATGATATTACTGTGTCATTAAAAACTTTTTATGTAAGTGATAAATAATGGACTAATTTTTTACAATAAATATTATATTATACTCAGAGGTCATTATTAATTACAATATAGTAAGAATAATCATTTATAATATAAGATAAATAAATACTTTAAAATTATTGAAGGCTATTGTGTAGCCCATGACTGGATCTGACTATATACACAATTGTTGCGGGTTCAATTCTCATTCAGGGGTGTGATAAAGTGTAGCGTTAAGTTAGTGTCCCGCCAATTATCAGTTGCATAGCCTGTTGCAAGTACTGAAAATGTGAAAATGTGATTTTTTTTGAAAGAAATTTTGAAAAAGAAATAATAAAAAAACAAAAAGCGCGGACCATATGTCCGTAGTGTGTTGATAATAATATAAAAAAAAATATAATGGATTACCCATACTAATTTTGCCTATAATTTCCAGGTAACTGAGGGCTGGCTGGAACCGTTACTAGAAAGGGCGGGGAGTGACGATGTGTTCATATGTCCACATATAGACCTACTCTCTGACGATACTCTAGCATATACCAAAAGCATTGACGCCCACTGGGGAGCTTTCAGCTGGCGTCTCCACTTCCGATGGCTAATGCCAAGCAACGAGGTAATGATGAACAAGTCTAATAATCCTTCTAAACCTTACCCAACACCAGCAATGGCCGGAGGTCTGTTCGCAGTCAGAAAAAGCCTGTTCTGGCGTCTCGGTGGATACGACGAAGGTATGATTATATGGGGAGCAGAAAATCTAGAACTTTCCTGGCGCGCCTGGCAGTGCGGTGCCCGGGTTGAAATCACACCTTGTTCTCGAGTTGGTCATATCTTTAGACGTCACAGTCCTTATAAATATCCAGGAGGTGTAGCAAAGGTCCTTAATTCGAATTTAGCTCGTGCGGCTACAGTATGGATGGACGAGTGGGCCGATTTCTTCTTCAAATTCAACCCATCTGTAGCGGCGATACGTGATACGCAAAATGTTGCCAGTCGTATTGAAATTCGAGACAATTTGCAATGTAAAAGTTTTAAATGGTATTTAGAGAATGTGTGGCCGCAGCATTTTTTCCCCACAGACGATAGGTGGTTTGGGAGGGTCCGTAATGATAAGGGAGGTTGCCTCGGTGTGACCTCAGGCACTCCAGGGCTGGGAGGACCTGCGTCTACAGTCAGTTGTGGAAGCGACTTAGATTTAGATAGACTTATAGTTTATACTGTAGATGGAAAAATAATGGCGGATGAAGGCCTTTGCCTACAGCAGGGTAACGGTCGAGCTGTATGGAAAACTTGTAACGATAGTATTAAACAAATATGGCAGCAAAAAGGCCCGCGTCTGAAGACAATAGATGGCCTGTGTTTGACACTTCTGCCCACAGATAACGAAAATGAAGGAAGCGCGCTGACAGCAAAGAGGTGTATCAACGACAATAGACAGATATGGCATTTTGAACGAGTGCCTTGGCGTTAATATGTGATATTCGAATTTATTGTACAAACATGATTATTTTTACACAACAAACAAATCTGACTGGCCTGTAGGAATTTTTACACTATTATTTTAATATTTAAGTGAAATAAAGCAACAAGTAGATATCTAACTTAAAAAGTGATATTATATTATAATTATATGTTATTTAAGACATTCTGTTAGCAAATGGCATTCGTGTAACAACTTTAACTTAGAAAAGTATGTATAAGACTTTTTATAAATGTAACAATAAGCTGTGTTCATATTGGTATTAAAATTATTAAGATATATTATTTAAATAAGTACAAAATATTTATTCCTTTAATAAGAATATAGTCTTAATTTTACGATGACATTCCATTATATATACTGGTTAAAATTATATAATATTTATTCGTTTCTACCACGTATTTCGAAGGCGGCATTGGTAAGATTTTTTTTAAAATTTGTTTAGGAAGATAGAGGAGCACCATATTTTTTTATATTGCATATTACTTATTAGGTGTTAGTATTATTGTTTTTAATAGTATTATTATATACATACTATGCTACTGTTTAGTTATAAATATTATATAAGGTTAATATTTTATCATAATTATGAAAATAGAATTATGTATTATTTTGTTTTAACTTCACAACTTCTTACATGTTAACTTTTAAGTATTATAACAACTACATTTTTATTTTTTTTACATATAAATGTATATTCTAAATATATGTTAAGTTTTATTATAGTATATATAATAAATAAAACAATATAGGTAAATTAATACTAAAAACGTTTGATACAAAGTATACTTAAAATATATAGCTGTTTGATCTTTGATGTGATCTTTTGAAAGTTTCAGATTCTTATTTGCACTTATATGTTACTGTAAAAACCTATGCTACGGAAAATCTTAACTTTTTTGAGTAAGCATATGAACTATATTACAAACTCGTTAAACTTATGTTTTGCTTCTAAAAAATAAGGTAAAAGTTTAAAAACAAGCGAATCTAAACACGCTAGATCAATGCTGAAGAATTGATCATTTGTTTGTGCGAAAATCACGATTGACAATTAATTGATTGTTAATTGTAGTGCATTTAGCATTAAGAACTAATAAATTTTCAGCTAAATGTGATTTTTATGATTCCCCACAAACAGTAATGGTTTGTTATTATTTAATCGTTAATTGCTATTAATTTTTGTCAAACACTGAATTTGCTGCGTACTTGTAGTCAAGTCTAAACGGTTCCCCGTTTAGACTTTTATCCTTGACGTTGGCGAATTTTAAGTTTACTTCAAACAAAAGATAATGTATTGTTAGATGTAAATCATTTATGTAAAAAATAAAAATATATAAGTGTAGTAAAAAGCAATGTATATCGGAATGAATATGTATTAATTATATTTATAGCTCCATTAGTTTATTATTTTTCTTTTTGTCTCTTTGATTAGACTTTGACTTTGTTCATAGTTACTTTATTAATATAATTTCTTTCTTTTTCAGAAAACAGTAATTATAAAATGTTGTACTTTGCTGTATATTAGTGTATTTTTCTACAAGAACATGCAATGTTTGATGTCCCTTTTGCACAAATAATATATTGGAAAATTTATATTAAAGTAATTCTCTTTTGATTTATAATGATATGAATTATAATACTCGTTAAAATTGTGAGATTACACTGCATTTATACTATATGACTCATATCTAGTCCTAAATTCGCTGCCACATGCGTTGTCTCTTGTTAAATGCTTATGCTTAGTTAAAATAAATAAATAGTGATAAAATAGAATGCTACTAAATACATGAAAATTCTCCGTTTCTGAGTGACTGACGGTCAACGTCTGCTTGACGTAGAATGCTAATTTTTTATATAGATATGGGGAAGTTTAGCATTGAGATACCCGGTTTTCAGGATCTCCCTAAAAAAGGGCATTTTACGTTACAGCAAACGAAAATTGCGGATACAATACTTTTGAGCAATACTTATGTAGTGATGCAATACTTGTGAGTTTTAACTGAGTAAAATATTTAGTTCTATAAATAGAATAAATAAAAATGAATAGAATGACTTAGCTATTCTGTCTGTCTGTCTATGGTGCAAGGTGTGAAAGTGGCTTGAAAGTAAAAATTTTATAATTTCAACAAAATAACTGATTTATTTAAATTAATGTATGGAAAAATAAGTATTTTATAATATATCTCTTTAGATATATTATAAAATGTATTTTTTATTACAGAGATGAACGAACAGAACGATTAAAATAAAAAAATATATTTTTTTTATTTTAATTGTTATTTATTAAAGTCTTCTTCATTATTGTAATGTTAATTATTAAGGGCACATCTAACGAAAATTAACGCTACTGTATAGGAATTAAGACACATATACAACTTTATTTCATATAAGGTAATACTTCTATTCGCTTGTTAAAGAAAATATATATAAATTTGTTAAGTACGTTAATTTTTTGGTACCAATATCTATCTAAATTAGAATCATATAGTATATTTAATATAAATATAATTTACTAAGTTTTCAGTCTTCCACTTAAAATGAGTGAATTGTAGCAAAAAATATGAAATAAAAAGTAAGGTCATTTTTTTTTAATGTCAAGAAAGCATCAAATGACATAAAACGTAAGGTTGTGTAACCACAGGGAAAGTATAATAATTTGGTCCAAGGTGCTTATTATTAACTAATTGTTTTAATAAAACTAAATGCACTTTTGTAATTTATATATTAATGTACAAATATAAATTTAATCATAAATTATTTTGTTTTATTACAATACCTACTTTAAAAATAATAATTAATATTAATGTCAGGTAACGGAATATCCTTGTGCTGTACTCGTGGAAGTAGATGGCTGTCTAAATGTTATCTTAAAAGTTTTAATGGGTGATATCCAGAATATACATGGTGTGACGATAAAATCCGTAAGAGGTGACGATAAACCCGTAAGTTGATACATCGAAAATGCATTCCTTTCAGGCCAGAAATGATTTGGGTTACATATAAATTTTGCTTTTACAATATTTAAATACTTTTGATTTGCTTAAGTTTTTTTGGACCTCATACCTTTTAGCTTTTTTAAAATTCGACTTATCAACTTATTCTAATGTCATCTAATGTGGGAAAATAATATTATTTTACATTCCGATAGTGAAGTATTCATATCATAAGAAGGAAGTAGTTACATTTTTTTTGGTAATTTTATGACCCTTATTTTTGTTTCTTACATAAAAATTAAAATCAAATTTATTTGTCGTTTCAAGAATGTAGAGAGTAAATAAGATGCTGCCATCTTTAATTTTTTATTTTTTTTTCTGAAGTAAACAACTCCATTAAATAAATAACTCTATCGTAAATACATTTGTTGTTTTGTAAAGGCACTCGGATATTGTCATTTTTCTTACACTACCTTATCATATTACTACTACATACATACATACAAGTAATAGTAATATAATCATCTCAAAATATACATAAAAAATAAAAAGA
Organism: Dryas iulia moderata; assembly: GCA_019049465.1. Lineage (NCBI taxonomy): Eukaryota > Metazoa > Arthropoda > Insecta > Lepidoptera > Nymphalidae > Dryas > Dryas iulia. The sequence continues at coordinate 8,288,970 of CM032431.1, forward strand.
CGAACGGTAGATGAAGATTAAAAAATACTTTTGTACTCGAGTTACAGTTTTCACCGTTACATATAAAGCAGCGCGCATCACTGTGACCTCTCGCTCTCTCTACCGCGACTAGAGCGAGACAGACTGAGTCAATCTGAACTCTTGGAACGCATCCTCGTATCACGTCCACTGTATTACCAACTGCGATAAAATTAATAATATATTAATTGTAATATTTTAAAGAAATATTTGGCATTAGCGAAACATGGATCGGCGTCTGAGTTTAAGCGTGATGGTTGTGGGTTTGATTCTGAGTTAGGAGAATGATAAGACAAACTACGGCGTTGAATTCCACCACATAATGCCTCGAATTTCGGCGAAAAGTGGTATAGGTAATATTGGCTCTATGTCTGCTGTGCTGAATGACGAAGTCGCATTGTAAATGTAAATCTTAGCGCTAACTTAAGGCACACATGATGGAATCTTCACTTTGAAAACGTTTATTTTTATTGTTAATTAAAGTTATCAGGCCAAAAATAATAATAATTGTGGATATATGTAACTAGAATCGAAAAAATCTTCATCGTGTTACAGTCGATGAGTGTCTGACTATAAACGTGACGGTTGTAGGTTTGATTCCCACTCTAGGAAATGGTTATATTTTAATTTTCCCGCTTTGATAAATAAGTTGCGGTGTTTTGTCAATAGACATTTCTCAATAGACATTTCTCATTTCGAAACTGCCCAACTACTATGCTAGTCGCGATAGATGTCTTTTTATTGATAGTCAGAGAGAACCTAGAGTCTAGACACTCCATTTTTTAGATATGTAATCTTAAAAAAAAAAACAACAATCTCACATGATTTATCATCTGGTGTTGCGACCATTTTCAAGCAACGCATTTCAAGAGGTATTCTAGAATCTGTTGAAGGTGGAGGATGTCCAAGATTATGGACCCACTGAGCTGTGACCCAGTTTGAAGGACCGCAATTAACTGGTGATCCTGTGTAGGTAGTTTCTTGTGGATGACAGCCTAAACATCTTTGATACAAACAGCTTTCTGACGACACTGAAATAAGAGAAAAGATTAGATTACATTATGTGAAGTATTCATTAATTATAGTTATTTTAGGTGTTTGATATTTATTGAACAACTATTGTAATCCGACTAATCCAGGTAATTTTTGTTCGCCTGTGACCACAGACCACTGTTAAGTGTCCGAAATGTTGGATTTTCTAATATACATTTTCTAATACCAAAAATAGTAAAAATCGATATAAAAAACTTAATAATAGATTTTTCTTCTTTATTTTTTAGTTAATCTACTCTTCATTTTTTATTGTTAGTGAAAACAAGTCTATGATCAACGGGATAAACCTTAAGTTACGCGATTCACTGACAAGTGTAACAGAATTTCATGGTGAATTAAAAAAAAAAACAGCAGGTCAAACTGACAATTAAATTTGGCTCGCTCTCGTAGCAACAAGTTTTCACTGTATTCAAAAGCACCCTTCCAAATAATGAAAGTCCGACAGATTCTGTCGTGTTTGTTGCCCCGCTCTTGACTTATGACATTCTTATAGTGTGTCGAATTGGATTGTACAGCAGCCTTTTCTTGCCCGTAACAGATCCGTACGCCATGTAATGACGGCTCCGGAGCACACTTTACGTTTGTTTTAAAGACCGCAATCATACGTCATTTTCTCGCGTTTCGCGCCGTTTTACCGACCATGGCAGACGTTTCCAACTGAACCTCGCGTATGTAGATACGTAATTATTGAAAGTAGGGAATCTCGTCATGAGATATTGCCGTTTATTTACTGTTTCAAATTTTTGTTTTGTTTATTAATAATAGGTTGCAGGCGATCGTGGTACAGGGACAATGTATGACAATGTATGATTGATTGTGGATTCAACATGAAATTGGATTGAAATGATTATTTTTAAACTATTTTCATCTATCCGTTCTGATAAAGAGACAAAGCGCGTCGTTACATTTCGCCACTTTACGCGTAATATCTCATATTTGTCTCGTATATATTTCTGTCTTGTATACGTAAAGTTAAAATATATTTAATTATTATTAACTTTACCATGTAAATGTAATGTTACATTGAAATGTAAATGTTTATATACCTAAACCAAAATAATATTTTCTCTTCTTTAGCTTAAGTAGTCTATTACTTTAATAATGTAAATAACTAAATGAGTAGTTTTATGCATTTTGTAGGCTGTACAAATATATACCATTTTTTGACAACAATTATTTAAAAAAGTTTTTTAGAATTTTCACTTAGTAGTTCTATGACTTACATCTAAAGGTCCGTATAATGGAAAGTTCAATCCGCAATTTTATATCAATCTAGCGAAACCTAAAACGATTAAGGTGGTCTGTTAGTCGCTGATGCGTGAAGAGATCGTCCACCGGGTGTCAGAGAAAGTGGATGATGGGCGTCTGACATAATTGTCCACAAACATATGTATCCTCATTTGTAACTACCTGTTTTGTTATTTTTTATATAAATAAAGTAAGTATTTAATTAAAAAGACTATCTTTTTATTTGTTCAAAAAATACTATATTGCTCTATAAATATAATAATTACATTAAAAGGTCGCCGATTAACGTAAATATGCAAGAATAATATTCATCTTTAATATTCATTCAGGGGCCAGTCGTGGCGCAGTGGCACGAACGTGTGACTGTGAATGACTGGTTGTGGGTTCGATTCCCACACACACCACACACTCGAGGAGTGAAAATATTTAGTATTTCCATTTCTTCGCTCTGGTATCAGAGGTAAAGCGCGCTGTTTAGTTCAGCCACTTGACACGCAATGCCTCCGAATTTGGCAAAAAGTGGGGAACGGAGTGTCTTAACACTACCCTCTGCCTACCCTGCTGTGTGCGGGATACAGCGTGAAGCTATAAAATAATAATAATATTCATCGGCCATCGTTGGGCAGTGGGACATCGTCTGACTGTAAACGCTTGTGGATTTCAATTCGTGGGATTGTTTGCATTTGAAATATTTTTATTTCTCTGTTATGGTGCTAAGACAAAGTGCAATGTTGAGTTCCGTTGAGTGAGCTCAATACACAATTTCTGTATTTCCACCAAAAAGTGAAAAATGACACTAGGCTCTTTGAGACTGCCCTGTTATGCGGAAAAAAAACGTAAAAAATAACAATGTAAAAAAATTAAAGGCATAGCATAATCTTCACAATTGTTTAAGCGGTTTATGTGTTGTACTATCTATTTCGTACCGTGATATAAGCTTATCTCGAGTAACACTAACCTTATTTCAAAACTAGTGATGCTCATCATACAACGGCCCACGCTTTGTGGTGGCGGCGCGACTATTGTCACGATGTAAATGATTGTCAACAGAATTGAATAAATATTTATTAAGCGGTAGTTGCGAAGCGATGCGTCGGTCCATTGTGTACACACAGGGGCGCGGGCGGTCGCACCTTGTTAATTCGTATCGATGGACAAAAATAAAAGAATATGACGAAACTGATTTGTTATAACGTTATGATATGTTGTAAGTGTTAGTCGTTCTTTGTTTTGTATTTGCTAATATATTTCTTATAGCTTACCTAAGGACAATAATCCGGCCACGATAAATATGACCGCTAACATTGTATCCGCGATAGCGCTCGCTATGTATTCACAAACACGGATAATACTAGAAGCGCGTCTATTCACTGCAATGGTTATCTAACTAATCAAGAGTCGCATTGTCTTTATCTTGTACATGTGTTGTTATCACTGGACAGTAAATTATTTAGATATTTTTCGTAAAAACTAAATGCGGCTGAACTAACATTGATATCGATATAGAAATTTTCCGAAACATACCGATAAGGACGCTGATGCGCTCTAGACGAAAATAAATCGAATCTGCGACCTATTTTAGGCTCATGAGAGAGCGGAGTATCAAAACTTGGCAACAGTTACTTTTCACGTACGCATGATTACCATAACATTTTATTTTTTTTTTAATGAAAAATAACACAAAAGACACTAATTACATTACTACTGTACAAATGCCTTAAATAGCATAACTAACAGATGATTTCATCGTTAGTATAATCTATTTCAGATTGTATATTAAATGTCGCAGTCTGCACATAATATTTGTACTCCATTGAGATACTTATCAGATATAATGTCTATTATTGTCGTATTTATATATTTAAAGAGACGAATATATGTTTGAAGAACGTCTAATTATAGTATAACTGGAAAATGGAGATATTCTGATTTTCGCAGTTAATTACGTAAATTAAATTTCTAAGTGCAAGAAATTGTTGTTATTTTGGAAAATTTCAAAAAATCTTATTAAATATTTCTATAAAAATGATTCAAATTTTCGTTGGTAAAAAAGAAGTTGTATTCAGTTTACAAAACTTACCTAAATTACAGAAAAATGAAAATATACAATAGTAATAAAACAATTAGGTATAACATTATTTAATACCTTATCATTTTTTTTGACCAAAGCTTTACTTTAAAATACTTTTAAAATAATCACGTTAAAATTTTTCGGCATATCACTTTTATTCATCCATATCTTCAACTAATCCCATGCTATTTTAATTTTACAATATTTACTAAGATATGGTCTAATTATAAGTACTTTTACATCAGACCGTTATAAAAATATAAACAAAAATTAAAGTATTTTTTTTATAATTCAATTAGCGACAAATTTTCTATTTTATATTTTAAAGTTTATCTTCTTTTGTGCTTTTACCATTCACTGTTAAACTAAATTATTCAATGATTTTACGGATTATATTGTTCCCTTGTGTTCTTCTTTAAAGTAAAACTAGTATATAGTAACGCTAATTATTGCTTGGTTCACAATATAAACAGATTTTTCAAAATTTGAATTTAATAGGAATGAAATGAGATTTCATTTTTTTTTTTTTTAAACATATTTTGCATGTTTTGTGTGTGTTATATTTTTATAAAATGGAAATATATCTATAACACAATAAATCAAATGGAAATCGGATACATATAGCCAGAACATAGAGCCAGAAATAATCCTTCAATGAATCGCAGGTTAATCCTCCCTGGTACTTACTATGTAGTGAGTACTTTCATCGAGGCCCTCTTGGAGCAGTTCGATGGGGTCTGAATGTAAACATGATTAGTAGCGGTATCGATTCCCACTTGGGAGAATAATTATATTTAAAATATGTTAATTTCTCAGCCCTGGTAAAAAGACAAAGCGCGGCGTTAAGTTCCGCCGCTTAACTCACAATCGAATCGGAGAATACGTCCAGAATTCGGCGGAAAATGGGGAACGGAGTGTCTTAACACTAGGTTCTCTCTGCTTCTCTCTGCTGTTTGCTGCTAAAAAAAACTACAACAACAACAATATATAGAACATATGTTAAATTTGTGTATGAATATATTGTAAGCTTTATTGTAAATAATTTTTTGTAAGCTTTAATCATAATTGATTTGATACCAATTTCAATTTTATGATAATTAGTTGCTAATTGACATGTAATGTTAGGTGTAAATAGATCATTTATTCAAATAGCAATCTAAAGGGTATCATGTGGCATTCTAGTAAAAAAGTGATACAAAAAAGACACAAAGTTTAATACATATTACTTATTATAAATACCAACTGATAAGCCCAACATTTGAGTTCTGTTGTCTAGATAAATATTATTATATCAATTTAAGAATCGTGTTTCGAAATGCATAACATTACTTTCAACGACTAAGAAAATAGCAGCACGCTTCATCGATCGAGAGAGGTGTCATGTCGGACTATCTTGTTAAATAGGGTTGACCGTATGGCCGCATCAAGATCTTTTGTCTTTTCTCAAAGTGAAATTGAACCATATAGGTTTTGAAATAAGGTATATTTTAAATATTTACAATTTTGGTACCGGTAAGCGCGAAATAGTGGCCGAGATCGATCTTTAAGGCGACATCCCAGCGTGTCGGCATGCCGGCTCGGATGCCTCCAATAGATAAGTAAAAACAGATTTACAGATGGATTGTCGCTAGCCCTAATAATAACTCTCTGCCCACGTGATGGTAATGTTATTTAGAGCATCTTCGTACGTGTGTATGAATATTGAAGTGTACTTTCAAAATTTTAAATGGTTCATTTTTGTTCTGTTGCTGAATTACAACACATTTGAAAGCTTGGACTTGTATATATTATTAACTATTTCTTTGTTATATGAGAATTGAAATATTACGATAGTTAGGGAAAATTTTCGTCTTCTTAGTCTTGGCTTCATTGTCGAATTTTAATTGGTGGAAGAGATTTGTGCCTAGTTAGTGAAATATGTTTCATTCAGTAAATTAGAACCAGGCTTGACTTGATTGATAAGTCGGTCGACTTATACCTACAATTTTACAAATATCTTCGCCTTAAAAGGGACTGCCCTAAAAATATATACATTTTCGACATATCAACTTATTCGTTTCCTTTACGGTAATAATGGAAGAAATGGAAATGTTAGCAAATAGGCATTATTTAAGTATTATCTTATCAGAAAACTTACTGCGTTGAAATTAAAAACAGCACATTCGCTATCTAACACGGTGCAGACAAACATTAAGACGTGCGTGGTTGAAGCCTCATTATTATTTTAAATTATTCAAATATTTTAATTTACTTGCGGCATCTTTTCCAAGAGGTAATTAATTTTTGAGTAAACCATTTACCTCAAAATGTGCGGCAACGGAGCAAGATAACGTAAACGAGTTTAAAGCTTCTCCGCATTATAAAGAATTTATTTATCTTGGACAATTTGTTATTGCCACTCTCTTTGCCTTCCGGTAGCCGTGTAATTGAATCTTCTGGTTTTTGAAGATTTATTGCCTTCATTTGATTGAGCTACCGCCCTTGATTAGCGCGACGAGGCGCGGCATCTTTGTTTTTCGGTAAAATGCAATTTAATTAAAATCCTCTTAGCGGCGTAGGTTGTTTCAAATATTTATCTGCCAATGACTTCACCTTTAACCTGTTTAATGGGATTTTTGACTGATTCGATAAGGTTTTTATTTAAAAACGTTGACTTTTTACTTTCGTTCTCCTTTAAAAGCTTTTGTTTTTTAATGGCTACTAAAATCATATTTGGCAAAGTGTTGCGAAAAGTTATGGCGTTTGTATACAACACGCCTTTCTCGTCTAAGTTTTGTTTTTGGTATTAGAAGATAATACGTGGACATAAAAGGTATGCCAAAACGTCCGACACAGTGACCTGTCGATAGGATCGGAAGGACGCAGCGATCGCGTGAGATATTCCTGCGCACGTCTGCTCTCACAATTCCACGCCATTATTTTAATTTATCTGTCGCAGACTCCACTTTCAAAATTTAGCCATCTTTATTTTATGTTTGTACATGGGAAAAATAGAAATGTACGCTAAATGCCTATTATGGTACATAAGATTGTTGACTTTTTATTATTTTTTTATAAGGTAAACAGGTGAGATAGCACTTGAATACTTATGAATTGAAACGATTTTGATGTCCATGTGGTGCATTTCAAATGAAAAGACGTTTCGAGCCTCTATAGATTATTTCTCTATGTAGTCGGTGCCTCATGTCTGAGGATACTGTGCACCAACTGGGTTGCATCTGGAGCGGATGTTCTGCCACAACTGATTTCTTTTCAGCGCGTCTCTTGCTACCGTGATGAGTTTAGAACATGACAATCCTTTTTTGACTTAACCGTGATGGTTATGACCTTACTAAAATATTATTCCAGAAGAATCTAGTCTGAAGAAATTAAGGTCTCTGCTAGAAATTGAGATCCTATTAAAATCAAATGTGGGAATGATTCAATATCAAGAATATTACATAGCAGATTGTTACACTCAATTGTAAGAGCTACTTAACCAATAACCAATTTACTATAACACAAGAGACTTAATAACTAATTTACTATAAGTGTGCATCCATACTTATATTATAAATGCCCAAGTCTGCCTGTTTGCCTGTCACGCTTTCACGGCTAATCTACCAGTCCGATTTGCATGAAATTTAGAATGAAAGTACTAAAAAATCGAGGGTCAAACATAGGTAATTTTGGTATAAATATAGTTGAGAATCCAAGGTAAATCCAAGGTATTTTATATTTCAAAAACCTACCCCTGAGGGTTGTAATATAACGAAACAGTAACTCGGCGAAGCCGCGAGCGTGCCGCTAGTATAATAATATATGACATGTTTCTTTGTTTTTTAAGGAAGAGACTATGGCTTAATTTGGTAACATGATAGTTATTTTCACGTCATTTACTTAAAAAACAAATTTCGATAACGGTTCTCTTAACTTTAATTTACGTTAAACTGATATAGTTAATTAATTAAACTCAAAAGTATATTACTTTCGAAAAACATACAAAATTACTTTTAAGCTCCTGGCTGTAAATGATACATTTAACAAGCAATAAATATGTATTAAGTGTGTTACTTTATTAATGATAAGGGTGTTGCGTGACTGGGACTACTGAAATGTATTTGAATGGAGGAAATCCTTGTACAAGAGCTTATCCATCAACTGTCACTGAGAAATAATTAGCATTAATCTTTAATGTACACGCGCTCTGCTTTATAAGTTTTATGTTAATAGTATTATAGTTAAATTAATCTGCCCTTTTTAGGTTATTCTAATTAATCTTTGAAGTAAAACTCGTAAACTTAAGTAGTTACCTAACTTATCTATTTTAAAATGCTTATTAGATAGATCTTCATATACTTATATAAGGAATTTCGTCAATTACACATATTTTACACAAAAAAATATTACTTTCCTATATAAATGAAACTACGTGTTATCAAAAAGTTATTTATCGTTTAATTCTTGATTTATAACATCAATTACAAGCTTGACTGTAGGCCGATAATTTTTTGTTATTTGTGTTATCCAAAAATATATTCAAAAGCCATATCGAGTGTATCATAAACATAAACTTTAATCATAAAAAGTTCGGAATACATCACATTAAGTTCGATGCGTGCTAAATTGAATTCGGGAAGTGAGAAAATAAAAATCAGAGGTGCCAAAATTGTTCGGAGGGCCGCTTAAAGTGTCGTTAAGGCTTGTCGAAGGGAAAATATTGTAATTGTAAAGCAACAACGATCAAAGGTATTTATGTGCGGGAAGCTGTAGCCATTATTAGTATTGTTTATTATTCTGTACGCAGAAGTGTTTAAGATCTGTGCCTCGTTTCCACCCTGTACTGTAAATATGTTAGTTTACGTTTATAGGGTTTCTTGTGGAATTTCATCCCATAACGGTGGTTAGAGGGTAGAGTCATTTGATTTTTGGTTTTATATAATCATTTGAAGTAATTTACATAATATATTATATTAATTTATTCAATAAATATATGTGCGGTAATATTTTGAACTCCTGTTTTTTAATATGTTTTTAATTTTTTTAAATACACTTATTAAGTGATGATATTTTTATTTTGGTTACATGTGAAATTTGCATAAAGTTTAGTAGCGTTTTGATATTAACGGCGTTAATGTATGTATTTGTATATAGTAGGTATATTTATTTTATATTAATTATTTATTTTTAAATAACAATTATATTTAATATAAATTAATAGTAATTCAAAAAAAAAAATGTAATATTTTATTAGAATTATTTTATAATGTATAAACGGCTATTTACCAAATATCAACATGATTTCAGATACTATCTAAAAGGTTTAAAATGTCATATGTTTATAATCAGTCCTTTAAAATAGTGTTGTAAGATTTTCTTAAATTTCGTGAATAGATTTTCGTAAATATGTATCTGCCCAAAACGTGTTATAATAACATATAAAAAAACTATACAAGCAAGCAGCATGTATTTGGAAATCAAAAAAGACCTTATTATACTATCTATATTTAGAAAAATATGATTTTGGTAACGAAGATAGTCTCGTTATAAAATTATAACAAATATTATCCATGTGCAAAAGAGTTTCAATTTGCTTGAAACTCTTACTTCGTTGAGTTACTCGTTACTTAATTGAGACCATCGTGGTGTAGTGGAACCGTGACCGCGACTAGTTGTACGTTCGATACCTCCTCGGTGAGAAGATTACATTAAAAAAAAATCATTCCTTCGCTCTTCTGAGACATAGCGTTGCAATGAATTAATATATCTCGATTGCAGAAGGAAAGTGGGAAACGCATAGTCATGACTCTGACTCTCCTGCTTTTGCTAGGAAAAAAAAAGAAATTTGTAAAAAAAAGACATAAATTTATCGAGTGATTCAGTTCTTTTACAGAAATACAAAAACATGTACATGTTTGCACCACACGTGGTTAAATATTTATGTAACTTTAAATAAAATTATTTCAATATGGACTATATTTATCGGAGCTAGAAGTAATCTGACATTAAATCGACAGTTATCCTGCAACGACAATGAAACACAACTGAGGCACTAGTCTATTTGAATGTTGAATAAATATATTTGTTTACATTTTAAAATATTTGAGATATTTTATTTATTTTTACTATTATAATACTTACTTTTATTTTACTATTGTATTATACTTTCTCATCATTTAAGGTAGAAAATAAAAACGTAGCCATCTTCTACAGTTACAGATTACATACATATTTTTCGACATAGCATCTGAAAGCATAATTAAACGACCTTTTGTTGCAGTGATCAGTGTCTTCCAGGACAGTGGGCATCGATAATCCGTTTATATTTTCATGTATCCGTACGTGATTATAGATAACTTATCACTAGCTTGATTACTATAGAACAATCACTACCTAATTTGAATTCAAATTGCTAAAAGTGAGTTTTTTTTTACTATTTAAAAATAAAAAAAATGTTGGCTTCACAGTTTACTTTAAGTTTTTATTGTGCTGATATTTTTAACATATAAAATAATAAAAATTAAGAAAAGTCACGCATAAAACGATTCCCCTGTCATTAAGAGTACTTTGAATCGTGTAAATTGATTGATTCTGTATAGATAAAATATTATAATTGCATTTTTTTATTCATTATAACACAATCATACGCCCAAAATATTTGTACACTGTCAAGATTTATATAATACCATGAGATAGTGATCAGTGTCGGCCAAAGACAGACGTTTTAAATTGCATGCGGATGACTTTGCACATTCGATATATGTACTCGTATTTTCCTTTCGCAATAAAGACTTCGTTTTATTTAGGTTTAATTAAGACCTTACTTTATTTTCGGGAAGCAAAAATGTAGGTCGTTTTAAATTGAAATATTTCATGTAAGACAGTAAAGGTTACGAATATTAATATTACTGAATAATTTTTTTCAGTTGCTAATTTGTTTAATGTAGTTTTATTTTATGCATATAATATATTAATTAGCTATGTATGAAATAATGTCATTTTTTCAGTTTTACGTTTTTTTTTAGTTAGAAGGATGGTAAAACACAAGCTAGAGTCAAGAAAGTCCTTTCTCGACGCTCCATTCAAATATTCCCATACATCGCGAGTTCATTTGCGGCTCTCAAATTTGTCTTGCATTTCAGAGCAGAGAAATAAAAAAATATCTTACCTGAATTGAATCCATAACCATCGTGTTCAGACGCTGTCTCGCTGAGTCGTGATGACCTTAGTTATTATGTGCCCAGTATACAGCTGCTTGCTTTGAACATTGCTGTATATTGCTAAGAAATATGCTTATTTTTTGTATATAGGTGTTACTTTTTTTACATATTTTTACAAACAACTTGATACAAATTGTTTTTTTTAAAATAATTCGTATTTTTTCAATAATATCCGTTAAATATATAATATGTGTCATATAAATGGGAATATCTGTTTAATTGATTTAACATTTTCAATACAGTGAATATTTTTTATGAATGAATATTTAATTTATATATTTTATTAGAATTACTTTATAATATAAAACCTGTCGTTTACCAAGTGCCAATACGTATATTTAAGATAGTATCTAAAAGGTTTAAGATCTCATATATTTATTATTTTGTATGTTTCTTTTTCACTGATAATATAAATCGAGAGATAACCAATTATCCAAGAATGAATTTCGCGTGATAAATTAAAATGTGCGAGTATTAAATAAATGCATTTCATTAAGATCTTTTTGAGGCTTTAGTATGTACGCCGCGCGACCAAATTGGTCGCTATGATTAATGGTGCTGATATTTTATTCCATTAGTTTTAAGCAATAATTACTTTCGACTCCTGTTATAAAATATTTAGATTTACAAGTTAATGCTAAGAGCATTGACAATTTGAAGCATTTTTATAAATGTCCATACAATTTTATTCGTATATTCTTCGTTTTTTACATGTATTTTTGTTTTTTTTAACCAGCCATTCATTGACTTATTGGCAATGTAATTTTTTTTTATATCTTCACGCTGTATCCCGCAAACAGCAGGGTAGGCAGAGAGAACCTAGCGTTAAGACACTCCGTTCCCCACATTCATTGCACGTTCGTGCAATGTAATTAAATAAAATATCCCAATAAATAAGCTAGAAGTCTCTGACTGACTCGACCAATAATGGTTGTGGGTTTCAATCCTACTTGATGTTGTTTATATTACATATGCATTGCTGTTCTTTGCAAGCTTAAAAAATAATGTGAGTTCTATCACTTACACACAAGGGTGTAATGTGAAAAGAAACGGGAAGAGGATCTTCAAATTCTGTATCTTAAAAACTCAAGAGATCATTTATTAATTTGTTTATTTGGTGTAAAAGTTTATATATTTTTTGTTTAATTTACTTAAAGAAAGTTATTTTTTCTTTTAATAAGTCTTAAATAGTAATAAATATAATTGGAATTAATATACATATTAGATTTTATAATTTATATTTTATAGTAGATGAATTACCTATATATTAATGAACTATAGAATAAGCGGTTATTCTTAAACATGAAATCACAACATCAGTAATATCAATTAAACCTATATCGAAGTAAAACACCATGAACCCTTACCTTTACGTTATGTAACAAATAAATTAGAATCATACACACAGCACGATGTACAATCGTCGTTAAAATAGAAATACACGCACTCTACCATCAATCTTATAAAGCTTGTTGTTAGCCAGCTAGCTCTACGGACATTAAATACATAATTACAATCATTTCTAATAATGGCCGAAATATATCCTGAGTGCAACAGACAACATCTAGTGACCGCAGTTGTAAAGGGCAGCGAGAATAATATAGCCATGTTCGATATAGAGAATAAAGGAGTTGCCGGTTATCTATGGAATTTGGCCTGCGCAGGCGCAATGACTCACGGCACCGGCCACACCTGACGATAGCAGCCCCTGTCGAATACCATTTACATTTTACTGGCCCGGTGAGAGGTGACTTCTAAATCTGTTAACTGTAACAATTGAAATCGAATTTATATTGTCACTCGATTCGATTTATTCTGTTCACTCAAGGATTTTAAGGTGTATAGTAAATTTTGATTGAACTTTCAACTTTAGATAATTTAATTATATGCAATAAGTAAATAATTTTGAGGTCAATTTCTTAATAGTCTACTAAATCTCATTGGTTGAGAACGGAGTGTCTTGTCACTAGGTCATCTGACTACTCTGTTATGTGGAAAGAAGCATGAAGCTGCTTTTTTATAAAATGTCAGAATTTACTTAGAGTATTGAATTATATACTTAATGTCACAAATAAATGTTTAATATAAGCATTCTTTTTATTTAAATTAAGAAATAATTGTACAGCGTAAAAATAGAGAAAATGGAAAATGACGTCAAGCTGACGCTTATTCTAAATTCAGGAACAAAATCAAATCCGGAAATGAAAGTGCTAATGTTAAAAACTAGACCACTCGTTAAGCAACTTGCAAATTGAAATTATAAATAAAATTTATTATAATCTATCTCTATTTTTTATTATGAAACACACGTACATCTTTGTGGTATTTGATTGAAAATAAAGCAGAGAGCGACCTCCGTTGCGTGGCAAAATATATTTCTTAACAATCAAAATTTCACATTCTATGTTTACGATACGAAATGAGTTTTGTGGTCAAACAATTGGAACTATTCGTACGACGAAACCTTAATTTCACACCAGATTACGCATTCAAATCTTCTTTTTCAAATTGTTTATTTGAATAAATCCATCACTGCTGATGAAAGTTGCACTTCATTGCAATACAGTCTAATGGAAAGTTAAATAATATTCGAAAGTAATAATTAATATAATTTTTTAACTTCACGCTTTGTACCGCACAGCATGGTAGACACAGATCCTAGTGTCAAGACACTCCGTTCACCATTTTCCACCTTAACCTGGGGCATTGCGTGTTGAGTGGCGGAGTCAACACTGGTTTATCTTATATCATGCAGCGCAGAAATTATTTTTTCTACAGTCGATCCATCGATTCTAGTGGAAATCGAACCAATCAATTTTTTAACACATTGATCTCAAGTTTATATCATAACATTTTACCCTAATATAATTAGTACAAAGATATATAAACTAAGTAAAGTAAAAAGAATACAACAGTAAACTAAATTTTCTTGTTCTGATGAAGTAGGTAGCGTTGGCACTGCCAATTACGCGATAAGTCACAAGGTTGGATATTTTAAACAAGAGGAAAAGGTGTGTAAGTACCTACTAGAACGTTTGTCGATCACAACACCATCTAAAACTAAGTGTTTCATTTTTACTTACACTACTAATATTTTTATATACCTATATACTAGCTGTGCCCGCGACTTCTATCGCGTGAAAAGGTTATATTTATAAAATAAAAGTAGGACTTAATCCTTTTATATCGGTTGTCCTCCAGTGCAATTCCAGTCAAAATCTATTCAGCTGAAATTAGTCAGAATAAACAGACATACAGACCGACAAAAAGTATAATAAAAATAATATTTTCTTATATTAACAATGTATACTCGTACATATGTTTTTAGTAAAAATCTATTATTTTAATATACAGATTTAAATATAACAGACAATCTAATTTTGTTTTTTTGCTTATATAAACTAAAGTTTGTTATAAAAATGTATATAGATTTAAAAATAGGCATTTTGTTCGTGGAAAATAAAATTAAATTTCATGCTTATATTAATTTAATTTAATTTTTAATTTAATTTTACTTATATTACAAATGCGAAAGCCTGTCTGTTTGTCTGTTACGCTTTCACGGTTAATCCCGATTTGAACGACATTCTGAATTAATATAATTCAAAGTCCAGGGTTAAACATAGGGTACTTATTTCTTCAAAAACCAACCCGTAAAGGGTTGAAATAAAGGGTGAAAGTTTGTATGAAAAATCTAAGCTGCTTGACCAATTGTAATAATTTTTGGGATAAAGATAGTTGATTGCGCGGAGTTAAGCATAGGCTACTTTATTTTTCAAAAAACCACCCTAAAGGATTGCAATATAACCCAATATAACGAAATAACAATAGTCGTGTAGTTCTAGTAGAGAAATATAAAGTGAGAAAGCGGAGAAAGGAGTTTCGTGACTCCTTTCCTTTTTAGGTTGGAAAAATGAAAATAGCTTTAATTAATATATTAATAATGAATGGAATTGAATTGACAACGAGTGTTTCCAAGTGCTCTCCTCGTTCAGACAATGACTGATATGACGCTCCAATAATGACATATTTTAATTTAAATTAAATATTTAAATTTTAAATTGAATGAACTTAAACAGCTGCTCTACTTGTTAATAGAATATTTATTTTCTTAACAAATATTATGGTTAATTGTTTGCTTTTTTTGTTTTTACATTGTTTTAATATATTTTTAAACATAGAAAGAAGTCTATGTATTGTCAACATACTTAAAATATGAAAATTAAATATTTTGATAAAAATAATAAAATTACTTTTGCATAACAAGGCAAATTGCGTAAGGATATTTTATTACCCGCGACGGAACGGCGACTGTATATGTGTTTGGGGTGAGAGGTTGTTTGTTTGTTTGTTTGTTTGTTTGTTTGTTTGTTTGTTTGTTTGTTTGTTTGTTTGTTTGTTTGTGTGTTTGTGCAAATTACTATGTCAATTATTTCCAAAACTATAAGTCCGATTTTGATACGGTTTTCTATGATAGGTTAAGGTTCAATTGGCGTATGTTCTTATGTATGTCTTATTGCCTTAACTCACCAGGGGGCGCTGCAGTAAGCATTTTACGTGAAAACGAATGTTTTCAATTATCTCAAAAAATAATAGTCTGATTTCAATAGATTTTCAGTGGTAGATTCAGGTTTAATTGGTGGATGTTCTTGGATATGTTTTATCGTGTCAAACCACCAGGGGGCGCTGCAGTAAGCATTTGTTTGTACTTTTTTTGTATTTATTTGTCTAAAACCGAAACTACTGCTCCGATTAAAAAGAGTTTTCATAAAAAGATTTATCTTTGCTTGGTGCATATTTTAAGATTTTTCTTTTTTTGTTACGGAGAAAACTCACCAGGGGGCGCTGCACTAAACATTTGTTTATGCAGAGCAAAAACTACTAGTCCAATTTAGATGAAACTTTCAAGGATGGGTTCAGGCTTAATTGGTGCGTCTTTCCATATATGTGTTATGGTGACCACTCATCAGGGGGCGCTGTAATAAGCATTTGTTTGAGTTTTTTTGTGTAAAACCAAAATTTTTCTTATATTTATTTGTCTAAAACCGAAATTTCTTATCCGATTGGCTAGAGTTTTCAAAACTAGATTAAGCTTTACTTCGTACATATTGTAAAATTTTTGTTTTTACGTTACGGTGAAAATTCACCAGGGGGCGCTGCAGTAAACATTTGTTTATGTAGAGTAAAAACTACTAGTCCGATTTAGATGAAACTTTCAACGATAGGTTCAGGTTTAATTGGTGCATCTTTTCATATATGTGTTACGGTGATCACTCACCAGGGGGCGCTGTAGTAAGTACATTTGTTTGTGCAAAACTAAAACTACGAGTCCGATTTGAATGCAGTTTTCAATGATAGATTCAAGTTTACTTAGTGCATATTTTCATATATGTGTCATGTATGTTTACTTAGTGCATATTTTCAAGTATGTGTCAACTCTCTAGGGCGCGCTGCAGTAAGTAGCTGCTTCCATTTTTTGTGTATAACAAAAACGACTAGTACGATTGGAAAGAGTTTTCAGTATTAGATTCCGCTTTGTTTAGTACATGTTTTTAAGTTTATATTACGGTGACAAGTCACCAGGGGGCGCTGCAGTAAAATATTGTTTGTGCAAAGCTAAAATGACGAATTCGATTTGGATGCAGTTTCAGTGATAAGCTCAAGTTTAATTAGTGCATGTTCTTGGATATGCTTTATCGTGTTAACTCACCAGGGGGCGCTGCAGTAAACATTTGTTTGTAATATTTAATGTAAAACCACAACTACTAGTCCGATTGGACAGAGTTTTCAGTATTAGATTTACCTTTACTTGGTGTATGTTTTTAGTTTTTTTTTACGTTAAGAACTCACCAGGGGGCGCTTCATTAAACATTTGATGGTGCAAAGTTAAAACTACGAGTCTGAATTTGATGCAGTTTTCAACGATAGGATCAGGCTCAATTAGCGCGTGTTCTCGTATATGTGTCGTGGTGACACCTCACCAGGGGGCGCTGTAGTAAGCATTTGCTTGTATTTTTGTGTGAAACCTATTTAGATGCGATTTTCTGTGATAGGTTCAGGTTTAATTGTTGCGTGTTTTTATATACCATATCACAAACTACCACGGGGCGCTCCAGTATAAATTAATTTGTTCCAAATCAAAACTACTAGTGGATTTTGTGATTTTCACTGATTTGTTTAGACTTAAGTTTCCTAAAAATGTTGCGGTGACAATCTGCCAGGCGCTGCAATAGGCATTTGATAACCAGAAAGCATTGGGCTTATAATTTTTTTTGGATTTGCATGAAGATTAATATAAAGTATTTCGAAATTATGTAATAATATATAATGTGTATCTATACACTTTAAAAAGTTTAAAATAAAAAACAAAATTAAAAATTTTGAAAATACCCACGACGGTTTAATTGTAATTGAAAAAGGATAAAATAACTAGAAATCCCCCGCCTAAAAGAATATATGTAACGAGATGATGGGGACAACTTCGTCGGGGGCTGCCAGTTGCAACCTCTATTTTAAATATAGTAGCTAACAGTATAGATTTCGTTCTTAAAGTTTTTAAAAGGAATACCAGTTATCAAAACTGTAAATTCATATTAATATTTTAATTTTTTCCTAAACCTGTTTTAACAGCATGAAAACCTAGGAGAAGTTAGCAAACTTAAAGTAATGGCAGCTCCGACGAAGTCGTCCCCATCATCTCGTTACATATATTCTTTTAGGCGGGGGATTTCTAGTTATTTTATCCTTTTTCAATTACAATTAAACCGTCGTGGGTATTTTCAAAATTTTTAATTTTGTTTTTTATTCCCGTTTATGATCGATGTAACATCACCATAAAACGCAATCAATGAATGGCAAATAGGCAACATTTTAATGAATGAAAAGGATAAATATTAAAGTCTGTTAAATAAACTTATTTATATATTATTTTAATTGCCGGTGAAAAATAATTTGAAAGTGATATTTTGATTTTAATGACTCACTCTTCTTAATAAAATTAAAAAATAAAATCTAACAAGTTCAATAAGCACGTTAATAAACGATATCATAGTGTAGTTGATAACTGTGAGGGATTGCAGACATGATAGCTTTCAGTTCTTATATTTTGGGAGACTTTTATAGGTAAACGAGCGTTATTTTTATGAGACCAGTCATGCCAAGGGGCATAAAATGTAATTGTAAACGTGACTGGTTGTGGGTTCGATGTCCAATTGAGAAACAGAATTGAATATTTCGTCTTTGATCTCCAAAAAAAACCTGTTGTCAGAAAATAGAGAATAGAATTCTTTGTATGCCTATGTCAATGTTTACGTTAAATTAAAAGAAAAAATGTAGTAATGATATGACATATCCATGTGGTACATAATAAAAAGTTAAGTAAATTGTCCGTTGCAGTAACAAATCTAAAAATTTTAGTACCTACTTCATCTTGTTAACGCGAAATATCAGATAAAAGATATCGATCAATCCATCAACCGTTTTTATTATGGTTGTAAATTTACAAAAATTGTTTCTTGCGAAAATGAGGGTTGTCAGTTTACTTTGTAAGTTATATGTGTACTTACTTGAAGATAATGTTGAAACTCATGGAATGTTGGTAAACATATGTTTATAACACTTTAGGGAGCGAATGAATGCATTTAACTTGCTCCTGTTTTGTTTCTGAATGTGTAAAAAGTGAAAAGCTTATTATTTTTTTTTATTAGTGGCCAGTCGTGGACCATTGCCACAAGAGTGTCTGTAAACGACTGATTGTGGGTTCGATTCCCACTCGAGGAGTGGAAATTATATTTCCATTTTCTTCGCTCTGGTGTCGAGGTAAAGCGCGGCGTTAAGTTCCGCCACTTAACACGCAAGCCTCCGAATTCAGCGGAAAGTGGGGAACGGAGTGTCTTAACACTAGGTTCCCTCTGCCTACCCTGCTGTGTGCGGGATATAGCGTGAAGCTATTATTTTTTTTAACATTTATAAAGTGTTGTTCCACACTTAGGAAAATTGAAAAATACATTTAAAGAAAACGTATAAAAATTTGAACGCAGCGGGATTCGAACCCGCGCCTCCTGAATACTAATCTTCAGGCGCTCTCACCACTGAGCCATGCGTTCTACTATCCGCTGCGTCGAAATTCTTATACGCTTTATTACTACTTATTTATGTTGTTTAATTTGTCATAAGTACCCAAATTTTTCTCAGCTTCACCTTCACAGGTGTCTATAAGTAAAATTCAATTATTATTATATATTGTATAATTATTCTTATTTTACTTATAATTATATTCTGACACATATTTACTTTTAATTAATCAGCTTTAAAAGGATTAATTAAATTAGAAATGCCTATAGTTTACAAATATCAAAATAAAGTTAAGACGCCTGAATGTAAATAAAGAGCAATGAAAGTAACTTACACCAAGTTGACAAAATAGTAGGTTGCAAAAAATTTATATTATATTATATAGAATTGTATAATTTAATTGTATTCAAGCATATAATGCTAACCATAATACAAAATATTATTTCCTTTTTTTAAAGATAATCTAAGTTCGTATCTTTCTACGCGTGTATTATTAATGCTCGTTTTCTTTCAACTGCAAGCAGCTAGTGACTTAACCTAAGGCACTACTAATTATTATTTAATTTTATTTATATTCAATACTTAGTTACTATGATAGTTTTAATAATTTATTTCGAATGAGTTTATAATGTTTATAAGTTTTCATCTATATAAAAGTGTATCTGATGAACATAAAAACATCTTATTTCAAGAAAATAAAAAAAAACCGAGTGGGAATCGAACCCACAACCAATCGCAATTACAATCAAAGACAGAACTTGAATATCCAATAAGTTCTTCCACAAATTCTTCCACAATTCTGTAACTGATTTTGATTCCAAATGGTTTATTTTGTACTGAAAACCTTTTGACCTTTATCAAGCGGACAACCCTCAATTACGGGTACAATTACAGCGTCTTAAATAATTAATGAGTTCGAGAACACAATTGTTTAATTAAGACATGAAGAGTCGCACCTACGCGTAAATTCCCTGTACTTGCGTCTAACACTCCTAGGTCTTAAGATCTTACATAGTATAATCAGTAAATAAGTTTTATTTATCACTGTTTTTTTTTATTTTTGAATAAAAGATAAAATAATGATATAGACATAAATTAAAATTTGAAAAAAAAATACTGCATATGATTTTTATCTAAATATCTGAAATTTGTGCTAGATAGAAATGTTTAGTGTTTTGAACATTAAAAGTTCTTCTCTTATTTAGAAGGAAGTAAAAATATAAAAACATGTCGTATATAACCGTAAAAAATGATTCACTCAGTAAAAAGATATGCTATAAAGTACGTAAACAATAGAATCGAATTGAAACCCTTCAACTTTTACTGAACACGGTTAAAAACTACTTGTTAGATCTTAATAAAATTAAAAGTGAACCACACCCATTCCCAATCAATTAAAAAAAGAATAATCATAATCGGTCTACTCAGTATAAAATTCGGTGGTAAACTTAAAAAAATACAGCCGAATCGATTGCCTCCTCCTTTTTTGAAGTCGCTTAAAAATAATATATAATCATTCCCTCTATTGAGAATCGAACCCAACACCGCGTTTACAGTTAAACGCTATCCCACTGTGTCACGACGGCCTCTAACCTCTAATATTAATAATAATTCCACAGAGCAATTATTTATTTTAGGGGGATATTGAAAGTAAATACCATATTCTAATACATATATTAATTGTAATCAAGTCCAACTGTCACCAAGCACATCTTAGTTGCGTATAGCCGGAGGCGCGCGTGGCCTGTCGATGATTTATCCACCGCCAGACGCACGACGCCTTATGCCTGCCATTCTTCCTATCAAGCCAAGACAAGATATCGTGATATCAGCAATTTTAAAGTGTTACTATAATTATATTGTGAAAACGTCTTCACTTCATATAATATTTTGTTAATCTTTATGTGTGATCTTCGCTTGTATCAAAAATATAAGTTGTTTCATCTATAAATCGTTTGCTTTAGGCGCGCGTGGCGAGACCACGATTTATCAATATCGTCCGATGGCTACATAACGTTTAATATTTGCCATTCCTCTTATCTGGGTACAACAAAATATCATAATATTGATTTATGTATTTACGCCTATACGTAAATTAAGACATTCAAACATAACATATATAGGAAATAATATTAATGGTTATAGCATTGTATTTTCTTCAATTAATATATTTTACTTTCGTATTTTGTTTCTGGAGAAATTATCCATTTATTTTATTACTAGCGGCCCGATCCCGGCTTTGCAGCGTGAACTACGTAGCTGTTTCTTTATATTGCAACACGCGACGATGGATTTTAGTAAAATAAAGTAGCCAATATTTAACTTTGGATTATCAACTATATTTATGCCAAAATTCATTACAATCGGTAAAGCGATGTAGATTTTTCATATACCTTTCATCCCCTATTTCAACCCTTTAGAGGTTGATTTTTGAAAAAATAAGTAGCTTATGTTTGACCCAGTAATTTTTAATACTTTCATTCTAAATTTCACCCAAATCGGACCGGTAGATTAGTCGTGAAAGCGTGACAGACAAACAGACAGACATTCACATTTATAATATAAGTATGGATCTTAACAAAAAGGAATGAAACAGTAGTTTCGCCACTAGATCCTTTATAGTGCACACAATTGTCTTTCGATGCACTTAGCGTTGATATTATCAGATTCCTTAAACTTATGAAGCTAACGGTATATCAATAAACAATAAGGCAAACGTTAACAACGAAGTAGATTGGCGAACTCTTTCTATATCTGTGGAGTGGTCATAAAAAGGGTGTATCGACAACCGATACCATCGCTTAGTGAATTACCGACGGAGCCCATTATTCCCGCTGCAAACGTAGAGATATAGATCCTAGACAAGGTACTTTGTGCTTATCTTCTGTATATAATTGAAAACTATTGAAATAATCGATCTTTTATACTTTAAAATATTATAAAAAATAAATATAGACATTTCATAAACATATTTGTAGCCTATATTATTACTCTGGCACCATAAATAGTGTGGCTGATTTGCTCTTGGCCATAACATTTCCTAAGCGTTTATCTCCGCCGCTATCGAAATTGTTTTAGATTTGTACCAGCCGTCAATAGCAAGGTGGCGATGGTGTTGCGATAAAAATCAAAAATACGCAACCAACAATTAATGTATAACTAACAGCAGAACGTGTCATTTCCAGCCAGGTAGATGCTATCGGCACTCTTAGCCATTATTCTGTAGCTAAGAGACTAATGGTCTATCAGTGCAATAACTCAGTGTCGCCTCATTGTCCGCGATTCGCATTCTCGCACTATCTATAAAGGGATGACAAATTTATTAATACTGAACAATGTAACGGTATTTATTAATCTCTCAAAAGATAATTAAAATTTGATTCGGTCTTCATCATCTCCTTTTTAGTTACGGGCGTCTTGTGGATGTCTTGTAATGTAACGTTAAAGCTGCTGTGAATGTGTGAGAATTATTAAATTAATGGTAAGTATAGAGTATTTTGAAATTAAAATTAAATATTTAAGTAAGTAAAAAGCTCAATTAAATACCTGTTGTGTTACTAACTAACCAACAGACAACGACCAATCAAAACTGATGGTCGTAGAAAACTCAAACATAACATGTATGTAGGTTCCTTGAGGAGTGCAAGGAAAGCTAGGAGAGATTTCCCAAGATTCCTACCAAAACGGGATAAAACAACATTTTAAGTTTCGTAGTCCACGCAAAGGCATGTTGTCGTCCGTCAAGCGTCGTGGTGCAGTGGCACAGTGTCTGAATATAAACATGATATTTGTGGGTTTGATTCCCACTTACAGAGTGATTATATATTATTTCCATTTCTCCGCTCTGGCATTTGACCCACGCTATGTTGCGGCATTGAGTTATGTCACTCAACAAGCAATGTCTCGATTTCGGGTGAAAATTCGAGAACGGAGTGTCATAACACTAGGTTCTCTCTGACTAGGGCAGTCAAAAAATCGTGGAGCTGCATACGTATGTAGTTGCCGAATATAAATAGTTTACATATATTAAAATGTAGATACATATTTAAAATGTAAATCGACTTAGTAATATATTCATAATGCTAGTTTTTGCGCATTCTTGCTTTTTGATCTTCAGAGGATTAATTAATTATTTTTAATATGAAAGTAATCAAGTGGACCACCTTGGAGACATTTAAAAGGTTTCTCCGTCAAGGACATTAGTAGCCATAATAAATTCTGCCTCAAATAGCAGCTAAGTTGCGGTTTTTCAAAACCAGCTTTGGTAGATATTAGGCAGGTTTTTAATTAAATTAAAGCGCAAATTAATATTATTGATTATACGAATATCCTTTTAAAGATAAATGTTATATGTAATAATTTAAAAAAAAACTTAATAATATTTTTATGTAACATTGCGATTTGAAATTGAATATTTTATATAACAACCAGAATTGCTAATAATTGAATTATTGATATGATAGTTCTAATATAATATTATTCAAATTGATTTAGATAATTTTAAAGTTTAGACAAAGATCTATCTACGTCTGATACATAGACAAAGTGCAGCGTTGAGTTCCGCCACATAACACACAATGTCTTGATTTTGGAAGGAAAATGGAGTACGGAGTGTCTTGTCACTACATTTCTTCTGACCACCTTACATCTGACTGGTCTAGTCAAAAAAAATATCTTATTCAAAATGTCATCGTCGCCGTCCAGTTCCCAAAGATATTACCCGTTGCCACTGTACTCATTATGATATAATTGACATAAAAAAGTAGTTACATAAAAGTGATAAAAACCACGAAACCAATCTTATGTAAATCATCAATATTTTGCAATGTGCATAAAAAAACTGCGTCGAATATCAATTTTTGTACAATATTACGATGTTTATTGTATGGAAAGCGGGCCTATTATGCTGTCACTCGATCTATTTGAATGAATCGTAATATGAAATCGAAAGTGCAAAGCGAATCAATGTACGATTATTAAAAAAAAAAATAATCCTAAAGTCACATCTCACAGTACAAATGTACGTGCTTATATCGAACTGCCTACTCAATAGTTATTTTAATAGGCCTATCAAGAAGTTCGTATTGCGTGAAATTGGAATATTTTTTGACTATGTTAATTATAATATTGTATAAAGTAAATTGAGGTCACTCTTTGCATCACTTGTATTAGTTTAGTTTAAAATCCGAGGCGGATTAAAGTAACGTTTTTTAGAATAATTCATTAATTAAGATAAAGAGATCTTGCGAAGGAGAGCAATTGACGACGGCGATGACATTTTTGTTTTTATTGTAAATATCTATAGGCCATTATTATTTGTGATCCTTAATCAACAATATAGATTGAATTTTATAATAAATATAGACTATTAAGCAACTATATCGCGTTTTAATAGTAACGATATGTAAAACTTTTATTTAATACTACCCACTAAGATGTGTGTTAATACTAGGATCTCTTTGACTTTCCTGCTATACGGGCAAAGGAAACATGAACTTCAATATTACACCTCATAGATAGTAAAATTAATTTTAACACGAGTTTACTTTCCGTCGGATAAAAAATTGTGGATTTATTGATTATTTTATAATAATGTTTGTTAGCTGGATTAGCTATTAAATAGTACCTAATTACTTCAGGAAGCTTCTAGATTGAGCATCAAAACATACACCTTAGTAATTAGTAATAGTTTTTCATTGTCATTGTGCATATAAATGCCTGTGTTCTTTAATATAATGCAGATTTTATATGTAAAAAGTCTATCTATAAACGTTTAAAGTTTATGGTATGTTTTATATGTATATTCTGCATCTGTGTAACAAGAGCCTTAAGAAAAACAGTTTCTGTCAAAAGTACTTTGAATTCGTGTAAAATATATTTTCCCTCTTTACAATTCTCATTCATCGTAATTGAAACGAAATGCAATATGTCATTCACAAGCTTGTAAACTTATTTTTTTTAATATGAAAATAAAATAGCGAAAGCGTAATGTCGTGATTCAACTCTTTAGCTGTTATTTTTAGTACTAAATATAGAATGCATTTAATCAGTCAATTGTTGATCTGATCTGATCTGAAGAACTTTTACACATGAATTGCTTCGATAATCGATTTCACCAAATTGAACAAAGAATTAGATTTGTCCTGAGGTGTAAAGCAACTGAGTGGTACCAAAAAATATTCTTCGTAATGTCTTCCGCGTTTTCAAGGTTATCCGTCTTTGATCACAAAAAATGATGATAAAAAAGCACTGTCAATCTAATTGAAAGTGAATTGCACCCATTTTTAGCGTACATTTTTAGGCTATATTTTCCTCAAAAGTCACTTATTGCAAAATTTTATATTGCAACTTTAAAAGGATGATAAAGTAAGACGTTCGAATATTGATATTACAATGTCTACGGTTCATTTAATGATTAGAAATATTTTTTGTGCTAAACGCAAAATCTTTTTAGACTTGATGAAAAATCTTCACAAAAAACAACTTTTAACACTTAAAAGGTTAACTAAACATTTAATAATGACGTTTGCAAACTGAATCGCCTGCAATTTGCTTTACTCACATAGAAAGGTAGTAAACAGAGAAAACTAATTGTCCAGACACTCCATTCTCCATTTTCTTCCCTAACTTTAGATATTATTTGTTGAGTGGCGGTACTTAACACTGCGCTTTGTCTTACTATCACAGTAGAGAAATGAATATAATTTAAATATTCATTCACAAATGGTAATAGAACACACAACTACGCTAGAGGCCAGTAGTGACGCAGGGACACAAAGTGTGACGTAAACGCATCTGGTTGTGGGTTCGATTTCCACTAGAGGAGTGGAAATATTTAATATTTCCATTTTATTAGCTCTGGTGTCGATGCACAGGGCGTCGTTAGTTTTGCCAAATAACACGCAATGCCTCCAGACTTAGGCAGTAAATGGGGAATGGAATGTCTTAACACTATGTTCCCTCTGCTTACGCTGCTGTTTGCAGGATAGAGTGTGAAGCTAAAAAAATACACAATGATGGTCACGAGCTTACATTTATATTTTTTATTTTCTTTATCCATGATAGAATACTTATTCATATAGATGGGCGATAATGTGTATGTGTATTGTACAACGCCAAGCTAAATTAAAACTAAACTGCAAACCATTACAGTTAGTTAAAGATATATTAACTGCGTCACAAAACAGTTTCTATATAGTTACATGTTATATTACGAGACTAGAAAACTCGTAGGTATGTGAAATATTTTGTCAAATTACTTCGAGACGAGGAACACATTGAAGCAAGGTCATAATATTAATTACTAAAATAAACAGACGTTGCATTGATTAAATTATTTTATATTTGAAACGCAATCGATTGCAGTATTATTACGATGCAGAAATTCTCTCGGCTTTTTAAAAGGCTGCACTCCCACCCTGACCTTGTCAGCCAGTCGATTTCTGCATACTATGATTCAACATAATTTTATGATTATTCATGTGACCAAGTTTAATAGACTTCAGAGAAGGACATTTAATATATTTCTTATTACTTTTTTTTTAAATGAAATAATTATGTTTTTATTCCTATACATATTAATAGTTTATCTTATATTTCTGTTGAGTATCGTAGTAGAATCTTTTTTGTTTAATTAAAGGTAAAAAAAGAGCGATACCATAGATATGTGTTCAACAAATTAACCGGAACTTATCATCAATTAGAACCTAGTATCAAGATATTTTTTCCATTTCTTTCCATTCCATTCTTAGAAGATTTAGCCAAAACGCGAAAATGTAAATAAAATTAGTTGAAAATAATATTAGTATTTTTTATTAGAATAAACAGCTTTCTGCATACCATGTTGTATAGAAAGAACCTCGGGACAATGTATATTGATTGGTGGGCTCAATACTACGTTTCATCAAATCACAAAGAACTAATAACTATAAGAAATATAAGTTCGAATATCAACTTATATTCAACATTACACATTATATATCAGTACCACAATGTCCTTTGATCACATTAATATTAAAATAAAATAAAAATATTAAGTTTTAGTTATCGTGCTCGTACATTCTTTACGAGATTTCCCGTTGTTACAAATATGTTTACTCTTTTATGTAGTTACCTGTTGTTTTATTGCAATTGAATATTGCATATCATCTTGAACCACTTATTTTATTAATTTTCTTAAGTTCAAGGCATGTGCTTTAAAAGAAGCGCTTTTATTATATTTTTATGGATCAAATATATTTTATGGACGCATGAAGGGAATTATTAAAAGCCAAATATAATGTTGCTTGTCACATTACTTTATTTATAATAGTAGCGGGTTTGTTTTGATATAAAAAATGCAGCTTCACTGATTTTTACTCACAGCGAGAGAACCTAGAGCTAACACTCTCCGTCCTACTCTTTCCACCCGAAATCAAGACTGCGTATTGTGTGGTAGGACTCTATGCTGAGCTTTGCCTTAGATACCAGGAGAGAAAAATAAAAATAATATATTATCATTCTTTCGAATTTTGGAAATCGAATCCACATCCATCGTTAGTCAGTTAGTCAGTCAGTCACACTGCGCCACGACAGTCTGTTTGTTTTGATTACTTATATTTTAGATATAACATTACCCTCTTTTACAATTTACATTAATTGGATATATAGTTTAAGTATTTTATTATCTCCGCCTGGCTGGCTGATACCAATAGCTTTTCATTTCCACTTTCACTTCTAGAAACAATACGACTATCTTTAACAACTCACTTTCTTTATTAAAATAACTAACATTTGCGTATGACTTAACAAATATTTCTATTAGCTATTCGAAGCGAAGTGGAGCGTAGTAGGCTGATTAGTGGTCAAACGGTTAGTGGTTACGTAGTAAATATTTGAAAAATTGTAAAAGTAACGTTTTTGTTTTATTTTGTTATAGAAAATCAGTGGGAGGCTTAATCGAATCAGTTAAACGCTGTTACGTGAAAGAATATTCTGATACAATTTCATTTTTAGTTTGTCGAGTGCACGTACAGTCGCGCACGAACGCACAAGGCCTTGGCGACGGATCCTGCGAGATGTGACTTGCACAACCAGACGCCGCTATTTTTATTATAAGCACAATCGTTGACATACAGTTTTTTTATAACTGGAACAAATTACCATAAAAACCAATCACCACATATTTTTACACAAAGAGCCAATACCGATGTCGATCTGAGTTAAGGTCGTATCAATGTTAATAGTAGTTTTCGCTTCGTTTTACTTATGTAAATGTTATTTAGTTCATTATATAAAATCTTATACAACAATGAAAAACCTTACTTGAATAAAACAAAAAATATTACGATTTTTTAAGATGTAACTATACGAACGCGAACATGTTAGCGAAACGTCATAGTAAGGATGAAGAAGGGCGTGCTCACAAGGGTGGATTAGGCACGTCGAGACCATGAATGATGAGTAATAAAAAGATTGATGACAGAGGACGCGGCGAAAGAAGTATGCAGGGATCGTAGCGTTCGGCGCTCTGACTCTCCGACTACTCTGCTCTACTCCGGCTCTCTGACTACCCAGCAAGGGATACAGCGTGAAGCTAAAAAAAAGAAAAAACCTATACAAAATTTATTTGTATATAGATTTTATCATATATAATATACATGGTTTTTGTATTATTTACAATATCAAAGTACCGTTATCACTACGTGTGATAAATCTTCACATTTTATGACTTTAGTAGCCAATAAACCTATTTGTTCATCTATAGGTCTATATAATCGTTGCTGACAGAATATATGGTTCCCTAAATCAAGTTAATTTTTGCACCACTTTATTAAACTGAACTCTAGTCACATGCAGTTAAAGCCTATATTCCTTTGTAATCTGTTAAACTATATCACATTCGGTGGTTTATTGTAGCTATTGAGCAGTTAACGGAGATCGTCCGTGATGAATAGATAATAAATAATAGGATGAAATTTCTACGATATTCAATACCACCCGCGGTATTGAATTTACATTACTTGTACTGCTAGGAAAAAACAGGTTGATGTTTTTTTCCGTACATCACAACAGTTAGAGAGAACTTCATGTCAAGTTAGCGTTCTCCACTTTCCTGTAATCTTTGCAGATTTTTCTTTAGTACCAAAGGAGAAAGGAGAAATAAACAATAATTAATTATTAACATTTCCCTAGTGAGAACTGATCCCAATATCGATCGCCTAGACTCTAAGAGTCAAATATTTTAAATAATTACTGTATTTTTTTAAAGAATTCATTAAAGTCCATATAAAAATAGAATACAGTGATAATTTCTATAAATTTTAAGTATGTGAGTAGCACTTTCAAATAACATATAATAATTGTATATCTTATAAAAATAAATGATCACTCCATATATTTATTATCATAAATACAATTCCAGAGGTTTGATCCAACAAATGTCGTACGACTTTTTTAATTATTATAATAATGTTCTTATAATTTAAATAATAAAGATGCAAAGAAAATAGTCAGAAACAAAAGAAATATTTAAAAACTTTTCAACTTTATCAACATCAATGTTGATAAAGTTAAAAATAGTCATTTTTAAATTATTCATCGGCCGTGAAGAACCGAGTGTCTTGACACTAAGTTCTCTCTGTGAAAATATAAGAAATATATACATATAAAAATATACATACATACGTAATATATGTCTTGTATATTGTTTCTTGGGGCCAGTTGTTCGCAGAGGCACAAAATGTGATTGTAAAGCGACTGGTTGTGGGTTCGACGACTGGTTGCGGTGTCCCACTCGAGGAGTGGAAATATTATTATTATTTCCATTTTATTCGCTCTGGTGCTGTCAAAGTGCGGCGTTAGGTTCCGCCACTTAATAAGCATCCGAATTCGGGGGAAAGTGGGGAACGGGGTGTCTTAACACTAGTTTCCCTCTGCCTAACCTGCTAGTGCGGGATACAGCGTGAAGCTAAAAAAAGCAAAAAGAAAAAAATGTATCTTTATATGAAAGTTTTATCAGGTATCTCACTAGTCTATTTCGCATGTAAAGCTTTAAACGACGAATGACTGAAAATTGTTTGATTTGCAGCCACCGTGGAGGCACCTACATCGGTTTTAGTCACGACGGTGCACCTCATCCGTGACCTGCAGACAAATCGAGATGAATTGTCGGTATTCTTTTCCTACCTCCTAACTCTAGCTACCAACATGCCATTAATGTGACGGGACCTACATTACCACATTTCAAAACTCTAGACGATTTGTAAATATGTCTAATATTGCAATGGAGGCAATATTCTTTAACGGTTTTGTAGTTTTATGCAGTGGTTGTTTTTTGTCAGATTTATTTCTATTTAGTAATAGTATTTATTGATTTTTTAATTGAGTTAATTTTAATACAAACAAATGTAATACATATGTATTAAATGTACGAAATTTTTTTTTAAAATTTTGCTGGAACGATTGTGATCCAGTAGGTAAAACAAAACTATTCCATTTTTTTATAAGAATTTCTGTTTGATTCTTAGTACATGTTCAATGAAATTAAATGTAAAAGATTTTTTTGCATTAAATATGTACTCTTAATTATATAACTATAAATATAGTGAAAATAATTACATCTATTTTTAAGCAGAGGGAACCTAGTGTTAAGGCACTCCGTTCCCCACTTTCCGTCGAATTCTGGAGGCATTGCGTCTTAAGTGACGGAACTTAACGCCGCGCTTTGCCTCGATACCAGAGCGAAGAAAATGGAAATATTAAATATTTGCACTCCTTGAGTTTAAATCAAACCTGCAACCAGTCGTTTACACTCTCACGTATGTGTCACTGCGCCACGACTGTCCCAATCTGGTATAGAAATAATCTATTACTCTTGTTGATACGAAGGAAACTTGCTTCATAATCACACCATAAGCAGATGTATTTTTTCCGGCTTTGCCTTTTTTCCTCATAACAGTCAGAGAGAATCTGGTGTCAATACACTCTGCTCTTCACTTTTCACTCAAAATCGAGACAGCTGAGTGACATCACTCAATGCCGAACTTTGCCTTTTTAAAAGAGGTATTTAAAAAAGTAAACTTATTATAAGCGTTGCTTATGTTTCTTTGAAATAAACCGCAGAATAAAATTGTATGTGCAAAAATTAACCACAATGCTGTTTAAATGCATATAATTATCGAAATTATTATAAAGGAATTGATCTGTCGACTCTAACAGAGCATCGGGCGGGCTTTCATCAATCATACATGTCAGTCCTAATCCCGTTTTGCTCTGATTTTAAAGGTTGGATTGGAACGGCTTACAGGAGATTAAGTAAAGCCGTAAACAAGTGCGTCTCGGCATCAATCAATATCAAAACGGATCTTTTAATCCGAGACGGCGATGGACGTTCGTTAATTAAGCTTCGACAGTGTGCATCTCTTTATAATATTTAAAAAGTTTTCATTTGAAAGATCAAGATCTGAGGCCATTGTGGAGCAGGGGGGAAGTGGGGGCGGGTTGTGGTTAATGTCGGAATTGATTTTTATTCAAGAAAGTATATTCATAATATTCTTATATTACGAATATCTCCACTCTGGTGGCAGAACGATGCAATTCCGCAGTTGAGTTTTACAATACACAGATATGATTTGGCGCTGTAAGTAGACAACGAATCGTCCTGACACATGGTAATAACAATTTAATTACTTATAATTTTTTTCACAGTAAACTTAAAAAATATGTATATAGCTTTGTACATGCATTAGTTTCATTCAAAAGCTAGGACTGGATTCACGCTACAATGGTCATATTCTGCAGCTTTATAAAATTTTCTATGATTCTCTTTTCTCTTTTCTATGATTTGTATTGCTTATAAATATAGTTTAAGGCTTTGTCAATATATTTATTTTATAGGGTTTTCAAACCGTTAGGTGTTAAAAAGAACGGTGTCAGGTGTCGCTACTTATAACTCTGCAAAGTATCTGAAAGGTAAATAGTGAACAACGAAGAACTAAGATATCTTTATTCAGTCCACAAAAATGTGTAAATATAAACCTTATATAAAAGGTGACATAGTACTGAAACATTCTGTTTCCTTGTTTAACACGTGCTAATTAGTTTCAGTTCATAAATTATAATATATCTTTTTTTTAGCTTCACAATGTATCCCGCCCTTAGTAAAATGGAAATATTGAATATTTCCATTAGTTGAGTGGGAATCGAACTTGCAACCAGTCGCGTTTACAGTCACACCTTGTGCCTCTGTGCCACGACTGACCACAATAATAACATATCAATATATGTGAAACAATATTGCCATTCGTTTTAACCCCTTAGTAACAAGATACATGTTTTACTTTATTTTTTTTTTGGCAAATTATTATTTTGTTTAATTCATTTGCTTTTATTTCCAACGTCAAGTAACTAAGATTACTGTTGTGCTGCTTATTTTTCTTGTTACACCGATAGCAATGCTCAATCGTAATTCAGCCAAGTTCCCATGCTTGGCATTTTCAGAAGACAAATATGCACTTTAGTTTTAAAACCATATCAGTGGATACACAAATGTTAAAAATGTCCAGATTCCAAGAACCATTCGCATCATTTACGAAAAGTGTGGGAAGATTCGCATCCATCCGGCAACAGACGAGAGTGCTCTGAATTGTTTACTTGGGAGGTTTATTTATCTGTTGACTGACATGAGTTAATGTTTTTTATCTGTTGTTGGTCTCATTCTACTCGAGTATGTGCTGATTTATAGAAATCAATATATAAAAAGCAGCTTTATGATTTTTTCCGCATAACAGGATAGTCAGAACCTAATGTCAAGAGTTAAGACACTCCGTTCTCACTTTTTTCACCCGAAAATATAAGATAGCAAGTAAGATAAAGATAAATATAAGGGCCAGTCGTGGCGCAGTGGCACAAGCGTGTCACACATGTGTAAACCACTGGTTGAGGGTTCAATTCCCACTCATGGAGTGGAAATTAATATTTCCATTTTCTTCGCTCTGGTGTCGAGGCAAAGCGCGGCGTTAAGTTCCACCACTTAACACGCAATGCCTTTGAATTCAGCGGAAAGTGGGGAACGGAGTGTCTTAACACTAGGTTCCCTCTGCCTACCCTGCTGTGTGCGGGACATAGCGTGAAGCTAAAAAATATATATATAAGATATTGTGTGTTATGTGGCGATGAAGGCTGCTCTTTGTCTTTAGTACTGGTGTGACAGGATTTGAATATAATATATCGCGTTTGCAATCAAAATCCGTCACACTGCGCTATGTCGTCCGCAATGGTTAATAAATCGACACACATATTTAAAAAGATGTAAAAATTGCTAAAATGCTAACTAAAGACTTAAAACTCATACACAAGTAAAATTTTTCAAAAGTTTAATCATTTTTTTCATTTACTTTTAAATGTCGCTGTAAATTTTAATATTTACCAACGTTTACGAGCACATAACGTACATTTATTACTATGCTTTGATACAACTTCAACTTATATAACTCGGCTTGTTTCGAACGCAATTATTAGAGCGACTTGCTCTTGTTTGTGACGAGAGTGGAATAATCAACTCTTGATTTTCATAAAATTTTGGCAGTTTACGTAATATGACATATACTCGTATGCCGGTTTGTAAGTGACGCTGTCATAATGTCATGTTGAGCTGGTGAGTACGTTTGTCGAGTTTGATGTTTGTAACGTGATTAAAATTTAGTACTGGGCCAGTCGTGGCCCAGTGGCACAAGCGTGTGACTGTAAACAACTGGTTGTGGGTTCGATTCCCACTCGAGGAGTGGAAAATAATATTTCCATTTTCTTCGCTCTGGTGTCGAAGTAAAGCGTGGCGTTAAGTTCCGCCACTTAACACGCAAGCCTCCGAATTCGGCGGAAAGTGGGGAACGGAGTGTCTTAACACTAGGTTCCCTGTGTGCGGGATACAGCGTGAAGCTAAAAAAAAGAAAAAATATTAATAAAGTATTTACATACGCGTTTACTTGTGGGTTTGATTCCCACTTGAAAGAATGATTAAATTATAATTATAAAGAATGGGGTTTTGAGCTCCACCACACAACACACAAGTATTTGATATTATCTTAAAAATGTGTGAATATATAGGTACTATAATAAATATATTAATAATAAAAATATTCGTAATCAGTATTTTATCATACTTACATCACTTATAGTACAGGTAAAGTCTTTTTTTTTAGTATTCTTCTTATATTATCCAAATGAAAGGTACGTAGGTATTAAAAGTTAAAGGAGGGATAGATTTTTGTCGAAAACTTTCGAAGGTTGCGCCCGCCTTTATTTTGTAAGTCATGCATCACTGGCTTGAAATATTCATTGACACAATTAATAAGAGATGTTACGGCTCGATAAGCTCTATTTTGTGGGAGTGAGATATTGTAAGGTGTCACTTAGTTACGATTCAAGGGCAGCATGCGGTCAAACAAGTTTGTTTGTCTGACAATGTGTAATACATTATAATGCGTAGTTGATACAAGGAAGATTACATTGAAGTTAAAAAACATTATGATGAATGTGCACGATTAGATCGCATTACTGCTTAATAGTCCGACTCCTTTTTTTCTTAAAGACATGTTAAATACCTGAATGCGCTTGTGGTGATCCAAACCACACATATCAACCTTTTTAAAGTTTCTTAAGCATTTACAGTAAAAAAATATCATAAAATTCATTAAGCAGTACTTTAAATTTGTTATTTTTTATAATTTTTCACTTGGACAGACACAAAATATCAAGTTTATAGAGTACAGCAGATAGCAGTTCTTTTGTCGGGCTCCGATTAAATTGATCGAACATTAAATTGCTTTAAAAGAAGGGCGACGTCGCTACCTTGGAGAAAGGTAGCCTCCTTTAACAAGGGTGATCGCAAACGGACTTATTTAAGTTGCAATAAAAGGAATTTCTTAATGATGCGGACGCCAATATTAATATTGTAAGTCGTCCAGCAAGATCTTCGTTTAAATGTAGTTATAAATTACGTTTTTGGTGCGCGTGCGAGCTCTCCGTGCCAGGCCTTTCTCGTCCCATCACTGCTCGATTTTACATAATGCTCTCTTTATTATTTAATAAGCTACTTTCGCGTGAAAAAGTTTAATGGAAACCGTATGATGCACGTGAGAACGCTGTAAAAAGTACCCCTGCGGCATTTAAGCCAAATAAGTGATGTAGAGCTTTTTTTGGCTCAATATATAAGTTAAATATACCTATAATTTAAATACTATAATGGCATATTATTTATATTTTTGTGCTTTATACAATGTTTTAAATTCCAATAATTATACTGTGGCTTATAGGTAGTAAGTACACATTAAGATGAACAATTTTATAAACTTATGCCTTAATACTTACTGAAAAACCATTTTTAAGAATACATTTAGAAATATTTCTTTTCTTGGTTGAAAAATTACTTTTCATTAAGAGATAACAAATACATTTTCTTGATTTCTTTACTTTATTTAATTTGAAAGTGCATGTAAGTAGCTTAACTTGAGTATTTATTTTTAGTGACCACCATCAGATTCGTTGAAGTCTTTTAAATGATTTTCCTAGCTTACTCCGCTATTAAAATTTTTTTTTGTGCCCATTACGTAAAATAAATGAAAATATCCACATAAACATTTGTCAAATGTTTCTATTATGTAGTGTATATAAATGATGGTAATAGTTATATTATCTTTTTATGAAAGTCGCAAATTGGTGTACAGTTTCACCATGAACCGATAATCGTGCAAACGACGTATCTCGAACATGTCGAACCTTATTATTTTTACATTCCGTCAGAAATAATTTGCGCACATCAGAGCGTATTTCTCCGAAAATCATATCGAGTATCGCGTTGCGAGAAGATTATGCGCGACTGATGAACAAGTAAATATAGATTGCTTCGAAGAAGTGGAGCAAAAAAAACGTATTTTATATATTATGTAATAATAGCACAGTGACATATTTGAAGAGGTATTTTGAAGCTTAATAAATGTATTTTTAAATAAATATTCAAAGAAGCATTTCTTTTTTATAGCTAGAGATAAACTTTTAGTAAAATGCCAGAATCAAAATTTAAAAAACTTAAAAGAAAATAACATATTAATATGCATGCTGAAAAAATACATGATGTTTTCGATAGAAGCATATTATTTCATAATATATAAGTTTTTATTAGCAAGTGTTTGGTTGTGTTAGCACATATGCTTAAGTTTTTCCAAGTGGAATTCGGACTCATAACTATATCACGTGCCGCCAACCTTATCCAACTGCGCCATCACAAGCGCCATAAATAAATTATAGTGTTTATTTAACATATGAATTTACATGTAAATAATAATCTGGTACCTAAGACTGGATTCCGTCACTCAATACGAAAATCTTGTCATTCTCCTCAGAAAGTCTTATTAAGGTCGGAAAGTCGAGAATTTAGTGTCTTGGCCCTAGGTTCTTTCTGATTATTCTCTCTGCGTGAACAAGCAGCAAAAAATATATGTAAATAGATATACATATAGCTTCTCTACATAACATATTATTACATACTGTTTGCTGTATGTCTGACCTACTTTACACAGCAATTTTAATAACCAATGATTAGTTATTGGGATCAATAGATACAATCAAGAGCAATGGAAGTGTAGGCGACCTTGTGCATTTCCAATATCATATCAATTTTACGAGAGGCATTGAGCCACTGTTTCCTGTCATTACCGGTACTTGCGCGTCTCAACTAATCATTTGTTCCACATAAGTGATTGACAAGGACTTTATTATTAAACAGGTAGGTACTGCCTATAACATTGTGATGATGGATGCATTGTGGTAAATAGTTTGCCTTTGTAAGCGGTATTTAATTGTATCTTTACTTTGTCTTAGGTTTAGATTGCAAGTTCTATCTCCTTACAGAGCGCTATGTGCATGCATATATTATACTTATGATGTCGATATGTATGCATGTAAGTATCTGCTCTGTTAATTCATATTTAAAACAAAATATTTAAGATAATGATAGTTCGGAAATTATGTTCAAGTTATTCAATTGTATAATCACAATGATTAAGTTTCAGTTTAGATTGGAAATTGATGTGTGAGCTGTATTATTAGCTAACATTATAAGCATATGCTGACTAAAATGCTTTTTGCTAGCTAGCTCTTAACTTCTTGCAGCTCTATTTTTGTCTGGAAATGGAAATTTAAATTAAAAAAAAATATTAAAAAGATAAAATGCAAATATATAGCAAATATATTCTTTTTTTTGTATATATTTTTTTTCTAGTCATAATAAAAATATAGTAGAGTTGGACTCTACTTCCATCGCCTTATTTTACTTTGGAATGGGTGAAATGATTTTAGCTATATCGTTAAGCTGGCTTGCCGCGTGAACTACGTAACTGCTTGTTATATTGCAACCCTCAGGGGTGAGTTATTAAAACATTAAGTAGCCTATGTTTAAGCTTAGATTATTAACTATATTTATGCCAAAATTCATTACAATCGGTCAAGCGGTTTAGATTTTTCATATAAGCTTTCATCCCTTATTTCAACCCCTTAGCGGTTGATTTTTGAAAAAATAAGTAGCCTATGTTAGACTCATTAACTTTTACTACTTTCATTCTAAATTTCATCCAAATCGGACCGGTAGATTAGCCATGAAAGCGTGACAGACAAACACACAGACTTTGGCATTTATAATATAAGTATGGATATCTATTAAAGTATATAAATTAATGAATGAAACTTAATTAATAAATTTATTATACAATTTTTTTATAACTTTATTTGAAAGTTTCATACCGTCATGTTATAATAATTCACTATCAATAGTTAAAAAGTCATAGGTTAATCTATATTTAGTGGCGCAAAGTACATTGTTATTATTTTTATGTAGTTCAAATAATTTAAATTAGTTTGTTAAAAAATAAGCAACCGGATGGTTGCTTATTCCATATATAAATAAAAATAAAATAAATATATAACAGCAAATGAAAATTACAGGATATGAAGAAGATTTATGGAACCGTACCGTAGTTTTAAGGTCACTTTGATACTGCAGGCCACCATATGTTCATCAGCGGAAGATTTATACATAACATTATTAATTCCCGTAATGTAGATATTGCACATTAATGTAGTCGTGCACTGCACTTGCACGCGGCTAATTTTATGCGACCAACTCCGAGTTATGCCTCCATAAAAATCTATTATAGCACCTATAAAACATTCCACCTTAATTAAAGGGGATAACTTATCTTTTAAATAAATTAATGCATCAATTATAATTTACTGAAGGCAAGGCTGTCGTGGTGCAGTGGAACAGCGTCTGACTGTAAACAATGATTGTGGGTTCAATTTCCACTCGGGGACTAATTATCTCATTTTTATTTTTCTGCAGTAGTATCTAAGAATGTCTTTTGTGAGTGTCTTGACACTAGGTTCTCTCCATCATGCTATATGGGAAAAAGCGTGTAGCTTTTATAATTAAGTTATTCAAACTTGTCCTCGTAAAATTAATTTTCGTTTCTTGCATTGTAATTGAACTTTCATAATAGCTATTTATTGATTGGAACTGTGTCTGAGATTAATTAGAAATTGTTTTGAGGCGCAGATGTAGATAAGTATTACATTGTTTATTATGTTGCATTAATCGCCATCGGTAGCTCATGAACTGGCACACCCAGGTCATTATAAGACACTATTCAGCGCTTTAAATGTGTTTCGTGTAACAATAGCCCGGGTGTAATAGCCGAAGGGTATACTTGAGAATAAGCTTCGTTCATTTTGCAATATTGAGTGGCGGCGGTAATTAGACCTGCGTCCGGACTGTTACAGCATCCTGATTCTAACGCATATTTCATTCAGTCAGTGAATCTAAAAGTCGCATATCTAGTTCTAACTTCGACAAAATCAAATCTTAACTAAACAGAAATAAAGATCTTAATTGATTATTTAATATTGGTTCATTTAGATAACTGTTCTGAGTGTGGCGAATATTTGTCGATGTTAAGAAAGGTCTTAAGTTAAACTGGAGTACATAGCAATTTGG
The DNA here is from genome assembly GCA_019049465.1 of Dryas iulia moderata. Lineage (NCBI taxonomy): Eukaryota > Metazoa > Arthropoda > Insecta > Lepidoptera > Nymphalidae > Dryas > Dryas iulia. The sequence continues at coordinate 8,328,655 of CM032431.1, forward strand.
TCTTTCTTGATATAGATGAAAGGTCATTTTCGTGTAAAATTGCAAGCTTTATACTACGTTTTACAGTATTTGAGTGATCAATATGGTCCTTTAGAAGCTGGACGAGTTTCGTAAGAGACCGCCACGCTATCGCATCGAATTGATATCGTCTAATTATAAGGTATGGTAGGCCAACGCGTGTGCGGCTCACTCAATTCATTGCTTTGTTCATTCAGCAACTGGAGAAGAAACGTTTTACATACAATGATGTCAGCTAAACCCTGCTGCGTGGTATTAATTGCATTTAATTTAATATTTGCTAATTATACATTATAAATGCACGCCGTTATTGTGGCATTGCAAAGTGAGTACCTGAATTACTTAAATAAATTGTAACTGAAAGATTAATTACCAAATTGCGTAAAATGTACCCGTAATTGGGCGTCGTGCTTATTTATTACTTGATACAACACATTTTTTATTGACAAAAAATACCAAGGTTATTTGAGCGACATAATCTAGAAAGTACGACCTTATCAGTCCAGATAGATTATGTTCGAATTAGGTTTGACCGTCACTGACTGACTGACTGGCGTCAAGTCTCGGCTTTGTTTGACATGTTTGCAATCATCTGTTTCTAAGTACGACAAAATTATTTTTTAAGAGGAATTGGAGGTTGTCGCGAGGTCATCCCTCTCGCCTGATTCTGATTCACCGGTCATAAAAAAAACTTCTTTATTACAACGATTGTTTCGTGAGGACACTGAGTTATACATGTCACTGTATTACACTTTTAGCATAAAATCGTTTTATTACGGTAAAGGTGTTTAAGGCCGCTCTACAAAAATCTTGCTAAAATTTCACTTCGTAATAAGCGCTTGGCGAAACAGGCTTTATTTTATATCATAATGAGGCGATATTTTATTTTGTCGGTTTGTATGAAAGTTGCGGGCAATGCGTCTGTGGGCAGTGAGATGTCACTGAGAGTGACACGACAGTAACGAACTTCGAGCTCCGTTTAAGGGTAACACATTATGTAGCCTTTTGACATCATTAAGGCGGGTAGGTAGCCCCAGACAGTCCTGAGCTCCGGAAGGAGCTGACGAGTGACATGCTCCGTAACAACATCCAGTTCTCTTCTTTTAATATAATTCGTCGTAGTAACTGTATATAATTTTGTGTACCGACCAATACCCGACTTATTATTTTAATATTTAAATTTTCATGAAGTATATTTATTTTTAATAAGATTGTTTCATTTATTATAATTAAACACTACGCGAGTAACATTAACCTGTGTAAGGTTTAATACGAACTTAAAATACCCTAATTTGGTGTGAACTTGTTAAAATTTTATATTATTTTGTTAATATATTTTTTTATTGTAAAATATAAAATTGTTACCATAAACGCCCCGTAATGGCTATTAATTTTTGAATACGATTGTTCAAATTGCTTACTTACGTTTGTTCTGTTTTATTGAAATGCTTCAATTAGTTTTGGGGCTGAAATGCCTCAATTATGTTAAATACTCAGAATCAATATCTAGAATGTCTTTATATTCTGAGGAGTTCGGATATATAATTTTTTTTTTTTATTTTTACCCACTTTTCACGACCCATGAAGGTTTTAATGTTCACTTTATTGATTTTGAACGTTCAGCGGCAAAACACTAACCGTTCGGCATTTTTTAACGAACTCGTTAAACTCTTACTGAAAAACATCACTGTCACCTTAAAAGGAAGAGAGATCACTATCATATATTTTTAACTATTAAGTTTTGAAAAAAATACGGATATGTTAACTACATTTATTTAATGTATGCTAGTAATAGGTATATTTTCATGACAAGTAAATAAGAAGCGGATGTGTTGCAGTGAAACAAAGTCTATCAAACGTGATTAGTCGTGGGTTCGATCTCAACCAGGAGAACTGATAACAATTAAATCAGTATTAAGTTCCACCACTCAATACACGATGTCCCGAATTGTGGAAAGTAGTGAACAAAAATTGTCAACACAAGTTTCTTAGAAGAAGAAAAAATACCATCTGTTTTTTGAAGCTTTACGCTTTTTACTGCATAGCAAGGTAATTAAAGCGTGAAGGCACTCTCTATAGGCTTCTCTATTTTTCGTCTGAAATCGAAACATTGTGTGATTGGTGGAACTTAACGCCGTGTTTCGTCATAGGTATCTTTGATTAAAAAGAAAGTAGTAAAGTTGTCGTCTATGGAACCTGGTCGTGAGAATTGCACAATAAACTGCTTATCAATGTTCTTTATTAAATATATATACATATCTCGTTTTCAGGCTAACTTCTCTCCGACTAGTTTAGTCGCTATGCGAGGAGGAGCGTTAAGGTGTTGGCTAGTGAGATAGAATGATAATTCAGTTTACATAAAAATGATTAATAATTACTATATTATACAGTTAATTTTATTAAAATGATAATAAATTCATGTTGTTAAGCACATCTTGTCTTATAACTTGCTTTTTGGTAAAATGTAAATGTGACCTTGCATATCTTCGCAAAGTACGGTCGAGTTGAAAGCATTTGCGTGTTACGCATAATGTCAAGATTGATGATTTTAAGATACGGTCATTTAGAGAATCAAATTTAAATGATTATTTTGTGATGATATCACAATATTTTTCAAATTTAAATTTACAAGTCAATGTTTTATAAAAAAAAAGTTGGCTGAAATTTCTAGGAATAGATCTTTCTGCTAGTTAGTTTCTGTCCAAACGAATATATTTTATGTTGAATGGCCGAAATCAATGCAATGCTCTACCTGAGAAGACGAAACTTATTTGACACATACCAATATTATAAATGCGAAAGTCTGCTTGTCTGCCTCATAAGTTTTTACCGCAAAATGACCGGTGTAATTTAAATGAAGAGATGGGAATAGTTGAATACATATATACATTTTAAGCATAGGTAACTTTTATTAGAAATCTATCCTAAAAGTATTATGCCAATAATGTGGGCCGTCGAAAATATAGCAATAGTAGTGTAGTTCACGCGAGCGAAGCCACGAGCAAGTATCTAGTATATTATAATTGTTATTTTTTTTAAATTATTGACATACACATATATAATTGCATCTGAACTAGAAAACAAAAGTAGCAACTTTACAACAGAAGTCAATCCCTATTAAGTATAAGGGAATTAACTTTCACGAGCCGTCCGAGCTAATCTGGAACATCACGAGCTAATTAAAATAACGACGCATGAATAATTTAATAATTGCTTAACAAGTTACTTTAATTACTTATCTGTGCTTCTTACGTTTTGATATAATAGAGAAATTGTATTCGTATAACACATCGGGCGACAATATGACTGTCGTTTAATGTTATTACTTTAGTTTATATAAAATTATGTAAAAAACCTTCTTTATAATATTTTTGAATATTTGTTTATTTATGGGACTGCTTTTTTCTATAAGGGTTAATTGGCACATTATGATAGCGACTTAATGTGATGGTCGTGTGTTCGATTCCCATTTGGAGAAATGATATTAAAATTATTTTCCATTTCTCCTGTCTGATGGCTACGACAAAGCGTGGTGTTGAGTTCCACTACCTAACACGCATTTTTTCTGTTTCAAGCGGAAAGCACAGAATGAAATGTTTTGCCACTAGGTTCTCTATGGCTATCCTGCTATGCGAGAAGAAACGTAAAGCTGCATTTTACAATTATATAGTTACTTATTTATAAAACGATTAAATTTACAGCAAACCAGTTAATGAGATAGCACTTTCATTCACTGTAGAGAAAACAAGATGAATAGTTATCTTGCGCCATAGATAATCGTAGTAATCCAAACGTAAATAAAAAACAAAATTAAAAATTTTGAAAATACCCACGACGGTTTAATTGTAATTAAAAAAGGATAAAATAACTAGAAATCCCCCGCCTAAAAGAATATATGTAACGAGATGATGGGGACGACTTCGTCGGAGCTGCCATTACTTTAAAGCTAACTTCTCCTAGGTTTTCATGCTGTTAAAACAGGTTTAGGAAAAAATTAAAATATTAATATGAATTTACAGTTTTGATAACTGGTATTCCTTTTAAAAACTTTAAGAACGAAATCTATACTGTTAGCTACTATATTTAAAATAGAGGTTGCAACTGGCAGCCCCCGACGAAGTTGTCCCCATCATCTCGTTACATATATTCTTTTAGGCGGGGGATTTCTAGTTATTTTATCCTTTTTTAATTACAATTAAACCGTCGTGGGTATTTTCAAAATTTTTAATTTTGTTTTTTATTTTAAACTTTTTAAAGTGAATAGATACACATTTATATATTATTACATAATTTCAAATACTTTATATTAATCTTCATGCAAATCCAAAAAAAATTATAAGCCCAATGCTTTCTGGTTATCAAATACTTATTGCAGCGCCTGGCAGATTGTCACCGCAACATTTTTAGGAAACTTAAGTTTAACCAAATCAGTGAAAATCACAAAATCCACTAGTAGTTTTGATTTGGAACAAATTAATTTATACTGGAGCGCCCCGTGGTAGTTTGTGATATGGCATATAAAAACACGCAACAATTAAACCTGAACCTATCACAGAAAACCGCATCTAAATAGGTTTCACACAAAAATACAAGCAAATGCTTACTACAGCGCCCCCTGGTGAGGTGTCACCACGACACATATACGAGAACACGCGCTAATTGAGCCTAATCCTATCGTTGAAAACTGCATCAAATTCAGACTCGTAGTTTTAACTTTGCACCATCAAATGTTTAATGAAGCGCCCCCTGGTGAGTTCTTAACGTAAAAAAAAACTAAAAACATACACCAAGTAAAGGTAAATCTAATACTGAAAACTCTGTCCAATCGGACTAGTATTGTGGTTTTACATTAAATATTACAAACAAATGTTTACTGCAGCGCCCCCTGGTGAGTTAACACGATAAAACATATCCAAGAACATGCACTAATTAAACTTGAGCTTATCACTGAAACTGCATCCAAATCGAATTCGTCATTTTAGCTTTGCACAAACAATATTTTACTGCAGCGCCCCCTGGTGACTTGTCACCGTAATATAAATTTAAAAACATGTACTAAACAAAGCGGAATCTAATACTGAAAACTCTTTCCAATCGTGCTAGTCGTTTTTGTTATACACAAAAAATGGAAGCAGCTACTTACTGCAGCGCCCCCTAGAGAGTTGACACATACTTGAAAATATGCACTAAGTAAACATTCATGACACATATATGAAAATATGCACTAAGTAAACTTGAATCTATCATTGAAAACTGCATTCAAATCGGACTCGTAGTTTTAGTTTTGCACAAACAAATGTACTTACTGCAGCGCCCCCTGGTGAGTGATCACCGTAACACATATATGAAAAGATGCACCAATTAAACTTAAACCTATCGTTGAAAGTTTCATCTAAATCGGACTAGTAGTTTTTACTCTACATAAATAAATGTTTACTGCAGCGCCCCCTGGTGAATTTTCACCGTAACGTAAAAACAAAAATTTTAAAATATGTACGAAGTAAAGCTTAATCTAGTTCTGAAAACTCTAGCCAATCGGATAAGTAATTTCGGTTTTAGACAAATAAATATAAGAAAAATTTTGGTTTTACACAAAAAAACTCAAACAAATGCTTATTACAGCGCCCCCTGATGAGTGGTCACCATAACACATATATGGAAAGACGCACCAATTAAGCTGAACCCATCCTTGAAAGTTTCATCTAAATTGGACAAGTAGTTTTTGCTCTGCATAAACAAATGTTTAGTGCAGCGCCCTCTGGTGAGTTTTCCCCGTAACAAAAAAAGAAAAATCTTAAAATATGCATAAAGCAAAGATGAATCTTTTTATGAAAACTCTTTTCAATCGGAGCAGTAGTTTCGGTTTTAGACAAATAAATACAAAAAAAGTACAAACAAATGCTTACTGCAGCGCCCCCTGGTGGTTTGACACGATAAAACATATCCAAGAACATCCACCAATTAAACCTGAATCTATCACTGAAAATGTATTGAAATCAGACTATTATTTTTTGAGATAATTGAAAACATTCGTTTTCACGTAAAATGCTTACTGCAGCGCCCCCTGGTGAGTTAAGGCAATAAGACATACATAAGAACATACGCCAATTGAACCTTAACCTATCATAGAAAACCGTATCAAAATCGGACTTATAGTTTTGGAAATAATTGACATAGTAAATTGCACAAACACACAAACAAACAAACAAACAAACAAACAAACAAACAACCTCTCACCCCAAACACATATACAGTCGCCGTTCCGTCGCGGGTAAAAAGGAAAATTTCGTTTTTTTCATATATTTTTAAGGTATAGAGTTAGGTCCATACTTTATACATAACATTCATTTTTGAACTACAAATTTATTCTTTTACACACGAAAACATTTTTTTAAGTTATAAACACATTCAATCTTTTAGTTTTCTGAAGAATAAAATTGTAATTATGTTTATTAACGAAATAATATTTAATACATATGTAAAGGGTCTAACATGGTGAAAAGGTCTTGTTACTTCTATTAATTAAAAGCAACTGTGAGCTTTTCATAACTGCGTCTCACTCAATTACTCTTTCTACAATATTCAATTAAAATATCTGTTTCTCATATATTTACGACTTATTATTATTGCACTGCCATCTTTATTATATGCGGAAATCAATAAATCCTTTATTTATATTATTTATTGAAGTATTTAAGAAAAAATGTAATGTTTAAAGTGTTATGTTGATGTTTAGACGCTAGTAGTTTTATAATTTAATCTTATTATGCGGGCAAGAGTTACAAGAGATAACTTACATGCATACTTCTTGGTGATTTATATTAATATATAAAGTAGTAGTTTTTGTAATAAGCAGTTATCTAGCGTAAAGTTTTTCTTGTTTGTTATGTTACAGTTGTGTGTATTACAATTCAATTAAAACAGATTTTAGTTTAATATTGATATATTATTTTTATGGTTTTAGACACGTAATACTTTTCCTTATTGAGCGAAACGAGTGAAACGAGACTTACGAGCTCTACTAGAGATTTTTTGCATTTTTCGTATTGAGGGTCGCAAGAAGACTCCTTCACCCGCTATTTACCTAGGGAGTCCTAATAAAATGGCTAACTGGGGACCTACCATTCTTGACCGTCAGCTAAAAGTGACCCACAAAGTGAAGAAGTCGTCGAACGCTGCTACCCATTCGCATTCTTCCTTCTCCGACCCCTGCTGAGATCCAGACTGCCCCTGTGTACTAAGGTCACGCTGTACAAGACATATGTCAGGCCCTAGCGCTCCGGCGCGTCACTCAAGCTCAAGCGATACGTGAGGAACGCAACTATCCAAAACACAAACTATACATTCGTATACAAGTCCTAGAAATTACAGATGCTTAAAAGTTTACGATATAATATAATAAAAAAAAATACCATTGTTTACGTTTTTTAAGAGCTATATAACCTTCTACACTTTTCTATTCGGCTGTATCAAGGCTTTAGTCGTGGCATCGTTAATTAATCCTATCATAATCATTGATTAATATTGTCATCACTAGTACAATAAACGGTTTGTGTAATTTCCGTCTAATGTCCCTCTCACGTTCTACTAATTACTCTAGAAAAATGAATACCTCTTGCCGTTTCGACGTCGTTGCGAAGTGCGCCCGCGGCTTGACGAGATGATTAGCGTAATTGAATGTTGACGGGTCGGCGTAAAGAATTGTACTTGGTATCGTTTCATAGGAGCTACCTTGAGATAACTGTAACAGAGATATGTCATTAGATAGTGAAAGTCGTAAAGCGAACTATTTCCCTATTAAAATATGTTCATTTGTAATTATGAGATGTTAAATGAGTATGAAAGTGGTCTTAGAAATTACATTTATTTTTATCCTTTGCTAATTAAAATCAACTTACATATTGTTTTCTAAAAGATAAAAAAATGGCAGAACTAACTTAACTATTAGTAATAAATAATAGCTTTCATTTAAAGTGGATTGATAAAATGTAACCTTTCTTATTTCCCTCTAGCAGTGTTTAAATCCAAAGAAAATAGACACGATACGATCAAAAGAATTCCATCCTTTTTGCTTCAACTAATGGCTCCGTGGTATCATTGCACTGCACCATTCAATCTCTGTAATCTATCACTGCGCTCTGTATATCGTAGGTACAAACATACGTTTAAGCTAAAGTAGTTTTTATTACTATAGAATTGTAGTTTAAAATTGATTACAACTACAAGAGTCAAATGTTTATTCAGATTGCAAAGAGAACGCGTGCCTAGCTCGTGCCAATTTGTGAATAGCGCCGGACGCTCCAGGCAGCTTTCTTTCCTCCATTGCTAAACTTGTTAGTTGAATATCACTGCTGTTAAAAGGGTTTATTGCCTTCTTTGTATCATCGATATCGATTAAGTGTATGTTGGAATATCGATATTATTTATTTAGATGTGGTTATTTTATATTATCTTTCATTATTTAAGTGTTATTTTATGATATGTGACTAATGATGTGTTTATAAAATTATTAGCATTTTTTTTATTTAAACAATGTCAAATATAGTTTATAGGCCACTATAAGCTGTAAATTGAACGAATTTCTAAACGTTTTATACAGATACATTTTTGTTTAGTTATATAGTAAAGGAACTTTTATTGACAATGCAATGTAAGCAAGCAAATTAATTATTACTTCTACGCTTAATATTTCTTTTAGCTTCACGCTTTTTCCTACCTAGCTCGGGCCAGAGTCAGTCCGCTAGAAATCGAGACACGAGTGTTAAGTGACAGAACTTAACGCCGCACCTAATAACCTAACTTAAGACAAATTTAGATTTCTGATTCATTTCCGAGAGTTACAGTGAAACGCTATCACATTGCGCCAAGATAACCTAACTATTTTTTTTCTTTATTGAATAAAAGAAGGCAAACGAGCAGAAGGCCCACCTGGTGTTAAGTGGTTACCTTCGCCCATTGACATCTGCAACGTTAAAGTTGTGAATGCGTTGCCAGCCTCGGGGATGTAGAACAGAAGGAGGGAGGAAAGATGGGAATGGTGGGAATAGGGAGAGCTGGCTTACATGTCATCGAACCGGAACACATCATCAAATGTTTGGCAGTTCGTCTTTGACACAATAATGGCCGCGAGCCAGTCGGAGAACGAATCTCCTACCACCAAGCTACTGAGTTACCCGACTTTTATGGGACGCTACCCAGCGGCGGAGGGAAATTGTATTCTAACCCGTCCCCTATAGCCACCCGTGGGGGTGATTATATTTAATATATTTTATAAATCCATTGTTACGTAATACTATTTTCGGCAGACAACACTACCCACAGCGATGGCTCGCGCCAGAGGCACTGCATCACGCCGCACACCGCGTACACCATACAGTATACTGGCCTAGCTCATTAGAATGATTGATGCCGTGTTTGAATGCATAAATATGCGCCTACCGAGCGTATAGTACAACATCACTAGAGCCGGTCACGAGCGCAAGATATAACTCTGTCAGTTTTTATGATGTATACAAAAGTACATATATACGTATGTATTATGTATATACTAGCGAATCGTTCGCAGCTTCGCTCGTGTGAACTATAGGTTAATTTTCGAAAAAATAAGTAGCCTTGCGACATCAACTGTCTTCCTTAGAAAATTTATCGAAATCGGTCTAAGTGTAACTAGGTAGACGGAGAGACAGACAAACATTCCTTTGCATATAATATTAATATAGATTTAGTATTTATAATTATTTAATCAATGTTTAATTTACGAAGTCTATCTAGATATCTTTTTTTATCCTTTAAGTATTTTAAAATGATTCCTTCTTAACATAAACTTTAATTAGCAGTTCAATTTGCCTATAATAATATATTGTAATTTAATTTTTTAGACGAATATAATAAAAGACACCTTATAATTCGACGAATAAGACAATAATACATATTTAGTTTTTTTTTTATATTTTATCTATTCTATAGGTATTATATAATTACTACACATAAATCATTTTATATTGACCATGACTTAGGACCAGCCACAGAAATATAACAGAAATATTAAAAATATAAATTACATTTAAATTTAATTATGATATTAAAATATTTTTAATTAAAAAATCATAATTAAAAAGAATTAACCAATGTATGACATATATTCGCAGTTACTTTAATTAATTACCTCTATAGATACTTTATAAATACTTGAATAGCAAATTATCATTAGTATTAATAAAAATAAAATTTAAAATGATATTCAGTTACGAAGAGAGAAAAAAAACAGGTAGGTACGTACATAACAGGTTTCTTGTTCCATTTTTTGCTACTGTGTGATCTGCACTTTAATAGTTATAAAACAGATTTCTTGGCAAGTAGATACCTACTTTGTATTTGCAAGAAAAAACCACGCTATGCAATATTTATGCCTTTGATTGTCATGACTGATAATGATTAAATTAAGATGTGTGTTTCTCGTGGCCTAGTGGGCGTTCTTTCTCGTGTCACAGCTTCTCTTTTCACTCATGCCTAACAATACCTCGGATAAAGACATTTTTAGAAAACATTAGAAAATTTCAACGCAGCGGGATTCGAAACCACGCGTTTTGAAACCGTCCAAGGCCCTGACCGCTAAGCCATGTAGTTTCAAGGTTGGACGGTTTCCAAGGAACACGGGTTCAAATTCTGATGCTTTCAATTTTTTATATATTTTCTAAAAATGTCCTAAGTGTGTGAATAACAGTTTAAGATCTTAAAAATGTAGGATCAGTTGTGGCCAGTCGTGGCCCAGTGGCACAAGCAGGTAACTGTAAACGACTGGTTGTGGGTTCGATTCCCACTCGAGGAGTGGAAATATTTAATATTTCCATTTTCTTCGCTCTGGTGCGCGCAGGTAAAGTGCGGCATTAAGTTCCGCCACTTAACATGCAATGCATCCGAATTCGGCGGAAAGTGGGGAACGGAGTGTCTTAACACTAGGTTCCCTCTGCCTATCCTGCTGTGTGCGGGTACAGCGTGAAGCTGAAAAAAAAATGTAGGCTACCTTAACAAATAACTTAGAAAAAGTAATCCGGTGGGAATCGTGGTATGTGGACACTTCACCACTGATACCTATGTATGTCCATTTATTCACGATTATAATTCAGCTTTACTAATGCAAAACACGCATATAAATACCAAACTGACATTTTCTCTAAAATGAATTGGTTCCCCGTTTGTGAGATGAAGAATTTGAAATATCTAATTTAATGGGTTTAGATGTTTATCATATAATAAAGTTATATTATTCTCTGAGAATATTTAGTTTTTTTTATTGTTTGTAATTGTAACGTTACGTAAGTGCATGCGGTTAGGTATTGAGAATTTATTGTACGTCGTTTATTAATCAAATACATAGATCGAGATATAAATCTTAGACTATTTGATTAATAATTTTATTAATAATATTTAGTTGTCGTATTTAAGTTTGTGTTTATATTATAATTATAATATGAAAAATATAATCTACATCACACGCACGACCCCTAAGAACCTAGTATCAAGACATTCCATCCTCCTCTTTGAGCCCGAAATCGAGATATTGTATCAATAATTTAAATATTATCATACTTGCAACTGGAAATTAAACCCATAACCATCACGATATCACTGCACCACGACGGTCTCTATACGTATTCAACTATATTTCATTTTTCACAAGCAATTATCTTGTTATACGTCTTAATATCAATTGTCACTGTAAGAAACTTGAAAGAAAAAGTAGTCAGAAAGTTTATCTAGTACCTACCTATCATGTCAATTTCTTGCTGTAAAAGTCATATGTTTTACAAGCGAGCCGTTCCCGGCGTCGCCTGCGTGAAATGAAGCTAATAAAACAGTAATTTTATAGCAATTTTGGTAAATAATAAATAAATGAAACCTGTGATAACGGACTACAATAGAGTGTTCGAAACGACTAATGACAAATACCAAAAATATACCGGATTAATCTGGTTAAAAATAGTTTTATTTTCAAAATAAATAAATTTTAATTATGAACCAATTAGAATAGTCAAAATTTTATTTAAATCGGTTAAGCTGGTAAACAGATAAGAAATTTAAAAATCATTTCTTTGTTTGCGTTTTATTACATTGATAAATACCTCAATAATATATTTTTATTTATCTTTAATAAACAGACAACGATTAATTACATTTTAATTATACGTATATTTATATATTAATATCGACTTAAAAACACTTGTAAATGAATTAACGTTCTATACATTAAATCAATCTCGTACGTGTAGATTATATTTAATTTCTATAATTCTGAGTGGAAATGATCTAGTTACTTTTACGACATCAAATTTGCGGTTCAGGAATGAATAAAAGATGTATTGGATACTTTACCACAATGTTGGGAAAGACACATCTAGTGTAATAATTTTACGTCTACATACTAATTATAATTTAAAGGAGGTTCGATTAGTTGACTTCATGTGCTGCTATGTTATGTATTTACAATTTTTATTTTAATCTGTGTACATATTTGTATATTTGCTAGAAATATATTAATAATATGTACAGAATTGTAAGCCGTCGAGCTACTGTAGAACAGCGTCTAACTGTGAACGCAATGGTTGTGGGTTCGATTCCCAATCGCAGAAACGAATGTAATTAAATTATTTTCATTTTTTCCTTTTGGTACATAAGACAAAGTGCTGCGTTGAATTTCGCCACTCAACACGCAATGTCTCTATTCCGGTTGGAAAGTTAAGGGTGGAGTATCTTGCCACTAGATTCTCTATGACACAACAATAGTGAGGGTATACGCCTGAATTTTGTAGATTTAATTCTGTATTAGACGATATTGTTGGTAAGCAGAAATAATATAATATATATGATTAACAGTACATATGTATTTCTATATATTCTCTTTGATTATACGTAAAACAATATTTATGAGACTTCAAAGAAAGTATACAACAGATAGTCATTTGTTACTTTTAGTTAAGCTAATAAGAATTTTCACTTTGTACATACATACACATATACCTGATAAATCTTTCCGATTCCGCTAGCGTTACTGTGAATCCATTCAATGATTTATTTATCACTTCTATGTATTCGTAGTAAGTAATTGTACTATTAAATAATTCATTGGCTATTTTGCCTGGAATCGTTCGTACTTTATACATAAGACGATATATTAAGTCAATGTGGCTAGAATTACTTTGTCATAAGTTTTATTCACGTTAAAAAGTTATTTGTAAAGTTTGAGTTAGCCCCAAAGATTTTAATTAGAATACATTTTGTTATATGGTATCTATAACTTAATACAAACATAGCTATATATTATTTGTTAATTACCTTAATTAGTCATGAAAATAAAAAAAAAAACAACGAGCTATTCTCAAAAAAATGAAACGAACGCTTGAATCTATTAAGAGCTTTGAACGCGTTAAAATCTTTTATGTGTACAAATTTAAATGCTCTCTCTTTAGAGCGAACCTATGGGTTATATTGGGTATGCATAAACTAATATATAAGGACGTAATATGTTTGTAGTATAATATGACGTTAGCGATAGTAGGGGAAAGATAATATTTGTATTGTTTAAATTTTGCCGGTCTGAGAGGTAAAGCGCAAGATTGTGCTCCATTTCTTAATAAAAAAAATTGAAATATTGATACAGAAGGGGAAAGGAGAAAACACACTAAATTCATAGTTCGTATTCGATGTTTTAAGAAAACATTTTTGTCATAAAAATATTGAATATTTTGGCCTCATACATAGAAGACGCGGAGATGCAACAATGCAAACGTGATCGTGGCGCACTGTGTCAGCGTCTGATTGTTTTTTTTCTTTTTTTTAGCTTTACGCTATATCCCACACATAGCAGGGTAGGCAGAGGTTACGTAGTGTTAAGACACTACGTTCCCCACTTTCCGCCGAATTTTAGAGATATTGCGTATTAAGTGGCGAAACTTAACACCGCGCTTTATATTTAAAACATTTTGATTTCTCCCCTTTGGTGATAAAACAAAGTCGAGCTTTACGTTGCGGGTGTTGATTTCCGCTACTCAATTGGCAATCTTTTGAATTAGAAATGTTTTAACACTAAGTTCTCTCTGGTTAGTCTGTTTTGCGGGAACTTGAAGCCGTAAAAAATATTTATTCATTAGAACTTATTAATAAAGACAAAATTGCTCGTTAAAAATGCTCTTGATTTGGTTCGTAGATTAAATTTTATAATAGGAAATATCAAGATACTTTCTTTCTCAATAGTTTTGGTTCGGCAAAAAATTCATTTAGTATGTACACGTCTCAGTATGGGGAAAATAGAGGTTTAAATTCTGTTCTAAAACAGATTGAACATGAATATTGAAAATAAACGACTAGATATCGTTTTCAAAAAAAATCAGTCTCAGCTTTAGCTTTTCGCTTTCTCTTTCCACTTAGCAGGGTAAGCAGAACAAATCTGCTGTACACCCAAATTTTACATTATTATAAATTTAAGATATTGCCTGTTGAGTGGTGGGGCACAACGCCACGTTTTGTCTTGGCACCAGAGTGGAAAGATGAATTAATTATTCAATGTGATAAATTATGAAATGGCTACAAAAGTAACAATTATTCTGTTATATATTAAAGTATTCGTAAGTGGTATATTTTTTGGAGAATTAAAAATTTCCAACATCGACCGAGAAAGCCACCTGGCATCGTAAATGTTAAAATGAAAGGATAAGTTCTTCGCTTGAAGGTTGCATTATTATGTCAAATTGTATATAATATTAAAAGTAAAACTTAACTGCGTGGGTTGGGAATGAAACATAATTAAGTTAATAAATTATGTAATTTACAACTCGTTTTAAGTGTGATCCTTGGATTTTTTTAAATGTTGAATTATTCACAGTTATTTACTTAATATTGGTATACATTTGGCATAATACACCTTAAACTACAAGTAGTATGTACGAGTATTTTAAATATTACTTAGTGCGAACATGAAAATAAGTTATTAAAAAGTTTTTACGTTTATGAATATGTCCTGCAATGTTTTTTGGTTTATTTTTAAAATGGGAAAACTAAATATATGTACAAATATACATACATGCATATATTTATACTATTCTTCCGTTACAGAGTGGCTGACAAATGACGGATAACGATGATACTGGATGCAAGAAGCTGAAAATTATAGGAGTGTAGGGAAGCACTAAGAGAGACTTCTCACGAGAATTGAAAACTAGCAGGCTTTTACATTTTTTAGTTTACTCAAACAACAACTAAAAATAGATGCAATATTAAAATTATTAAATTATTTAATTTAATAATTCTAATTTTATAAATTTTATTTGTGTTATATATTTTTTAATATTGTTATACCTATTGATTTAGACATACATCATGAAAAAAATCATAAATCTTTATTTTGAGCTCCACGCTTTAACCTGCCTAGCAACAAAGGTAGAGATAATCTAGTGTCAACTTAAATCTTTATTAATCGCGATATTTCATCAGTAATCGTAGTAGTAATTAACTAAAAAAATATTACATTTAACGCAAAATTTCGTTACAAATTTCGTCAAATGATGGCCCAAGTGCTTGGTTTATTTAAAATCGATTAATTTTTTAGGTTCTAAAAATATAATTGCTTAGGACATATAAAAAACTTTAGCGTTTGACTAATAAGTGAAACTAGTCTCGTTGTGGCGGCTCAATGAAAAACTGTATCTAGAAAACCTAGCGGGATGGCATAGAGAGTGAAAACGTTGGGGTTAGTGTACTGCCCGTTTTAACTGTCACGTACCGCGCCGATATTGTGTTATACATATTTTTTTACTTAAATGTATCTACTAGAGTAATTCAATTATTATAGTTATTAGATTTAATATTTAATTGACTATTTTTTTAAACTATTCATAAATGTTTTTATGAAATTACAAAAGATATGAAAAAAGCTGTGTAGTTATAAAAAAAACCGCGAGGATTGGTTAAAGAAGTGTTTGTAAGATACATAGAAATGAATAATAAGTTTATAATTCACCTGGTGCATAAATGAAATAGAAATTCTGCCAAAAGTAACAGATACTAATAAAACACTCACGTTAAGGCTGGTGATAAGCGATGATGTTATTAGGGACACGAAGTAGGAATAAAAATAATTAAATATAATTTTAGTAATATATTCCACTTCACGTTTCCTCTTTTTGCTGTAAGACCGGAGAGAACCTAGTTTGTTCGTTCACTCCGTTCCGCCCGTATTTAAGACATTTTGTGTTTATTTACGGACTTTCATATCGCGCTTGGTCTTGTCATGAAAATAATGAAACTATGTATGATCGTTCCACCGAGTGGGAATCAAATATACAGGAAATTGTCACTACAGTCACATACTGTCCTTATCCGCCACAATAGAATTTAGGGATTTTTATTTATGCTTTTTGTACAAATTATATTTTTTACTTAATACATATTTTTAATACATCAAAAAAGTTATCTTATATACAAGAATTCTTAAAGAATGCAGATCTTATTTGCATTGAACAAGCAACAGCTTTTGTGCCCGCATTGCTATCGAATAGCTGAAATATATAGATCACTCACGATAAGGTAAGAAAGTAAAAAGTGCGGTTGCACATTTTGCACATACGTCTGCTAATTAATCAGATGGCGGACGGTACAAGGCATTCGAGTCTTCCGAAGGAGCTCATTATTGAAGAATTTGATATCGTTTCGTAACGTTTTTGCTGTTTGAGGTGAATGCTCGGGATGTACTGGTGTATTGATGAATTTTGTGCACTATATTTAAGACTATATCGATATCCGTCCCCTGTGTAATAATTTAGGAAGTTGGAGCTAAAATTGAAATCAATATATTAAGTCTAACTAACATACATAATATATATTTGTACATAATTATAAATAATTTATTGAAAATATATAATTATCATTTAAAAAAATGAAAAATGTTATGTTAAACTATAAATGAGTACGTAAAGCATAAATATAATTCAAGCGGCTATGATATACATACATATATTATGGGCGTTTTTATTAGGTTCATCTGTATAAGAAAATCTTGCAACGCTATTTTAACCCAATTTCATATAATTTTCATATCATGATCCAGATTTCCCTACCAGGACCACTGGGATAATTAATAAAAATACTCCTTTTCTTTATTTTCCTTTTTAAACATATTATAATACTATCAATTTACTCGCGGCTGCGCCCCCGTTAAGCTAACTGGTTTATATCCATTATTTTAGCCCCTAAAAGGTTAGGCTAGTTTTTTGAACAAAAATTGAAGCCTATACTTCACTTTGGGTCTTCCTGAGACAATTCTTCACAATTAGTCAAGCGGTTTAGGTTTATCATGTACACCCCCTATTTAAATCATCCCCTATTTAAACCTTTTACGTCTACAACTATTATCGTTCCGAAATTCATTCCAATTGGCCGGCATTTCAGCCAAAGACAGACAAATAGAGAAACTTTCGCATTTGTAATATTAGTATGTATTATTAATTATATTTTCTTCAAGTAATTTTACTAGGCATTGAAATTGACAAGTGATTATATTTAACACTTTTTGCTTATTCAGAGATCTTGCAAGATGATTTTCACACTGTATTTGGCCTTTCACAATTTTAGTATTGAATGAAAATTATAAGGAATTTATCATTAATAGAACATAATAAAAACAGTTTATATAAGTATAATAAAAACAGTTTATATAAGAGAGAGTGAGAAAGAGACAGTAATTTTTAATTACATAAGAGTTTTCAGTAGATTGTCAAAAATTATAAGAACATTAAATGTCATATATGTATACATAAGTACATGCATGTACTTTAATTTAAAAAAGTAGATATTGCTTATATGGAAAACATTTCGTTTTAATTAAACTGGTTGTAGGGACGATACAAGATATGAACGTTGAGAGAGCGCTATATAATTTAGCAATACTGAGTAGAATTACGCACAATAGTCTGTGACTGCATGATAACACTTAACATATAATTATCGATATATGTAATTCGATACAGTGTACCACTTTATTCAGTTATCAAGACGTTCTCAGTTCGTAACTGCTTTTAAATGAGCCATAACGAGGTGCATCGCTTTAAAGTAAGGCACTTATCGTAATATGCTTTCTCGATCATTTCAATAATTGAGATGGAAAGTTATAAGAGCACATATTTGCATATAAATATGGTGTTGTTTACAGTTATATGTTCAATCGTTTTGTTTTTGCCAAGTAAATATACATACTAATGTTATAGATGCAAAAATTTGTCTGTCTGTCTGTCTGTTATGCCTTCATGGCTAATCTACAGTTCCAATTTAAATCGAGTTCTGTATGTAAATAGTTGAAAATCTAAGATACGCTACGTTTTATTTCAAAAATCAAACCCTGAGGGGTTGAAATTTGAAATGGAAGTATGTTTGAGAAATCTTAACCACTTAACCAATGGTAATAAATTCTTTCTCAATATAGTTGATAACCCAGGGTTAACCATTGGCTACTCTACTTTTAAGAATTCATCTAAAAGGTTTGAGCAGTTTACGCAGGCGAAGCTGCGAACGGGCCGCTAGTACATGCACATTTTATTAGGTTTCTTTTGCTGCTATGAACGGCAAAAGTCCCTTATGCAATACTGTAGTAAATATGAATGCTATTCGTGTAATTTAGTCCCTAATTAAGTTATAAATTACACATAAATTCCGTTTTAGACCAATGTAAGTAAGGCGTTATATCCGCTTAATTTGTACATATACCTATATTTAGTATATGCATAGGAAGTTTAAAACTAAGTAATATATCGAGTAAATAGTTCAAACAGGTTATTGTTAAAAAATGTAGGTATGTCACTTAATATTTAAAATACATTTTTCTTTTCAGCTTCACGCTGTATCTCGCACACAGCAGGGTAGGCAGGAAGAACCTAGTGTTAAGACACTCCGTTCCCCACTTTCCGCCGAATTCGGAGGCATTGTGTGTTAAGTGACGGAACTTAACGCCGCGTTTTACCTCGACACCAGAGCGAAGAAAATGGAAATATTAAATATTTCGACTCCTCGAGTGGGAATCGAACCCACAACCAGTCGCTTTACAGTCACACTTTGTGCCACGACTGGCCAATACATTATAAATATAAATAATTCATTATAAATATTAATATTCTGCCTACAACAATATTTTGTAAGTAAAGTTTTTGAGTAAATAGTTTAAGAATAAGAATTTGAAAAAATGCAATGTGATTCAATTTTATTTAGGTAAATTTAAATAAAAAAGGGAGTACAAAAACATGAAGTTTTTATTGCCAGTATTTATAATATCAGTAAAAAATTCTTGCGCAGAGGTGCCATGAACGTTGCATTAGACAACATTTAGCATCGTTCCGATAAGATAATACGTTTTACTTACTTCCATACAATATTATAAATGCAAAAGTTTGTCTGTTTCTCTGTCTGTCTGTGACACTTTTACAGTCTAAACTATAGACCCGATTTGGACGGAATATTGAATAAAAATAGTTTAAAACGCAGGGTTTAACATACGTTACTCCTTTTAAATAATCACTCCCTAAACGATTGAAATAGAGGATGAAAGTTTACATGAAAACTGCTTGACCGATTTCGATGAATTTTCTCGTCAAGATATTTTATGGCGCCAGGTCAAATACATCTATTTTGTCGAAAACTAACCGCCAAGGGGCTGAAATAGATATGGATAAAAGTTTCTATAAAAAGTTGTGTAGTTACGCAGGGGAAGTCTCGAGAAGTCGCTGGTAGTAGAGAATTCGTCCATATAGATAAAACATGTATTCAATTTACTCACAAAGTTACTTAATATCCTTATCACTCAGTTACTGTTTATTAGTTACAAAAATATCAGCCGTTTAAAAGCAGACCAAACCTCTTCAGGTAAGATGATACTGTAGAAATTGTTCGTAATTTTTATTTGTCCATTAAAAGACCTTTTAAAATTAATTTGTATTTTTAATTAAATTAAGTTTATAGACTTAATTACGTTACGTGTTAAATTAAATAAACTTTTTCTGATAAGGCTTTTTGTGAAATATCTAAAGCAACGGGATTTTTTATATATTTTAACGGACTTACTATAAATTTTAATACAAACAAGTAATTTAAATTTAAATAAAACGCGTTTATTTCGTAAAATTACCGCTTTTCTTTTGAATAGGAACCAAAAATGAAGATTTGATACGATTTGTAAGACAATTACGTATGCATATAGGTTTAATTTGTTAGTTATCATGTATATTAATGAACGTATGAAACGAAATCTTTAGCCTACGAAGTAAATAATATAACAATTTTTCATTTAGGTATATATTGTTATATACTAAAAAAAACATGGCGCAGTGGGACAGAGTCTGACTGTTAACGTGATGGTTCTGGGTTCAATTTTCACTCGGAGTAATGATCACATATTATTTTCTCTTCTCCGTTCTGGTACCATAGATAAACTGCGACGTTGAGCCGCCACTTATCACCCGTGGTCCCTATTTTCAGCAGAAAATGGAGAACGGAATGTTTTAACACTAGAACACTGAAAAAATATATACATGGACAAAAATTAAGTAACAATCAGGACCACGATAGAAATGGACAAAAATTTTCATAATTTCACATCATGTCAATATCAAATATGAAACAAGTTACTTATAAATAAAATCTTTATTAATGTTACGAGCAAAGTCGCGCGTACAGTAATACAAAAGTGACAGTTCACTCTACAATTATGAAGGAGGAGAAACCGCTTGCGTAACGTCGTTGTTTTTGTGAACTAGAGTGGGTGCTAGTCTGGTTTAACCGACCTTGCTTTCCTTTAATTAGCCACGTCGTTGAGCACAGGTGATGGATCGGTCACCTGTTTTTTATCACGGATGTAGACTTTAGAATTGCTGGATGTGATTTTTATTACTTTTTTAGTATTTTTGTGCATTTAAAGACATCTTGGCGCAGTGGGCTAGTGTAGTTTGATTCAATTTAATTTAATTTATTTATACAGAATTATTTTCATTTTTCGGTTTTCATAGGTAAAAAAACACAGCGTTGAGACCCGTCATTCAATATGCCAAGTTTCGATTTCAAGTGGAAAGTATAGAATGAAATGAGGATAGGTATTCCAGTTTACCCATTTGTTATTTTGTTTTTTAAATAATTTAAAAAAGTCGTTTCCCCCGATAGGGATCGAACCTACAATCAACCAACAGTCAGACGGAAAGCAGTTTCTATATACGTGTAAAAATAATGTATAAACATATTTATTATATTAATGTCGTATAATATTTATTCTGTTATATTTACTTGAGACCGTATCTACAAGTAAAAATAATATAATATTTCCGAGTATTCTATATCTATGGCAGCATGTCACCGCAAGTATGCTCTCAAAATCACGCAACTGACCATAGACTGGTCGACTTCGCTGGTTACATCTTATCTGTACGGATTCGGGGCGACCTTTCAAAATATACATTACTTGTACATTTTATAATTACGTCCGTTTTATAAATACTCCATAGTAAATGTCATTATTGAATTAATAAGAAGCTCATTAAGGCGGCGACTACAATTATTTACTCCACATTGCTTTCACCGCAGATGTAACACTGGTTCAGTGGATACAGTTAGCGCAACAGTCGTTACATATATATCATTTTTTTGCTCGCGGTTTCTCTAAAAACGGATATAACACTTATAATTGGCGGGTTATTGGCGTCACGAGGCGCGGCAATTTAGAGTGGACTGCAAAAAAATAGAGGGTGTCGACCACAAAACTCATAATTCTGCGAAAGCGTTCGACAGTTTTTCAATAAGCAATAAATATCGCAACGCAACGCAACGGTGGCACGCGCACGCGCCGCTAACAAGGCGCCCGGCCGTGTCATCGTTGTGCAATCTGCCCCACCCAGAACAACCATTTCTAGCCAAGGCTCTATTGATAGGCGGGACGCGGGTCGCTATTTCGTTTTTGTTACATAAACTTAATGTAAGATACGGTTTATTCTAGTTTTATTTTGCGTTAAGCAATAATAATGATTTAGTGATAATATGAAACCTATAATTATTTATGGGATTGCTTTTGTCCAATGTGTGTGCAGATTTATATTTGTTATACTAAAGAAAATCAGTAATACAGACCCAATCTTAAAGAAATGCGTAGTTCTGTACATTTATTTGAATTTATAATCTAAGTTTAAGAGAGTAGAATTAGCTGGGCCCGCGTCTTCCTCCGCGCGGAATTTGCGGAAACCGTGATGATTTTGACATGACAAATGACAAAAGGAGCCTATTTACTTGATATTATAAAAAAATCACGAAATATCTTTATAAACTTTTTGTAAATATCTTTGTAATTTAATGTATGAGCTATGTTATTGTAAAATTTCATTAAAATCCATTCAGTACTTTTTACGTGAAAGAGTAACAAATATCCTTAGAAACTTTCGCGTTTATAATCTACTAGGATAACTGTAATTTGTAATTTAGGCATGTACAGTGCTTACTTACTATAAAATCCTCCTCTTATAACTTAAACCATACTATTTGGAAACGATTCCGTTAAGGTACTATACATAATGAAACCTATACTTTGTTGCTGGATATCGACTAGAATAGGGCGGCGCTTACTTAATAAAATTTATTATGTAATTTAAACTTATCAGTTTCTGATAACGTTAGTTTCATATTATATAACTTATGTATTTTAATATCTTCATAAGTACCCCGTGTATTTGTTAACTATATAACTTTTTTGTATTGCTATGAATGTACTATTTTTAAGCCAAGACAGCCTTGAGGTGTCATTTTAATGGATAAAGTTCAAAGTTTAACTAATTTAGTTAGATGTGAGATAAGGTTTCAATTTTATATATTAGATTTTATATATTTCAGACAAAGCATTATATGGAACAAACAATCAGACTAACTAAATATAAAATAAAAAAAATAAGGAAAACGTAAATGAATACAATAAATATCAGTTATTTTTGCTTTATTTGCAGCTTTACGTACAGCATGGTGCTCGTATTTTCACGTACCTAGAGCATGGAAGTCAGAAGGAAACTTAGTGTTGGGATACTCTATTCCCCACTTTCCTCTCAAAATGGAGACATTGCGTATTGAGTAGCGGAACTTAACACCGGGTTTTGTCTAAGACACCAGAGTGAAAAAATAAAAAAGATTTTAAATACATATAATCACTCCTCCGAGAGGGAATCGAACCCACAACGCTTACAATCAGCCATTCTAATTAGCGTTATAAATTCAATTGCTCGTTTATACAATCACAATAGATCTGGGAGGTTTGTTTCTCTCAAATTATTGGCAATAAACCTTAATCATATCGTAAAAGCGAAGCCGCTCATAAGGCGGAGCGCTAAAATGCCCTAGGCATGAACATAAATGTTTGCGCTAGAATTTTATTATTGCATTTGGTTGAACAATTTATATGCTTTTTATTTATTTTTTTGCGTTTTAAAATATTATAGAAACATTAATATATTGGCATGCTTATAAATTAATATTAATTTTTGTAATACATTTGTTCATGGTGTGTGACTTCAATTCTATTGACTTTTATAACATTCTGGTTCAGCTATCTCTCGTCTGTCGTATTTTGTATATTGTAAGATAAGGAGCTAGTAAGATGCCCCTTTAAATATTGTATGTAAAACAGTGTATTATTATCATAACTTATTTATTTTCATGGGTTGAATAGATTTTCTACCCGTTCGATTTTCCACTCTGGTAATATCAAATTGCGTTAAATTGCTTCAGCATGCAATGTCCTTAGCAGAAAGGGGAGAACGGAGTGTTAAACACTAGTTTCTCTCGATGGCTACCCAGCTGTATGGGAAGAGAAATCTGAATAGATTCCCTCATTTTTTTCTAATTAATATGCATATAATAGAAAAAGGATATGGAATAAAATACACAAATTGATTTAATGTTATTTATTTCATTTTGACAAGGTAATCGGTGACCTTCAAACGCCTAATAGGTATCAAAAGTATAAAACGACAAAGGTAATAATCTCTATTACTTATACAATCTAGTGATAAGTTAAATAGCATCTCTTATATGCTTAACGATATGATTTGGTACGAGTATACTATAGAATAAGGACATGGCAAATTGTTTTTATTATTAAGGTAACACTGACTCAGGATTGTGGACAGGTAGAAAAAAAAATGTAATATATATATATATAATATATGTAGAAGTATAACAATTTTAATACCTCTCTTTGTTTGTACAGTGATCTTTTTATATTGATTTTTTAAAATAAAGTAGATATATGTATGTTAGCTTTAAGTTAATTTATTCTATTTATCAGGACTATTAAGAATCAAATTCATAAAATAGCAATATAAATTTCTAAGTTCACAACAATTGTATATGGATATAGGCTAGCTAGGCTAATGTGTTAACCATACACCTGTATGGTTAACACATTCCGTGTGATAGGAGACCTATAAGATATTTTACAGGACTTTCTTATTCGGCAAAAGAGTCGTATTTTACACATCTCTTGGGATGACTTAACTTCTTAAGTTCTTTGTGTACGAATAAGTTAAATATACACTTGCTTTTTATTACACAATATAAACTTTATTATATAATATAAACTATTTTCAAAATTGTTGTTTTAGGAGACTCATTAGGTCTCCTACGCATCACTAGATCATTTAGTTGTGAGGTCTTTTAGATCTCCAATGCACTAAATGTAAGTTCTTTAAAAATTAAGTCACAGGGAACGTGTAACCAGGATTATAGCACAAAGGCTATCGTACACTTGAAGAATATATATTGTTATAAATTTCAAGCAGCGATGCAGAAAAAGAAAAAGCATGACAAAAATAAAGAAAGAACAAAACAAAACATACAATACATTATACTCGTAACAATAATAGAGATCTATCTATACTTAAAGGAACGTTTACATTAGTTCTTTGAAAGACTTCCGTCAACATATTTGATATAACAATATACACGGATCCAATTGCAGCCAAGTAATAAATAAAATCACAGATGTTTTATCCTAATTTAGTACAAAGATTTATTT
This sequence comes from Dryas iulia moderata, assembly GCA_019049465.1. Lineage (NCBI taxonomy): Eukaryota > Metazoa > Arthropoda > Insecta > Lepidoptera > Nymphalidae > Dryas > Dryas iulia. The sequence goes on from CM032431.1 coordinate 8,353,745, forward strand.
AAACGAGCGAATCGTTTTTCAATAGTTTTACAATATAATCTGTATATATGTATATAATTTTCTATATAAAATCTCAGAAATAAAATTATTTTCTAATTTTCGTAATATTTTTAAACATAACAAAATGGGCGATGCACGTCCAAATCATAAAAAAAAAACCATAATAATCGTACTCTGTGGCTTCGCTCTATAACTAAATAATTTACGCAACACACAGTATAAAATTCTTCACTGATCATATCATTTCATGCTACTTTTCTAACATTTTATAAAATTATTTATTTGATCAATAAGCAACAAGTCATATGTTTATTGGTAACCGGCGTTTCCTTTCAGACTAAAACACTAACATATAACATCAAATGAAGCGAAATTTACAAAAACTATACAAATCTACTTACATCCATACGGTTTTATTTAATAACTAATCCTAAAATAGCGAACACTCTGAACACTTATAAAGATACCTATTTACGTCTCTATGCACATAGAATAAAAATAGATTCTAGATCGTATAACTTTATCGGTAGTAAAAATTCGGTACGCGTTCTAACTAAACTACTTTGAACAATATTTTCATACATATATTTACATTATAAAGTGTAACGTGATATCCGATTTTATTTTGTAGCTGTTGTTTTGTACATACGTATCTTACTTGCCCTAAATACTTTAAGAATGAAGGCTTCATAAGATACTCATTTAATTATTTCCAAATGAAAATTTGAATTATGTTAATATCGGATACTCGTTAAAGACATATCACTTCAAAAATCGTCGAGCCGACACAGTGTTACTGCTCTTTCTTATATTTGTGAACAGAGACACAACGGTAACGATTAGGAATATTTGAAATGCGTTTAATGTACATTCAAAAGAAACATCCAACACATTATTTAATATTAAAGTCAATACAGAGTGGGGAATAAAATAATAACATTTAATAGATTACAAACAACGGCGCGGCTAACTATTCAATCAGGTGTCAAATCTCAGAGTCAATGACATATAGTTGTAATTACACATAAGAGTCATTTGGATGTATCGACCAGATATTGTATATTGAATTATATCTTGAGTTCACTATCAAGTATGGTCCGCTACGCTAGCGGCCGTGGCGGCGCGACGCGCTGGCGCCACTCGTCCCATAAATGACCTAATTTCTTCGAAGTAGGTTTCTTCTGGCGATCTCCGGCGATTATCATCACCGTTTTCTGCTTCATGTTTCTTTAAATGCCTGTCCAAATTTGTTTGTTGTCCAAAGCAGCGGTCGCAATGACGACATCGGAAAGGTCTTTCTTTGTTATGGATGTTCCGCACATGTCTTTGCAAGTTAGACGATATCGAGAACGATCTTTCACAATACTTGCACCGGTAGGGCTGCTCGCCCGTGTGCGTCCGTAAATGTCTGGTCAGGTTAGCACTCCTGGGGAACGCTTTGCCGCAGTATGAGCATGTGTATCGGTCACGTGCTCTGTTTACTCCTGGGTTTTGAGGAACCGGTGGTGCTCTGGGAGCACCAGGTGCTAGTAGAGTTGCAGCCGCTGCGGGCAAGAAGGGATAGCGTCCAAACGACGCTGGGAGTGCTAGCGGCAATCGGCGGCAGAACTGTAGCAACGCCGGATGCGCTGGATGTGCCGGATGCGTGGGATGCGGCGGCGGCGACTGAGTAATGAGATTGCAGTTTTCATCTTCTAATCGTGGTGGACGCTTGTGCGTTACTCTGAGGTCCAGAGGTTCATCTGCGCGGGGAGAGCCGAGAGGGCTGGGATGTCGCTCGAGAGGCGAGGATGGCGGCGAGGCTAGGCGGCGCGGCGCCGCGTGCTTTTCGCGCATGGCGGCCGCCGCGCACGCGCTCATCGGGCTCGTGCGCCACCGACCTGCAACAAACACATATTGACATTAATATAAAGGTTAAATAAATATCTCGTAAATAATTAATGACTTACGTAAATAATATATTATAATACTGAAATTAGGTATACGTTAATAAAAATACTTGGACCGCATATAAAATATATTTATATATGTCAAATAATTTTATGTGTAATAAAAAGATAACAGAATAAGAACGTTGTTAAGGTAATTCGTACTAAAATTGCGAAATGACGACCGGTGCGGGGTGACCATCTGATAGACGCTCCTACGCTCGCCTTCGACGCACACCCACAGACTTGCGACATCGAAACTAGAGCAATTGATTCAGAAACGATGATTTTTAAATTAATTATCAACGATACTTTATTGGGTACTTTACGATGAGGTAAGTACATTTTACGAATAAATTAAAATACATTACCAATCGACAAGTTGCGAAAGTTCGAAATAAGCGTAGAGCTAAAGTAATTGATATTAATGGTGGTTGAAAACATTACAAAAAAATCTTTTTTATACTGTTGTCAACCTCTAGTAATATCAATTATTCAACACAATACAAAAAAACATTCAGAATCTGTTGTGTTATCGGAAATATTCTGTTATATCTTCTAGATCTTATTAATTATATAATGATCTAATACTACTTACATTTTATTAATCTAACTTTTAGCTTTTATATTTTAGATTAATGAAATATACACAACTACCGAATTGATAAAAATCTTTTAAATCTCTATTTTTCATATGTGAAGAGTAACGATTGACTGAACAAAATTAATTTATTATGAAAACATTGTTAGGGATGATTATTAAATAAGAAATAAGGTAAATTTTGAATAAAAAAATTGCTGCTAAACCTTATAAATTATTTTTGAAAGTATACATATCCATAAAGTAAATTAAGTTATAACAAAGAATACCAAAAATTGGGCAAACTCGAGGTTGGCTAGTTGCTTATGTACATGAAATATTTTAGCACTTAAAAACAAGTTAAGTTTTACTTAATTTCGTCCCTTTCACCTGTTCCACTTTTGAACTTAACATGTAAAAGTCAGTACTTTCAGTAAACAGCTTTATTCGTGTGATTGATCAGTTTACGTACATTAACCACACGTTATTCGTCACGGACACGCGAACCAGACCTGTGCTAAGATTTAGTTACGGATATCACTAATTATGTGAGCATATGAGGCTATTTAGGGAATAGCGTCTGACTGTAACTGCAATGGGTTCGATTCCCACGCGGAGCAGCGATTATGTATTATTTTATTTTCTCCGGTACCTAAATAAAAGCGAGAAGCACGCCTTGTCTTCTCTAGGGTCTGTCTTGACTTTAATTAGTAAAAAAGGGTGAAGTACTAATGTCACAATGTATATCAGTTAACTCTATCTTAAGAATAGCTGGCGATTTGATTTGGCCAAATTCATGTAGTTCTACACATTGTTTAATTATTCCCATTTGCCATATTAAAGAAGTAAAATTTCTTTCTCTCTTAAAATTAAATAATATTATTTATCAATATTAATTAGCAAAACAATTGTTTTGAGTTTAAACACCTCAAATCTTACATAGATCTTCTTTGTTATTCTTGTATTACAAATATTTATATATAAAAATAACGTAATATAATAACGTATATACAAATAAACTTTTAAGTTACATAACTAATTCCCTCTACCTATATTCAAATGCCACGTATGCTAATATTTCGTAACAGTTATTATGATACCTCCGGAACAATGTCGCAAATTTGTTGGTTGACGCCTACGATCAAACACGCCGCTAATTTGCACCGAAAGCAGACGACATAAATCCTTTAAGCATAGTCAGCTATTGACTTCTCGGCAGCCTTATTTGGTGTGCTCGTGAGGCCAGTGTCGCTTGTTTATGATTTGTGACATTGTTCCGTGCTTAGCCATCTAGCCTCCGGACAAGTAAAAAATATTACTATTAAATATATTATATTCATATATAGCAAAGAGCAAAGTGTGATTGTATTGTTTTAAAACTGTATATAACAAATTACATAAACTAATGTATACAGATTATTGTGTTATGTAATACATATGTTTTATATACAGTTTTCACATTTTCCCGCAATGCAAGGTAATCAAAGAGAATCTAGTGTCAAGACACAGCTTCTCTTTACTTCTTTTGATTTGATCTGATTTCTACTTTCCGTCCCAAAGCGATACATTGTGTGGTGGATATTAACGCTGTCCTCAGTCTTAGGTAGCAGAGCAGAGAAATGAAAATATTATATAATCATTATCCCGAGTGGGACTCAAACCCATAACCACCGCGTTCACAGTCAGACGCTATCCAAGAGCGTCATGACAGTCTGAAAACCTTTTCACCTCTTAAATATGTTTGTGGAAATCTAATTTTCACATATAGAAACAAACTATTCAACTTAAATAACGTAGAAACATTGGTTCTTGTCGGTAATAACAAAGATTTGCCAACATTTCGTTCCCTCAGCTGTTTGAACGCTCAACTCGTAACATTTAACAGATTTGAGGCTATCTGAACTCTAGTCACGATACACTAATTACTCGTAATTAATGTTCGGAAGCGTCGTGACGTATTGCGTGGTAGGCGGAGCTAACATGGTTATGTATGTTAATGTAAATAGTGTGGCCAATGAGCGCCATCACACCGCGCCGCCTTGTGATATATTAGCATTTGAATCGTTTATTCGTTACCGCGGACACCACTCCAAACGGTCCGTCGTTGACTTTTGTAGGCTTTTATGCATTTCGAATAGGCTCGTCAACTCGTCCCACCTTATTGTGTAATCTTACTAAATTACCAATACATTCTATGTATGTATCTATGTATCGATATGTTTGAAAGTATCGTCCATAAACTACTTTATGTGTTTCTGATAAGCTAATAATAATTTAGCGTTTATATTGAAGGTGAGGTGTGAATTGAAGTGAGACATCGTAATTTAATATGGAACGATTCCGTTCCGTGTAAACAGTGCAGTTACTACTTCTCAGAATGAACGTATGCTAATAATATTATTTGAAATGTGTCGTAAATAGATTTTGTATTTCATTTTAAATATTGTATTCGAGAAATAGCTTATTTACATACATATATAAGTTCACACAAAGAAAATAATTTATAGATATACAATAGCATTGTTAGAAATAGTTTATAAAGTGACAAATACAGTTGCAAAGGATCAAAACTAAGTTAAATCTATTCATAAATCTATCATCACAAATAAGCGTTTAGGTATCGTGACTTACTGCGTTCGCCCATCAATCAACTCTTCCAAGTGTAGACATTAGCTACCGTTCATACTAAATTAGTACCAGTGACAGCATAATAAAGTATATACTGGCTTGTCTTACACAGAGAGGTCTAGCGAGTGAAGTAAGCCGCCAATGATACGCGTCTTGCATGGTCGCCAGCGTGGAACATATGGGTGGTAGGATGTACTCACGATAAAAACAGTAGTAGGTTGATATTAATATATTAAAAACTCAGCATATAAGGAATTTCCATTACGTTTATGCTAGCAATTATCGCAATTTGTAGTTGATAGCGTAATATTTCAAATAAATATCATTTGCAATGCAAATTTTGTAACATCTAAGGACTTATTGTTTGTTGTTTTAATACGAGGTCATGGGTTCAGCTGTTATCTGGCATGATTGGTATAATATTAGATATACTTAACTTATTAAAGCACAGTGGTATTTTATAAAATTTTCCTTATATTTGTCTTGTTGCGATTGCTTTGAGCACTCGCTTTTGTTCATAAATAAATTCCTTTATAAGGTTCTTATTAAAAATACGTAAAAATCAGTAAAACCAGTAATCTCCAGCTAAAGTATAAAATAAAACTACAAACAAAAAATATATAATTCGTACGAAACATAAGCCATCGTTGGCACTAATAAATCCTTTAATATGTCCAAATTTGGTAAGAAAATGTTACAAAACATAAATTATTCACATAATATTTCCTTTGGTACATATAGTACCAATGTTCATATGTTTGTTGCAAAAGCGCAAGGTAATCGAATCGATCGAACAACCTCATATGCTACGAATAGTCCACATATTCTCTCATAGGATGGAGGCCGCAGGAGATTCACACGCTAGTTTTTAGGTCCATATCGACAACTACAATCTTTGATTTATTTCACATCACTATTTTAGGAAACGCGTCGCGTCGATCACTGTATGGCTTGATATGACATTACTATACGATTGAACTTTGTATGAGAAATAAATATCTTTGACTGAATCGGCTGTGTTATTTTCTATGCTTGGGAGAGGCGAAAAAAATGTATGGTCACACGCATATTATGCTTGTCGTCTTCGTGTTATAAATACAAATTATTATACAAGAGAGACTCGTGTATCTTCAGTTAAAAAATGTACATAAGAGTATATATTAATATTTTGAAATCCAGTTTTGGTTTGATGTCAGTAGTTATGTAATAAAGTTATCCTTATACATCATAAATAATACACAGTAAGAATTGGAGCTACAATAGCTAAATGCGATTAACCTTTTTCTCCAAGCAGAGTTTACATTTATTGCACCAGATTTAAAAAAAAAAAACATAACAAGGTAATAAATTCTTGACCTAGTCGTAAAAAGTGTTCCTAAAATCTTCCTCATCCTCGTTAAAAGGAAAGTCTAGGTGTTGTTTTCTATTTACTTCAGTAATAAACTGTTTTATATCGTTGAGAGTAGAGAATTCTTCTGTAGTTTCCGAGTTATAGTCGTTCGACCAGAAATATGGCTAAGGCGCTCTAATTACCAGTGTCGTAAAATGTAAGCACTGGCATGTAACACTATTGCTTAGTTTCATAGATTGAAGGAAAATCATGTTGTGATAGTATTTTTTTATAGTATTTCCATATATTTTTGACTGAAAACGCAATGGTAGTAGGTTCCATCTTCCTTTAGGAAAATGATTGTGTATAAATTATTTTATTTAAGTTTCTAAGTCTGCCTAAGATAAAGTGGCCAGTCGTGGCCCAGTGGCACAAGCGTGTGACTGTAAACGACTGGTTGTGGGTTCGTTTCCCACTCGAGAAGTGGAAATATTTAATATTTCCATTTTCTTCGCTTAGGTGCCGAGGTAACGCACGGCGTTAAGTTCCGCCACTTAACACGCAATGCCTTCGAATTCGGCGGATAGTGGGGAACGGAGTGTCTTAACACTAGGTTGCCTTTGCCTACCCTGCTGTGTGCGGGATACAGCGTGAAGCTAAAAAAAAAGATAAAGAGCGGCGTTGAGTTCCACAAATAAACACTTAACTGAAATAGAGACACCATTTAAAGCGGAAAGTTCAGTACAGAGTATCTTCCCTAGATTACTATTTTCTCTCGGACTACCCTCCTATATGGGAAAAAAAGAGAAATTAAAAAAAATCTCTAACATTAAGTGCACAATAGTTCAAGCAATCTACATTTATTGGGACATCATGGTCTTAACGAGTTTTCGTTTACATAATAAGTTCATAGAAATATTTATTAATATGCAATGTATGTACAAGTATGCGTTCACACTAAGCAATTATTAAATATAATAAAAAATCCGTTTTTTTGCTAAATATATAACAAGATAATTTGTATGTAAAAATTTACTGTATATTTCAATTAACGTTAGATAATAGAATAGATATAAAACTCATAATATCACTTCCTTACTAATGTATCGACTCAATCGTGTATACTTTTCATACCTCTGTGTACGAAGGTAATAAATACAAGGTTAAAAAGTATTTATTAAAGCCATCTATTTGTAAATTGCAAAAATATGGATGCTTTAAATATCAAAGTATATCATTAGACGAGATCTGATAGCGATTGGCAAAACAAAACCTTAAAGGTAAAAATCATTAAGAATCATATTAATTTTTGTTATCAATTGAATTATACGAGTATATGTTTTGGCTTATCTTGTTAATTAATAACGTTATTTCATTATTCATATTACTGAGGCACAGTTGAAGTATGACTGCAAGTGTAAATTTTATGGCCAAAAATGTCGTTTTTAAGTTATTGTTAAAGTTATGAATTACAGGAGTATATTATATTTTGCTACGCATAACGCAATATATTAAAGAGAGTGAAAAATAGAGAACTAAGTGAATTGTCAGTAGGAAGAAATACTTTTCAAATAAAGCAAGTATACGATCATACGTAACACCAAACTTGCGACTTACATCGTAATCGTAAAGATCTCACGTAATTTTCAACGAATACAACCTATACAGTAAATACTGCTGGGTGAACAATTATCATTAATCTACCACAGATACAATAATGTATTTTCATTATTTATTCAGTATAATCTTTACAAAATTGCAAAAGGTAGATAGCAAGAGTTGTATCATAAATAACATTGCAGTATTAGAATGAAGGCGGGAAACCTGGCACATTTGCATTGGTGATTCGGATTTGCGGTGACATGTCCAGTATTAAAATGATGTATGGGGCTCTGATTACAGATCTGGGATGCTGCGTAGAATAAGATATTTTATACGTTTAAGCAAAAAGGTGAAAAGTGTTCATTATGTTCCTTACATATCAGTTTGATTCCTTTTTATGCGTCTTGTATAAATGATTATTGCACTTGTTCACGATTCACTTTTTCCAATGATGTAATAATATCATTGGAAAAAGATGAAAATCATCAATTATTCCACCTTTAAAAGCTCAATAAAATAATTATGTGCACTTATAAATTTTAAAGCTTTTTAACATTCACGATACATTCAGGAAAAAATCGTTCGTCGTCGTTTTAAAATACGTACTATGTTAACTTAGAATTTCTATTAATACTTGCTTAATTGTAATTCGAAACACGTTTTCTCGATATAAATTCCTACAGGTTTCTTGAAGGCATGCCTTATGCGTTAATAAATGAAAATTCTATTAATGTTATCATATTAATAACTCGTACCAGTCTTATGAGAGTTGCCAGAGACGCTCATTACTTGACTTACATGCCTTATTAGTGGTAAAAAATGTTTGATTCTTTATAAATATATAAATAAATAAATTCATATGAATAAAAATATTTATATGTACAAATAAATAAAATTGGAGTGTCTGTTTATGATATTAAAATAAACCCTTTTTAATAATTGTATATGTATATATGTATCTCTTTCTTCTACAGTCTGTATGTTTGTTTTAGCTAATCTTTAGAACAGCTACACCGATTTAGGTAGGACTTTCACTAGTAGATAGCCGGTGTAATAAGGAGTAATTAAGGTAACTTATAAATATAAGTATAAGTAACATGATAACTTTTTTGCTAATTTCCCCGTGCACGAACAAGGATAGTAGATTTATAAAAAAAGTATTAATAAAATAAATTTAAGTAGAGGATTATAGTTATAAAAGCTGGTCCTTTGTTCGCAGGTTGATACGGAACGCTATATCTCGGAGCACAAACACGACATTTCGCCAACGCAATACGTGGGCGGTACTTCTTTATCAAGAACGAGCCCGTTGGAGTACTAGATTTTATTAGACATACCCTTAATAAATTGCGGAAGTGTCGCGTGGCATGTTGGCGGAATATCGTAATGTATGTGAAGGTTATTATTCCCCTGTAGTACAGTTGTACAACTAATAAACGTGGCTAGTGGTAGAGTTGTAGAAATTCTGATATAAACTTATTTTTAATTCATACTAATATTATAAATAAGAAAGTCTACCTGCTTGTAGCCCTTTACGGTTTAATAACTGACTCGATTTGGATGAAATTGGGAATGAAAATAGTTTAACGGTCAAATATAGTAAATCAATTTCTAAAAGTCGTACTCCCTGCGGACAAAGCCACGAATGGGTTGCTGGTATGACTTTATAGACCGATGCTTGACAGTTCTTGAAGGGCCTAACCAAAGAAAATTCTTTAGTTATTTACCGAAATATTGTACAACGCACAGCTAAAGCGCAATGGGGGTAGAAAACTGAAATTTGGCATTAATTTATTATTTTATTTGACATATAAGCTCCTTGAAGAGCATAGGTAAGGACTATCAGAGGGGTTTTAGTATGTGTCACACTAAAAATAAAATTATGAAAAAGTCCATGCAAGCAAAGTTACAGGTCACAACTAGTCAAGTTTAATAAACAGATTTCTAATTTAATGTCAGATTTGGCTGAGTCTTATTTGCCTTTAGGTACATAATGTTATGTAATATAAGAAAAAATATTAATAATTTCAAATAATATCTACCTTTGGAAATATACTCGTATATATATATTTTAATTAATTAAAAAATAAAATGTAAATACAAATAAATAATTACTGTCGCAACTGATTAGCGAATTTCCTAGAACATATTAAAATAATTCGAAGGTCTAAAGAATTAGGAATTCAAAATGCAAGCAAGAGAAGATTTCTTTAATATGTACAAGTTTTTAAATTATTATTAAAACAGGTTTAATAACTTGTATGTGATAACGAAAGTAGCTAATCTCAATTGAATACAAATGACAGAACTAGATCATTCGTAAATCATGTAACTTTTTAATTACGTATTACTTTTACGATTTCTATTATATTAAGGTGTCGAGAAAATATATTTTTTTAAATTTAATTTTAGCGATATTAGCAATGGGAGGAATGTGTGTATGTTTGGTAAATTATATTACGCACTTTGAGTTTTAGTTGAGCTTTGAGACGAACAATTTATATTGTAATCAGAATTTGGCTGAGAAAGTTTGAGGATCTCTCTAGTTGATGATTACGCGTGGCTTGCTTTTAGCCAATTATCAAGTGCTGGAATGTCATCACAAGGCCATAATGGTGCTGTTGGACACTAAATTATTTTCAGGGTACCAAATTATCTTTGGTAAGGAGACAAATCACGGCGTTAGGTTCCGCAATTCAACATACAATGTCGCAATTTCGGACGTAAAGTGGAGAATGGAGTGTATTGATTAGGGCTTCCAATACCGGGATCCCGGTATTGACTAATACCGGGATCCCGGATTTTTTCCGCCTTTTTTCAATACCGGTATTGAAATGTCTAATACCGGGATACCGGTATTAGACACACTTAGCAATTAATCACAAAGACAAGAAGTATAAACACATTAATTTACGGTTAAACAAATTTTCTATAACTTATAATTATTGTCGATATGTTTCTTTTGTACTTATATAAAAGTAGCTATTTATTTTGTTCATTTTCCATACTTTGTATAATAAGACACCGAGCTCATTTTTGGTTTTTCTAAATAAAAGTAATTAAGTTTTTAATTTGTTAAGTTTTGCCATATTTTGTATTATGTACAATACGATTTAGTCATAAAGAGACACGCACTGATTTTTAGTTTTAGGTAAGTAGACGTTTTTAAAAATCAAAGCATATAGGTATTTAACTTGTCAAGTTTTGTCATTTTTTGTACGCACAATGTTATTAATTTATAAACAGTAGGTAAACTGATTTTTGTCTAGATGTTTTTTATAAATATTCGCTAAAGGTGTTTTTTGTTATGTCGTTTCCTTAAAAAAATATAGAATTTAATGCGTTTTAGTAAATAAAGTATTAAATCCTTTCTTAAAACCGGGATCCCGGAATCCCGGTATTGGAAAAAAAAAGAACGGTATTAATACCGGTATTGAAAAAATCCGGTATTCGAAAGCTCTAGTCTTGATGCTGGGTTTTCTCTAACTACCCTGTAATGGGGAAATAAGCGTGAAGCTGGAAAAAAGTGACGAAACAAATGAAACATACATAGACACATAATTTTCTTATAACTTATGAATGCGCGAAGTTACAAACGGGCCCACACAATACAGTGTCACATTTATTTATTATTATTTTAACTCTTTATTAGACCCAATTAATTACTTGACTACATAGAAAATACAAGATATCGTGTAAATGCGGTCTCATCACCACAGGTATTCTCTTCCAGGCAACCCTCACCGTGCAAAGAACAGATTTTTATTGATATTAAACTTAACTGCCTAAGATCTTAACATATTTCAAATTTATTCGTTGTTATTCATGAAACTAGTATGGTAATTTCAATATACTCTTCTGTATTCAAAAGAATGCAATAGTTAATGATATAATTTAATCAGATATCTCATTTTATTGATGAAAACTACAACTTTATTACCACTAAATACTATATTAATTAGGTATTGCTTTAGATAATCTACGAGTCTTATTAAGAAATCTCGCTATATTGGACATATCTCGAATGGCAATGGCGACCGGATGTTGCAAGTGTCACTAATTATATCATACAACATGTTCCAGTACACTCCACCATATTATTATCAAAAGTAATTTGTCCAAGCAATTATAGTTTATAAAACTAATGCAATAAGTTCTAAAATACAGTGCAATGTTTTGATTGATACTGTCGACGCGCAGTAAATTTTGTTCAAAAATAATTATCAAATATTTACGACGGGCGAAAGTGAAATCTGTCACTTATATTTTTTATTAGTTGTTAAAGTCGTGATATAAATTATAAAACACATTGCTTTTGTCCGAAATATGGAATGATTAGAGAAGTGGTTTATTTTTTGAATCGTAAACTTTCGTTTGTAAAATAATAAAAAAAACGTGCTCAGATTGCGTTTGATCGTGCGTGGTTATTGCTTTTATAAAAATACTTATTAGTTCCATTTAGTGTCATTTATTTATTGTTTCTGTGTAAGTTTTTTTAAAATATAAAATAAAATCCAGGCCAGTCGTGGCGCAGTGGCACGAATGTGTGACTGTAAACGACTGGTTGTGGGTTCGATTCCCGCTCGAGGAGGATGGAAATATCAAATATTTCCATATTTGATATTTCCATTTTTTCTTCACTCTGGTATCAGAGGTAAAGCGCCGCGTTAAGTTGTGTAAGAAAGTAAGTAAGTAAGTGTGGTAGGGATATACCGCGAAGCTAAAAAAATAAATAAATATAATAAAATGATTGGCATTATGGTAAAATAGTGACTTTGATATATACGATTTAATCTATATACACTTATACACAGAATGCATATTTAAGAAAATTGTTTATTTAGACAAAGTGACATGAAATATTTCTAATGTAAGGGGTTAAATTGAATATTTCTAATGGACTTATCCAGTATGAAATCAATTAGATTTTCCTTACCCATCAGATAAATTAAAATTTGTGCAATCTTGTTTTAAAACTAATTAATTAATTTTACTATTTCTATAAAAATTTAACAATTAACTGTTACTTATAAAAATCTTGTAACAATCTCGTAATAACATTTTTTAATTCGTTATTTATAATCATAACAGCTAATGGCTGCGTGTTTTGTTCTGTTGTTGCTTGTCCACTAGGCCTTATAGGGTGTGTATTGATGTTCACAGAGAAAAATAAAATTACATTTATAAATCAAATGTCTGTCAACTTAGCAGGCATTAATAATTACGCGTTTGTTTGCAATTTGAACTGATATATTATTTTATATTAAATCAATTATTTTTTTTTATATTTACGCTGTATTCCGCACACAGCTGGATAGGCAGAGGGAACCTTGTGTTAAGACACTCAGTTTCCCACTTTTCGCCGAATTCGGAGGCATTGCGTGTGAAGTAGCGAAACTTAACGCCGCGCTTTACCTCGACAAAAAAGCGAAGAAATGGAAATATCAAATATTTCCACGCTTCGAGAGAGAATCGAACCCACAACCAGTCGCTTTACAGGCACACTCTGTGCCCTGCGCCACGACTGGATCCAATTAATATTATGGTAATAAAATTTAGATAAATAACTTAGGGTCTTTTATATATAGTTACTTGCACTTTTCACATATCAACATTTGGAGGTTTTTGTTTAATTGAAATAATAATTTACATTTGTGGTCAAACAGCAAGTGTATAACTTAATAAACATGCCTACATTTTGTATTATTATTTTATTTCTCATTAAACAGCCTATATACATTCTATTTATTGTACTATGTAAGGTATCTGGTACATACTATTACAAATATATTTTTTTCCTAAACAATTGTATAAGCTTATATAGAGCTACCTGCAGATAAGACACTATTAAAATTCTATTGATATCAAAGTATTTCAGCCTTCCATTTGTTCTACTTATAGCGTTATGTTAATAAACCAGTTAGCATTGTTGTAGAGGATTCAGTGTACAATTGACCCCGCGTTATAAGACATGTTTAATTGTAAATTGTGTATGGACCTCATTTATGAGTACATTTTTTTAGGACGATATTATTTTTTAATTGTATTATTTTAAAAATAAATTGGTTATACTGACGGAAAACAGGGATAGTGTCTGACTGTAAACGTGATTGGTTGTGAGTTAGAAAGCGATTTGGGAGAATATTTTTTTTTAGCTTCACGCTGTATCCCGCGTACAGCAGGGTAGGCAGAGGAAACCTACTGTTAAGACACTCCGTTCACCACTTTCCGCCGAATTCGGAGGCATTGCGTGTTAAGTGGCGAAATTTAACGCCGTAATTTGCCTTGACACCAGAGCGAAGAAAATCGAAATTTTTAATATTTCCACTCCTTGAGTGGGAATCGAACCCACAACCAGTTGCTTACAGTCACACGTTGTGTCACTGCGCCACGACTGGCCCCATAATTAAAAGATAATTTATAATTTATAATATAATAATTAAAAGATAATAATTTGTTTTCATTTTTCCGCTGTAATAATACATATGATGTCATTAAGTTCTGCTATTTAACAAGCAATGTTTCAAATCGGGCAGAACACGGAGAAAGAAACATTTTTAGGGTATGTTCTCTCTGACTAGCGAAAAAGCCTAAATCTCTTTAAAAGAAAAAGTGTTTTTTTAATACTCACCAGTAATTCTGTAACCATGCTATAGAATATCAAACAAATTATTATATCATGTATATTACCTATATCATTTATCGACATAACATGACAACACTCAAACTATTACTATTAACGCATATAATGATATCGTAATATAATCAACTTTTACAACGAGACTACAGAAAATGAAGGCATAAATTTTATGGTGAACTTTATGGTATTTATATAGTAAATATCGTGCTTCAAATACTACTTAACAAGCTTTGCTACTAATATTTATAATTATAACAGGAGTAGATACTTATTCTTGGTAAAAAGATTGGTTGAAAATGTTTAGTTCATCAATTCATATACTTCAGTGTATATATTAAATTCAACTGCATATTTTCATTTTAAAATGAAAAGAAGTATTTGAATTTAATAATAAAAACAATTTATTAATAAGAAGAATTTATTAATAGAATTTTTATAATAAACTTTGTATTAAATAATAAATTGGTAAAAATAAGTAGTCAGTATATTGATCATCATTTCTACATGTTACTTTTTAATATAACGCATTCTTCATTTTAGAGTCTTGTAATATTTTATATACTCTGCACTGTGCTTTATGAAGGTAGGTGCCGGAAAGCGCAAACTATGTCTACTAAATATACTTCAATAATCATAACATTGACGGAGGAAAAACTTTGTATGCCTTTTCAAAAATTATATGGACAGATTTAAAAATACAATTACTTTATTAGCTTCACGCTGTATCCCGCATACAGTAGGGTAGGCAGAGGGAACCTAGTGTTAAGACACTCCATTCCCCATTTTCCGCCGAATTCGAAGGCATTGCATGCTAAGTGGCGGAACTTAACGCCGCGCTTTACCTCGACACCAGAGCGAAGAAAATGGAAATCGAATCCACAACCAGTCGTTTACAGTCACACGCTTGCGCCACGACTGGCCTCATATGTTAGGTACTTTTGTACAAAATTATATAAAGGTTGCTAAGGCAACGCGCACATTTATTTATTCGTTAATGGTACTCTATTTTCAGTTTATATTGGTACTTATTTTCAATATAACAACGTTAATTAGAGCAAAAATTAATACACGTATAATAATATTGATATTCCTCAAACAACGACAAGGACGTCGACGGCCAGCCAGTTTCTTTATCTCGCCTCTTCGTCTATTAATGGGACAAGTGCAAATAAAGTGGTTTACAAGTTTTTGCACTGATTGAATATATACATACATATAATATACTATTACATATTTTGGATTCGCTTGTTTTTTAATACTTTTTTATTCTACAAATATAACTTTTATTACGATTAAATGTATTTGTAGAATAATATTTAGATACAGTATTTCCCCCATTACGACGAATGAGACAAAATCCTAGTAACAAGTTGCTGTTTTGCACTTTTCATAGAAGAAAAATTCAATCACTTTTTTTTTTAATTTTTAATATAAAGATTTGCATATCAGCAAGTCGAACCCACATTATAATCTAGTAAAGTCACATGTTTTTCTACTGCTCCACGCTATGCTTCTTCTTGTAAATGCATATCCTTACTACAGTTTTATTTTTTTTTCCATATAGAACTTTGTCAAGACACTCCTTTAACCACTTTATGCCAGAATTAGAGAGACAGTGTGTAGAGTGGCAGATTTCAACGAGCTTTGTCTTGTTCGCTTGAGAGGAGAAAGCAACATAAATAAATTATAGTAATTTCATCCAGTGGGAATCGAACCCATACTCATCACATATACAGCAAGGGTTTTATTATTTTAAATGAATAAGATATAAAAACAATATTCTAAAACATTATGCCGTTAGCAATTGTTATTTATACCTAATTAAAAAGGTTGTTGAGTGTTAATGGCTTTCCTTTATGTTTTTACTAAGGTTTACTGTTAAGTCTTAGTAATAATATAGCTAATTTATAGTACATGGGTGTAAGAGCACATATATTTACCTATGTATACTTTTAATTAGTATTTTATAAAATAAAAACGAATGCCCATTTAATATCATTGATTTCCGCTAATTAATATGTGTTGTCTCGATTTCAGTCGGTAAATGGAGAACGGAGTGTCTTGATACTAGGCAGGTGAAGTTACAAAGTAGCCTAAGTTACTCCTTCTACATCAGCTATTTGCCAGTCGAAGTACCGTCAAAACTAGTCTAGCGATTCCAAAGTTTAGCGGGAATGATTGAACAGATAAACAAACAAAAATCGTACAAAACGTAATTTTGATATATGTATCGTGTACCTACATAGGCGTACCGTTATTTACTAAAATTAAAAATTAATATTAAAAATAGACGCTTCAAGTTTATTTATTTGTATAGATTAACTGTTAACTTAAATATCTAATATTCGTACTATACATTTAAACGCACCTTATGGGACCAACTATAAAAACCTACAAAAAAAATCCACGACTAGGAATCGAACCCACAATAATTCGATGCCATTCAACCTCACAACTCACAATTACTTTACGATAGCCAATGTAAATATATACCTATGTAAATACATAAAATACCTGCGTACTTTTGAATACCTAATTGGACATGTATGTAAATGACTCAATAGCCAGCTTATCAGTGGTCATACCCACCGTCATAATTGTATTTCATTAGAGCATCTGAGCGCAACGAGAGCAAAGCATTTATTTGTTAAATCGCATATTAATGGAAGCATGATTTACTATATTGTTACGCAATAAGTAATATAAACATTAGCCAATGTTTGTCGGTTTGTCTCTATATAACTTTTAATGAAAATCCTACTAATTAATAATAATAGATGATAGAAAAAAGTGTGGCAGTAAAGATCAGTCGTGGCGCAGTGGCACGAATGTGTGACTGTAAAGGACTGGTTATGGGTTCGATTCTAACTCGACGAGTGGAAATATTTAATATTTCCATTTCATCGCTCTGGCATCAGAGGTAAGGCGCGGCGTTAATTTTGACTACTTAACACGCAAAGCCTCCGAATTCGGCGGAAAGTGGGGTACGGAGTGTCTTAACACTGGATTCCCTCTGCTGCTGTGTACGGGATACAGTGTGTAGCTAAAAAAAAACAAAGAAGAGAGCAGAGTGTCCTGATAAAAGCTGTTAAATAATCATTGATTTTAAAACATAGAGTTTTAAACTTTATTAAACCTTGCCTTCTTTCCTTGCGTATACCTACATAATATTAAATATATGGAGCATCAATAAATGAAATAGAAAAAGACTTTTCAAGCATTATTTTGAATTAAGTCTATTATTTTTTTCAATTGCTTTTTCGTTTTTATTATACGCAAATTATATTTATTGAAGTTATTCATGGAATAATAAAACGGTTACCATAAAGTCATTAAGAAGAGCAGGTTAATAAATCAATTATAATTAATTAGAATATCTAATCGCGTTTAACAAATTATCTTACGTAATTAAGTGTAATGAGAATGATCAGCGTAAATCACATAGAAAACGTAACCGATTTAACTTTTTTAATAAAATTATTTTAATCATATATAAAGAAATTAATTGTGGATATTTTTAGTATTCAAAAAGTCAATTTTAAAAATCCCGACTTTTCGAAAATTTCCAGTAATTTCGAGTACCAAAAATATAAACTATTTATTTTAAAAATGTGTAAAAATCGCGAATTCAAAGGATTTTATTGATTCTATTTTTATTATACACAAAAAGTTTGACACACGAGGTCCACCTGGTCAGATATATAGACTAGTACTGTTCTAGTTACTTGATTTTATGCAATAACAGGTGCACGGCAAGAAACTGGTCGAGACAATATGTGGGGTCTTTAAATAAAATGGCTAACAATATGGATATATTCGTACAGGACGGTTGGCTTAGTGACTTAATTAATAAGACATGAATATTTAAATTAGATGTATACAATACAATATATAATTTCCATAATATTTTCTTAGGAATAACAAGTTACTTAGAATATTTTTGTTCACGCGTCTATTTAGTCAGAGAAAACCAAGTGCCTAGACACTCCGTATGAGAATGAAAATAAATTAATGATAGTCATTCCCCCAACAAGGACCTAAGTCATCACAAATCGGTTTTACAGTTCGACGCTGTCTTATTGCGCCACCGAGGCTTTAATATTTGAAAAATATATAGTTGTCATTATTAGAAATATAAGATCTACATCAAATATTTTTTCACATTCGCTCAAGTTAATATAGACTTGATTTAAAGAATTTTACGTAATATAAACACAAAAAACTTTACTTGCAATTTCAAAAGTCAATAATTCATACTCTACATTCAGTATTAATCGTTTAACCAAGCAATGGTGCAAAATAATAGATACAAAATTATACTACAAGTGCACCAATCCACCTGTTAATCGGCTTCATTATAGGCAATCGACCTTCCAAGCCATGATAACAGAACTGGTCCACCGGACTATCATTAGCTGGCTGACAAGAGGGCGAGTGACATAGGGTAATAGCTACACGATATAGGTCAAGATTGCTATGTACGATCCCACTCAATCCATCATCTGTTATTGGTGAAGAACATTCAATCAGATTCAATGAAGCACTTATAAATGATACACTGCGGAAATTGCTAAGTATCATGTTGTTTCTGAGTTATTTTTTATTTTCTTTTAGATTATAGCAGGCCGTTGTGGAGCATTGTGACAGCGTAGGCAATTATAAATGAGATGGTTGTGTGTTCGATTCCTACTCGGGGGAATATTAAAATGATTTTCATTTCTTCACCCCAGTTTAAGATAAAGCGTAATCGTAACTCAATAGTCAATATCTCGATTTTCAGCGGAAAGTGGAGAACGGAATATCTTGACACTATTTTCAGCGGGAAAAGGCTTGAAGGTGCTTTTGCTTTTTGTTCATTTATCATTGTTTTAAAATATAAAATTCGGATTTTAAAAGCCTACATACATATATACGAAATACATGAATGAATTCCATTTACTCTACAAACGATACAGCTTAAATCAATAACGTTCTATGACTTTTGATTAATGACTATATTTGTTTTGATTCAATCTATTTTAAAACGTACATTATTAATACTACGAAGTTTGAATTGAATTGATTGTTCCGTAAATCGAAAGTAAAACAATATCGATTAATGTAACGACATATGATACGTACAACTACGATCAAACACGAACAATAGCTGTATAAATGTTACGTCAAAGGGAAGATGGCATTTACAATACAAATAACCACGTTTTTTATCATACATACTTGTATTATATTCCGCAACGTATGCCACTAACAATCTGTTATCTGATTGATGACTTAAGTGATTTACGGGACTGTCCTACAAAAATAGATGACCTACCGGAGTAGTGGCAGCGTTTCAATATTTCCAATACTAATTGACAATAGGCAAGTACAATGGCGGTTGGCACCCACATTAATTCCGTGAGCCTTGGCATTACAGCGAAATGTCTGGCGATCCACCGGGATGATATGGACGAGCTTTGTTAAGTGCTAATGCTTTTTGACGAAACTTGATACGATGGACATGAAAACACACGGGTGAATATCCGTGTGGTCATAGTAACTGTAGTATTAAATTTTATAATTTTATTCGGGTATAAGTATAATAAAATATTTAATGGAAATACCGGGTCATATAGTTTTTATGATTAATAAGAATCATATTAAATTAAAAAAATATTCCAAGTACGCAATTTTAAAAAAGAAAAAAAAAGCAATTTCACAAATTATTGTCCATAGCAGTGTAGCTCGAAAGAACTTAGTGTCAAGACACTACGTTTACCAGTTTCTTTAGATATTATTATTTAAGTGTATCTAAGCATACATGTACTTAATAATTTATTAAAATATTGCGGCTATTTGTTTATTTATGAGACAGAAATCTAGAATAATAATTAAATATGAATTTGTTATCGTGTAAACTACTCAAGTCGATGATATGGCGACTCGAGATATTAATCTTGTGGGATGGTTTTTAGGTAAAGGTTAAATCGATCAGTCATAATAGTTTAATACCTGGTAATGTAACGAAATTACAAATGTTGCTAATGTTCGTTTAGCTTTTTACAAAGTATGCCTGACGTTTACGTTTGAGCTTGCTGCTACTGTGGTAATAAATGAAATTTTATTGTGATTATTTCGTTTATATTTTTATTCAAATGTTTAGATATTTAAAGTAAGAATAATATTTTATAAAAAAATATACAAATTTGAACGTAGTGGGACTAAGACCGTTTTCAAGAGGCGCGGGTTCGAATCCTAACACACGTTTAAATTTTTATACGGTCTCTAAAAATTGTATTTCTTGACATCTTTGACGGTGACGAGCAGTACTTTAAGTTAATACGAATTATATTCAGTAACGATTTATGATTAAATGATTTTTTTAAAAATAAGTAGATGGAAACGTATAATAAAGAATTTGGAATATTATTTTATTAAATATTTTAATATAAATATTCTATTATTATTAATGGTCAATGTGCGAATAATATGTCGTGTTTATTTCATATAAATTGCATTAAGCAACTTTTGGCATTATATCTTCAACCCACATGGATAAGTCTTGTTATTAATATTGACGTACTTGCACTTTTGTTTTGAAGGATGTTGTCTGTCATCTAGATTTTACATATAGCTTTGAATACACTCATTTAAAATAAAATATGTTTATTTTATTTCTAAAAAATGTATCGTCGCTTTATATTTTCTACACTATAGAATGTTATAAAGTTATGATTGTGAGATTTTTTCAAGAAAAGTATGAAATACAACTATTCCGAAAGAATCTTATCTAATATATAAATTGTAGTATATAAATATTGTTATAATAAAACACATATTTCTATTAGGTAGACGTATTTCTTATTTTTCAGCAATAAATGTATTTTGGAATATCGTAAATTATATATTTTCTTACTTTTTTTTTAAATAATTATTTTCGAGGCCAATACGGCATAGTGTATTTTATCAATTTGTTGTAGTTATTTTATATAAATTTTCATAATAAGAAGTCTTAATTAAGTCTGTCAAGAAAAATAATAACTTCATTTTTTTAAAAGAAACTTGTTTTACCAACATAATAAACTTAACAGTATCTTAAGAATTCATTTAGAATTATCTATTAGATAAAGATCGTTTGACTTAAAGTCAATTATGTATTGATCTGTATAATAAAATGCTTAATAGATTACATCAGATCGTAACGATCTGTGCACATTATTAATTAATCTAAGATTAAAATTATTTGCAATATACCTGATGTCTTAGGTTCATTACAAAAATTCTTAGGAAAAGATTCAATAAGCATTTTTTAAAGCAATCTTTTAGATTATACATTAATAAAAGTATTTCTTTTTTAATTACATTTTTTCAAAAGAAGCAAATACGGAAAGCAAAGAAGTGTCGGTCACTCCGTTCTCTACTTTTTTTCTGCCCGAATTCCAGACACAGAAGAACAGAGCCCTTGACTTTACCAGGTTTACCAGAGCGGAGAAATAATAACAATTTAAATATATTCATCCCATCGGCTGGGATTCGAATACAAAATCAACTATATCAATAATAGTCATGTATTTTTATACATACAATATCAAAGATACAAGAAAAATGCGCAATTTCTGATAACTTTATTACATTATATACTTACTATACATTTTATTCAACACTTAAAGTTTTATTAACATTGTATTACCATACTGGTTGGTTAACGAAGTATTATTCTTTCAATACAACTGTTGAACAAGGTTCGTGAGTTCCAAAAATTGCTATGAGAATTTCCACCGAAGATCAATGCAAATTCTGGAGCGGTTGCTTGTGCCATGTATGGACTTCATTAAGGCTTCGTAAAAACATCGGGCCCGGTTGGACGTTTAAACAAGAGCTACTTTAATTAATATCTGATCGACCGACCTTATTGTTACGGACACGTTGCGTGAAGAACGTTACAAAATGTATCCAATCATTCTGAACTTTTGTACGGTGGTTCCATTGTGTTACCCGTTATGGGTAATACTTATCATATAAAGAAGAAAACAACAAATTGTATTAATTGATGTGGTTTATGGCGTTGAAGGTTTTTATTAAGTTGAATTTATCAATGACCCCCAGAAATTTTTGCATTAAGTAGCTGTGGAATTATTTTTTGTATGGAATAATGGAGACTGTAATTTTTTGAGGTTATCGTGGCGCAGTGTGACAGCGTCTGACTGTAAATGCGATGATTCTGAGTTCGATTCCCACTCGAGGGAATAATTATATATTATATTCGTTTGTCTGCCCTTGTAACCTGCTGTTCAGGTGGAAAATGAACGGAGTGCCCTCTCTGATTATACAACGAAAAAAAATATTACAGATTTTTGATCACAGTAAAAAAACAATACGATATGTACGAGTATGTACATATCATATGTTGATAAATCTTAAACTGTTAGTATTAAATAATATAAATATTTGAAACAAGTTTATCCTCAGAAAGGGTAGGGCATATTAGCATTTGCTATCCTCTGTAGGCGACGCTGGAACAGTTTAGATGAATCAGTCATACTTTATGCTTGATGTTCGTGTTTACGACGCTACTTGTCTATTTATTATGTTTATGCGATATTAAATGGATATGCTAAACACAAGACTATTAATTATGGCCTGTTGAGGCTACTGTATCGCTTGTTTATGAGGAAGTTAGGTCTTAAGTTAGCTTCATAGCTTTAATGTTTACTTAGCGAATTTTGAATAGCTTCTCATGTAGATATAATTAACTAATATATATAACCTTTGTTTTCATGTTTTTTATACTTTTTTTTAATATAAAGTTAATGAATTTACTCGTAATATGGCTTTCTTCCAAGATTTAATCATTATAAAGCGTTTTAGGTAGCGAAAAGTAGCAAACTTATTAGTCGAGTGCGATATAAACTGTTAGCAATAGGTTATAATTAATAATTTCCGCTGCTAGCCACGATTACTATACTAAATTAAGATTAAACTAGAACCAGTTAACTTCCTGCTTTAAAGTCTAAAATCTAATAGCTTTGAAATTATTGATTATGCTCCAAATATGTATGTTTATTATTCATTCTATTTTTTATTGGCGGAAATGACTTGTTAAAAACAGTTAGGTAATTACGTTTTAGGATCTCTTATGTAATGTTCAATGTCCTTGTCGTTTTTAGAAGTACGCAGTAAATAAATTAATTTATTATATAAAAAATAAATTCAAATATAAAAAAAATCTTATAGGTGTTATTTGTTTACATATAGATATCTCGATTATTTTTAACTATTTGTGTCTATATAAAAAAGGGAATTTAACTTCCAACTCTTAACACGAAGAAGAGAATAGAGAGTTTTGACACTAAGTTCTTTCAATCTAAGAATAAAAAGAATAATGTTTTAATTATTAAATTAAAAGGAAATTCTGATTATATAATACAACAACTAGATACACCTACTATATGTGTTAAAGAAAACCAATATATTTTCTAACGATCACGGCAATTTATATGCCAAGCAGGCGAGACGACTTGTAAATACAAATACATTTGAAAATCTCAGATTTGCTTGGCTTTGAACTCGCGACCTCTAGTTCAAGATCCACGAGCGCTAACCATTAGGCCACCCATTTCAATTTAATAGTGTTGCGCTTGCGCTATGCAAAGTAGGCAGATAAATAGGCGGCGCTTCTCTTGCCTCAAGTCTGGGAAGCACATCATTATCTCACTCTTGTTTTACATGTACGTCTTGACCGTTTTTAGGTTTACTCCGATTCGTAGGGATGTACGTATGCTTGTGTCGATGTTTTAAAAATAATTAAATGATAGATAATTATATTATGAAATTGATAGTTAAAATTTAAATGTTGAAATTAATTGAAGGAATAATATGTTTATAAAAAAATATTATCAAAAATATATCTTGCTGCTTATAAAGATAATTATAAATTAAGTGAAAATATTGACATTTTTATTTTAAGTCTCAAACTCACAATATTTAATAAGATAAAATTAAATAAGCAAATTTTATGTACCGTATTTATGAATTAATCTATCTCAATCATAATTAAAGCATTTCTTTTGTTAGAGTATATATATAAATTTATTAAAAAAAAAAAAAATATATATTACGTTTCTTAATTAAAAATATCTAATTAGATAAAAAGATGACTTTATTTATATACGAAAAAACATATTGAAAATGCCCATCACTAAATAAACCGGTGTTAATCGTCGCACCTCGTTACTGTAAAGGTATCAGTAAGAACCGTAACGGTGAATCTGTTCCTTATTAACTTTCAATGTACTTATAATGGGTTGGTGATTACCCTAAGGTACGTAGGGTTTATTTTACAAATATCTACATTATAATATATAGATAATTTTAAAATATTAATAATAATTTGTTGTTGCTTGATGTTCTTGGTCGTATTGACGCAGTGGGACAACTTCTGATTGTAATGATTGGTATTGGGTTCGACTCTCATCAGGTGAAATGAATATATTTAAGTTATTTTCTGTGCTCTAGTAAGACAAAAGTATTTTGTTATGTTTCTCTTCAAGCAATATCACGATTACGGGTGAGAAACGGAGAAGAGCGTGTTATATACCGAGATTAGAAATATTTTCTTTCTGAATAATTTAATTGCTTAAAATGTTAAAATTTAAATGTGTAATTGTACATGCTCACGTCTAAAGATGAGTAGTGAAAATGACCATCACGTTACCTGCAACAAAAATAAAATAATAATTAGTATACACATGTCATCAAATTTGAATTCATTGAAATACAATAAAATATATATTTTTTAAATAAAATTCACCAAAAAGGCAAAGAATTTAATTAGACAAAAGAGTTTTCATCTGATAATTGTAATTCAACATTAAAAATAATTAATTTTGTTCGATTCATAAAAGATTTAGGTTAACGATCCCGCCTAAAGAAAATTGTCCATATTTGCAATTGATACTCATCTCATAAATTTCTTATAATTAAAAGTGTTAAGATACTAAAGATGACAAAAAATAATTATAGCTGCCATAACTATAATTACTTTTTAATAATTATAAATTTTATGTACATTTTCATTTTTGTTATGATTCCAATACATTGTCATTTTATTATTATTATTAAAAAAATCAGCTTCACATTTTTACTTACATACCAGAGTAATTAGAGAGACTTTAGTGTCCAAGACACTATTCTCTCTTCTATTATTAATGTATAACTTTTTTATACAAGAACATTATATAAAAGTATTCTAGATTAAAATAAAAGGTAAGTAAGCAATAAATTAATACTCAATACAAATTTTCATTTTTAAACGTACATAAATAAACAATAACACTTCTTATGACGTGTAAGAGAAGCAGTAAAATGTTATGGAACAATTCAATTAAGAGACATCGGCCACCCATTGTTTTTAATTCAGCCTCGTTAAGAAGACTCGAGGCCAAAACGGGAACCCTTTAAATTTATGGCAGTCATTAACTTTTTCACTCGAACGAATATTTACTTTTATATTTCCAAACTCTACTCGTATACGTTGTTGCCAAAAAGTAACAAATACAGAAGTATGGACCCTCATTATCAATCTTATTTTTAACTCTAATTTAATTGGTTTTCTTCAAATTGTGACACGCGTTATTGATTGTTAAAACGGGTGTGATTTAAAGCGGCAATTATTAGGTATAATAATTAAAATGTACGTGGACGGAGGTGAAATTTGCATGTTCAAATTTAAGTCTAAAATTATTTGTACGCCAATAAGAGACATCCGGCGAGACCGGATGAATAAAGCGAGCACGATCGCACATAAATATACGTAAGTTACAGATGCTTCATTTATTGACTTTTACTTAGAAATGTCTTAAAATACACGACATTTTGTGTTTGTGAAAGTTTTTAGTATCCATATACCTATCTGACTAATGAAACGTAAAGAAATTGCGTTTGATAAACCTTTTTATAATTGTAAGTAAATCTATATTATAATAAAACACTAGTAACAAAATGTGTACTCGTAAATCTTTGGAATCAAAGAATGCAAATTTAAATAAAATATTTTTTGTATATCATTTTAACTATAAATTTAAAATATGACTTGGGCTGTAATGGAATTCAAAGAGTGGAATACCTGATGTAAACCATTCATAATCTACCTACACTAGAAGATATAAGGACCTTGCGTCTTAACAAAGGTGTTCAGCGTGATAGGTATCATACCTTACCTTACCATACCATACCATACCTTCCGACCAACGTAGGAACGGTCATAAAATCAACGCAAACGAAGTTGCAGGTAGCTACTAGTTATATAATGAAAAAGAATTTAATAAAAAGTTAAAGTTATTTATTTCATATGTGCACGATATGTAATGAAGCAACATCATAATTTTGTAATGCCACAAAAGAAATGTAAAGAAATAATATAACACGTTTATAAAATCAACTTTTTATCCGCCACAATTATAACTAAACGGCCATACTTCAAACAAAATAAAGAAACTCTAATTAAAGAGTATCCACATTAATTAAGTCGATGATTTAAAATGCTGTATAAATGACAATTTGGACGCCTCACAAATTTTAATGAACAAAAGTAACGAGGAGAAATCATTTGGGTTGAATAGCAATATTAAAACGAGATTCATCAATATTGGATGTTGCAAAATTAAAAATTTCTTCACTTAATTGTAAAATAATATATAGTAATGAAAAATATAGTATAATTTAATTAAATAACGGTGATCGTTGCCGGCATCTGTGTTGGGACAAGCTCGTGACGTTAATTAAAATATTACTCAATGTCACTCGAAACTTTTTTTTTACAGCTTCTGTTCTTCAAAGTTAGGCTTCATTTTTTTTCCAGCGATTATTATTATCTAGGTATATCGTATAATCAGAGAAAATATAAGGTCGAGACTCTCCAATCTCCATGTTTTGCCCGAAATCGATATTGCGCATTGAGTGGCGATTATCAACTCGGAACGGCTCGGAGCGGCAACGGCAGAGAAATATAAATATTTAAAATACAAGCATTTAAATAGAACCCAAAACCAATTCCGTTTCTAGTCAGACGCTCCCACTGCGCTAAGATGGCTTCAACATATAAGTATTGTTTAAGTAAATAAAACTGGATATGTTAAACGTTATTTAGATACGACATCGATTACCCTTTGCAATGACAACAAATGTCTCTTTTTTCCATTTCTATTACCATTAATTTGACGAATGTCACTTTAGATACTTATAGAATGTTATTTTTTTCAACTCCTGCGCCGTGATGGTTAATCTTAATTTTAGAAATTCATTTACAATGATTTTTTTTTCAGCTTCACGCTGTATCCCGCACACAGCAGGGTAGGCAGAGGGAACTTAGTATTAAGATACTCCGTTCCCCACTTTCCACCGAATTCGGAGGTATTGCGTGTTAAGTAGTGGAACTTAACGCTGCGCTGTACCTCGACACTAGAGCGAAGAAAATGGAAATATTTAATATTTACACTCCTCGAGTGGGAATCGAATCCACAACCAGTCGTTTACAGTCACACGTTTGTGCCACTGGGCCACGACTGGCCACATTTTCAATGATAATGATTCCTATAATAAAAAAATACAAGGATAATTTATTTCTCTTATACTATAATATAATTTGGTGATTACAAAAAAAAATAAAGCGATTTATAACTAAGACATAATGAAGTCTAAGTATTATTTAGATACAATAAAATTTATTATCATATCCGATGAATAGGAAGATTATTACCATCGCTTATTATACCAACCAGCCGATTATAGTGGCCGTAAAAACTTTGAATTAGATCACATTCTATTAAGCGTATACTATATATTATAGTTAATGTTTGTTTAGTGGTTTTCCTTGACTTTTTTTATTGGATTGATTTTCGGAACACACATAAGTATTGATGTTTTATGTATACACATTTTATTATTGTTAAAGTACTTTTTATTTGATAGTACGTCCTTTATATTAATATATAATTTTAAGATAATAAACGGGAACGGAGTGTCCTAACACTAGGTTCCCTCTTCCTACCCTGCTGTGTGTGCGGGATACAGCGTGAAGCTTAAAAAAATATATAATAAAGTACTAACAAAAAATATATATTTTAAGTTCCTTTAATAAACATTGTAGGTATATGAAATTATAATTACTAATAAATAACAAACTCTTAAAACACATTTAAACAAAGTATTAGAAAGCTTTATCAAATACTTATATTTTACATACAAACAAATTCATTCAATGATTTTTATGTAAATGCAGTTAACGACACAAGACGGGAGGCCAACGCGCCGGAAACGACATCCAGTTTCTACTTAGCCAGTTGTAAATCAACGAATAACTCCTAAACCAGTATGATTGAAGTATATTGTAAACATAACATTGGTGGCTCCAATTGATGTCATTAACAAGATTAATGTATCAATCAAGTGTATAATATTTTTTCGGCTTTAAATTCTTTCCTGCACAGAAAAGTAGACCGAAAGAACCTAGAGTGTAGAATTGTAGATACTTAGATCTCTACCTTCCACGCAATACGTCATTTAACACGTAATGTCTGGAACATTGCGTGTTAAATGGCGGAACTTACCGCCACATTCTCCGCTCGGGAGTGGAGAAATGGAAATAGTTTATGTATAACCATTCCCATGAATAGCGATTGATTTTAATCAATTAACAATTATTTCTTAAGCGATGGTTAAAGTTTTGATTCCTAGTGATAAAAACTATGTTTAAATGTTACTTTCATTTTCATCACTCAATAACCAATGTCTCACGTTCATAAGTAGAAAAATCTCCAAATGCTATGCGGAACCGTACAGCTGATTCTTTGTTTTTTGCCAAATTTATTTGTTGATTATTGAGCAAATTATTAAAAACATACACATTTTAAATATGCTAATGTTGTTTCCGCGAGAAGCCAATAATGATAAGAGTAGAACTAAAGTACTCATAAGATCAAGTTCCATATGGGTGTAATTAAATGTATCGATTTTTTTCAATTTTGGTCATGTTAATATGCATTACAAATTTTATGAACGTATCGCTCCTTTGAAAGTCGAGGTCGCTGAACGTAATCTAATAATTTTCTGTTAATTTATACTGACATTAATATTGACCGAAATCACTAACATTTCGCTGCATTTTTATACTTAGCCCAATTTTATAATTACATTGTTGCGTGTAATATGAAATTTTGTAAAAAATAAGTATTTTGGACAATTTTCATCTTTGACGATGCCTTGTTTCGGTATTTGATGTATATTTTATATAGTTATAAAACTGATTTTTGAATGATCGATATTCACCTCTACCTTATGCCCATTGTCCAATACCCTTCCGATAAATAAGAATGTATATTTTAGGTCACCAAATAAGACAATTCTTACTTTACCTTATATCGAAAAGTAAATAAAAACAATGTTATAGTCACAAAATATAATAAAAAAGATAACTTTTGTATACACAATGGTGTATTTTAGCTCATACACACATGTATAAAGATGTTGAAAACCTTCGACAAATGTCACGCGCCTTCCGCGGGCATCGTAACAAATGATGTGAACGCTTCATAACATGACATTGATACGAAATCCGCGCTACTCCGGTCATTTGCGCAAATAACGCATTTCGTGAAATTCCAGTAACATCGCAGGAGTTGCCAACAGTTTTATCGCACTATAAACTTGAAGAAAGAAAGTATGCAAAAGTGAATCGCGTTAAATGGGAGGTTTATTGACGTGGAGAGAGGTTATTTCGGTACTTTAGTGCTCTTAAAATTTTACTAATCTTGCATAACTAAAGTTTTCTGATTTTATCTAGAGTATTATAAATATTAGAGGCCGTGGTGGCGTAGTGGGGCAGCAGTATGACTGTAAACGCAATGGTTGTGGGTTCAATTGCCACTCGGGGGAAATGATAATATATTATTTTTGTTTTTTCTCTTTAGTACGTTTGGTAAGTTTATCTTAGGCTACGTTTAGTTTCTGCTATTTAAGATATAATGATTTGTCTCCATTTCGATTGGAAAGTAGAGAACGGAGCATTTCGACACTACGTTCTCTCTGAATATATTGTTATACAAGAAGAAGCGTGAAGTAGTTAAATTATAAACATTATAAGCATGAATTGGTAAGTCGTTTAATTCTTGATTTCTATTGTAATCTATACCATACCTTTTGTTAGCTAGGTAAGAAAGAAAGGAAAAACAATTTGAAATAAACACAATTGTGTAACTTACAATAATGGGTAGTTGGGCTTGTAAATTGCGTATCTAGTCATACAAATGGACCTGTGTAAATAAGAATAGCCTCAAGCTGCTAAGAGAAGCTTTGGCATGTAATCTTTATGTTACAAGCTTCAAGTTTGCAAAACAACAGATTGTTTTTATATCGATACACTCATTTTAATTAGTGGAACTTAAAATATATTTTTTTCAACAAAACTATAATTTTTGTACAGGCGTCAGTCGTGGCGCAGAGGCACTAGGTGTAAGTGTAAACGCGACTGGTTATGGGTTCGATTCGACTCGCGTTCTATTCGAGGAGAAAAACATTTAATATTTCCATTTTCTTCGGTTGAGGCAAAGCGCGGCGTTTAGTTCCGCCACTTAACACGCAATGTCTCCAGAATTTGGCGGAAAATGGGGAACGGAGTGTCTTAACACCAGGTTCCCTCTGTCTACCCTGCCGTGTGCGGGATACAAAGTGAAGCTAAAAAAAATTGGCTAATCATTCTTATATACTTGTGTAATGATCTATATAGTAGTATCTCTAAGTAGTTTGAACGAGTGCTTTAAGCTATCGGGAAGCGGGCGGTGAAAGTATGCAAGCAGGCCACAAGGCACAACGGTGCATTCTGCGACACTGCCCCGTGTCCACTAAGTGAAGATTTAAAAACTGTAGAGACAGCTTTAGTTTATGATTAATTAAGTGTGCTATATAGATCGAGATTTAATATTATTTTATTAATATTAATATACATTTTTTATTTTGACATTTTGAAAGTGTTATGCATATCAAAAATTTTTAGAAAACGATGAATTAATGTTGAAACGTTTAAAAAAATTGAACACAGCCGAATTCAAACGCGTCTCTTGGAAAGCATACAACGAATGTGTGTTGCTTTCATTTTCATACTTTTTACCGCATAGTAGGTAGTCAGAGAGAATCTAGTGTCAAGACACTCCGTTTTCCATAATTAAAAAAATATTTGAATAAAAAAATAACAAACTAAACTATTGCTCAAATCACATATAATAAATTAAATGTAATATTTTCATATTAAAATAAAATCCAAAACAGTCTATTTTATTTTCTTTTTACCACACATCCTGCACTAAAAGACGACGCCCATATCTACATTTAAATGCCTATACATATTACTTAAATACTTTTTATTAATATAGCATATCTGCATTTGCAACATTTATCACATCAGAAATGGTGCTTTAAAGTGTTGTCTGTCCTTTTCGTTCGACCTTATTCTCGATGAGTTGATACAGCTTCCTTGTTGTTGCAGTCGGCTATTGTTTTGTGAAATAACACTCGATACGTTTCTATTACGCTGACCGTTATTGACATAACTAGAGCCAATAGGAAAGTGATATGCCATGGGTACGGTACGATCCCTTCCTCGTATTTAAGCAAACACTTATTGAACTGTTCGAGATTTAGATTATCAGATATATTTGCGCGCTGCGAGTATAAGTTAGCTGAGTTTACGAGAATACGGAGTTATTGTGAATCTTATTATTTAAATAAAAAGATTCTTCCTGACTAAGCATATGTGATTTATATTTTAATAATATATTTGTAGGAAACTTCCGCCTAAATTTATTAAATGTAATTTTTTCTCATAAAAATTCTAAAAAAATAAAGCTCCTATGTTTCTCATATATCTGTATATGTAAGTAAATACATAACATACACAAACCAGTACAAATTCATGCGTATGAATATAAGCGTTATATTTACAAAAATCAAAATCGGACAGCTAACAGACAGGCGTAATCCAACCAAAAGAATAAAAATACGGAGCAATAATCAAAGCAAAACATTTCTCCGTCAAGACATGTTAAATTTCCACTGTTAAAAAAACAGACAGTGCGATCATAATGATAAATGTGCGAAAAGGAATTGTATCGAAAGTCATACAAAGAATTTTGATTTATTACTTCATCCGGAATTCTCCTTTTAAATTCTTTTAGGTCATCCGAAACACTCCTCCTCACGACCCGCCTGAAGCTACTAAATGAAGACATCGTATTCAATGCTGTAATAAATCATTCAATGGATGTATGAAAATTTCTGTCTAGTTGAAATATCGTCAGGCGGTCAAAAAGTTCTGCCGAAGTCTCGCCTTACGCCTCCTGATTCATTACATGGTAGGGTTGCCACTATTTTATACGTTTGCTTAATTAGGTATTTTTTTATAATTAGTGTACAATAAAATGTTGTACTATATTGTTACTATTTATTATATATCTCGATTTGTTACAGTTCTTTGTTGTGCGTTTCATAATTTTACAATATTTAATTCTTCATATTTTTGTTAAATATTAGTAATATATATTTATATGAAATTGATGAAAAAATATTACATTTTTATTTATATTGTTAACCTCAACCATACTTTCACAAATTAAGTTGTTATTGGCTGTATATTATACGGTATACATGGTTTGGCGCCTACGCTTGATCATAAGAAGCAAAACACTACCGCAATTACTCAAGCCGACACATTTGGGACGCATCGCTCTTTTTACCACCGATCGTACTTGTCCAAATTATCTCGCAATAAAGTTCATATGACGTCTTGAAATGAGTTTTTTTAATAAATGTCAAGGGAGACGACGGAACAGAATATCTTAAAGTCATAACTATATGAGTTCGATGATAAACGCCTTTATTATTGAAAGTTTATGGAAGAATAATAGCATAATTTCAATATTATGATATATCCATACGTATGGCTTAATTAAAGGATGCATTAATTTTTTTTAAGTTTTTCATATATCTATTTGTTCATGCTATTATATTTTTTTAATTTAATTTTGAAAATGATGCAACCCTAACAGGTTTCTAACACATACTTAACAGTCTTCAATTGTGATTGCTGACCAGATTAATTTTACTTATTATCCAATTATGACCTTTATAGCCTTTACCACCCACGGAACAAAGGTCCTACTTGATTTAAAATGCTATAAAGACTATTTTACGTCGATACCAATCTGTCCTTTGGTTCCGTAATAAGTGTAAAGTTACAAAGCCTAGTCAGATAGGTGGTCGTGGCAATGAGATTTTATGAGGTTCAGATGAAAAGTTATGAGGTCCTATTCGCAACATAAAATAATATAGCTTACGATAGTGCCGATATTTGAACTTGGTTTAACATAAAGTTACTAAGAGTAGAAATTATATGTCATGTCATGCCAGTTCAAATAATGTCTTTTTCAATTATTATGTATGAAATGTGTTGGGTATAGATTCAACTCTCATTCGATTTTTTTTATTAAATTGAAACTGGAAAACTGTGTAATTAGTAAACTTGGTACTTAAGTTTGGTTCTCTTCTGCCTTTCTTAATGTTTTGAAATATTTAAGTACAAATGAACTATACTCTTATTAAAACAATATTCTCTTTAATAACTTTGTACTTAATTATTGTGAATTATTGTTCTTAAAAAGATATTTTGGTAAATTCATTAATCTACTATTTGCATAGATATACAGCAATAATCACACAAAAAAATATATACATTTCCTTGTATATTTTTGGATGTAAATACATAATACAAATTGCGAAAGTCAGTTGAATTAAATTCACAAAAGCTCTTTCAGGCGGAATTTAGCCGGCTATTATGCGCACGATCCAGTCATACATCACAATCAGTTAAATAATATACTAAAGAACTCTTTAGAATCGTCACCGTAATGTATACCATTTTGGTACAAAATATATTTGTATTAACATTAAGTCACATATCGGTTATGAGTTCGATTCTTATTCCGAGAAAATATTTTTTTATTTTTTTTTTTAATTTTTTTGCTTATAAATATATGAAATATAGTGTCGAATGTTATCATTCAACACGCAGTGTCTTGATTTTAGGGCCAAAAATGAGGAACAGAACAGTCTGTCTTGACACACTTGCTTTGCCTGAAAGATTTACAAAAAAATACTAATAAAATTGCGAAACACAAATAAATGTAACGAAATGTAATATTTGTTATACATTAGATTTAGAACATTGGTAATGAAAATATTAAACATGTAAATACAATACGTCAAAAAAACAAAATCCAAATTACTATATTATTCAACTAAAAAGCTTCACAATAATTATACTACTATGTTAGTTTTCAACATAATAAAAATAACATATAACGTTAATATACAAGATACTTCTTCCTATAACATGGACGGTCGTCGCAAAATATCTTTAAATCGCTTGCATGACTTACAAAATAGTAAATCTTAGTCGCCATCTAACCTGAAACTGATGCGGCAGTACATCAATGCGGTAAATGTCTAGTGTCCACTGGAACGCTCATTTTATTACCCTCTTGCGTTTCGTTGCGTGCCTTGCTCTTAAATATGATTGTGTGCATACCTTTATGTATGGGGCTGCGGGAACGATGCAAGCGATTACGGAAAATTATGTTTGATAAATTATTAATATTTAAAAAAACGTATAAAAAGATTGACCGTAGCAGAAATTGAACCTGCACCTCCCGGAAACTGTCCAAGCGCTTTGACAGCTAAACCGTGCATTCTACTACCGGCTGCATCGAAATTCTTATGCAATGTATTCTTATATTACAATTTATTTTTGTGATTAATTTCTGTATTCGATTTCCAAAGCTTAATTATGTCACTATAAACTATTGTCTTATGTTACAGTTAGATTAGATGGACTTAGAATTGTGATGAACAAACCAATACTTACTGCTTTCACAATTATAATAACTGCAATAAAGTTTGCTAGAACAGTGGCAATGCAACTGTTCATTAGAGTATATTTGCTAGCTGCATAATATGTATAATATAAATGTTATTTATTTCATTTAAGAATTTAAATAATCATATATTTAAATTTGTTTAGGCTTTTTTAAACACAAACAAGCAATTAGTAAACCCATGAGTAAAAATAACATAAAAATACACCTGTTTTGAGCTCTCAATTACTCGAAACGAAAGAATAATAAAAACATATAAAACTATAAATCTTTAACAAAATAACATGTTATTAAATTAACACCGAATGTATTATTCGTATAAAGTAAAATAATTTACAATACGTTTTTAATGTGACCGCATATCTCATTTGTCTCGCCGTGCCCCTAAGCACCGTTCTTAATTACACAGCTTCTTCAGATGTATACATTAGTCAACTTATTAATGTTAGAAGCCTCACAAATGTAACTTTAGTAGTTCTAACTGCTTTAGTAATAAGAGTTATTATAAATTGTTTCCAATACATAGATTATTATCTATTATTAAAGCAGGAACTGAACTCATTCCAATCGATCGATTCATAGCCAGTATTCGATTTGCTACCGCGTAATTTGTTTCCTTAATTTGATAAATAATAAAAAAATGAACAAAAAGTGTTATTATTTTTGGTGAGAACCGTTTAATATTTAATTATTGAGAAGTCGAGTAGGAAATTATGATTCTATTAACATTGATTAACTAACATTGATTAACATTGATTAACTAATAAAAACAGTCAACAGAAGCTATTATACATATGTATTTGAGGTGTACATAATATATTTTATTATAGAAAAAGAAAATAATATACTTAGAAAATTTATTTAATGTTAGTTAAGAATATTGCATAACATTTTTAACTACGATTACAATTATTTATGTGCAGTTATAATGCAGAATCGACCAGTCGAATCGAAGTCATTAGCGGCGCGTGCGCAGCGCGTGCGGCTCAGCATTACGTCTCACAATAAAATAGAATATGCATCAATAATAAATAAAGTTTCACCTGATGCCTGCTATTAGAATTACGAAGCTTAATATAATTAAACAATGTTTTCTATATCACGTGTAATAAATTATACTTGTAAATAATGAGCTAGTCTAAACAATAGCAAGAAATTCATACTTACAGCAAGAGTACAACTAAAATTATCCAATCACAGCTGACATGCTATGGTGTAATTTAGCGAGTGTTTTCAGCGCGCGCGCCGCACCGCCTACGCGCTCGCGCACCATCAATCACCCAGTGGGCCATTCTTTACCACATGACATTCTAATGCCTTTAATGTTTCGCAACGCAGGGATAACATTTGACCGCCTGGACGCATTGTCTTTGATTACATTTATTTGATGAGGTCACGAGCTCTACGGTTCTTTGTTTTTGTTGATTGCATGCAGCTTCTGGTGCTCGCTTGTTATTATGAGTAATTGGTCGGCCATGATATTTTGAAAACCATCCAGGTGTCCAATTATATATATAATTCATTTTTATTATATTCAATGTCAATTTGATATTATTATATAAGTTATACACGTATAAAATGTTATGATAGCTAAGAACGCTTTCCTCCACTTATATAAATCGATTCAGCCTTTATAACCGCTAGTTCAGTGGTCAATAAATATTTCCTGTAACAACAATACAATACCGTGAACTATCGATAGTTCAGGTTTGAATATGTCACGGGATCGTATCTATATGTAAATTGAGGCGAATTTTCGTAACGTGCCGGCGCCGGAGACCGATTCATCATAGAAATGTGGACGGAACGGCCCACGCATAGCATTAATGCAGAACATTTAATGCATTATACGCCTAGATAGCGACGCGGCGAGGGACTAAGCTTTGCTAAATAACGAAACTCGATTTCTACGTATATGTTTTTGCCAATTTTGCTATGTTAATGTTTTCATTTAAGGTAGTTAGATCTACCAAGTTAAACGTATTTGGGTGTTAACGAGCATCTTGATGATGCCATACAGATATACGAGAGCGTGTATCAAGCGCTATCAGTTTTTATGCTATGTGGTACCGAGATAAATCCATTCATCAATTCTAAAATAAGCATCCAGTGCGATCGAGCAGCGGTATTTAGTGTGTAACACACTCTATATGGTGTTATATCAATGGATGTAATGGACATGGTATATTAAATATTCATCGACTGATGCGTAAGAACGAAGCGATCATGATAAATGTGGTTCTGGTGAAGCGAATTTAATCGATTTTATATTTATTATAAACTATTAAGTTTAATGCTCCTTTGTGAATAAATATTTGTGAAAGAGCTATTCTCGTTCACGTATAATTGAATACTCGTTCCTAGTATCGCGGTGTTTCTATATTCAGATCGTATCGGATAACTAGATCGTAACTATTTGACAGGAATTTGAGAATGCTGTTCGAAATATTTGCCTTTCTTGCATAGTTTATTATTAAGTAAGCTTAATTGTTGCATCCTTAAGCGTTATTGTGTATTATTATAGAATGGTATTCAATTATCGTACAATAATTATTTTAGATTTCTTCGCTTTGTTATGTAGGACAATGTGCGACGTTAAGTTCCGCATTAATACAAAATGTCTAGACTTTGGGTGGAAAGTGAAGAACAGAAAGATACATTATCCACTAGCTTCTTACTAATACATTTACTTTAAATAATATCTCGATTAAGAATTAAGGACAGTATTTTTGGTGCGTGTGGTCTAAACCTTATTGAGATTATATTTCGCAATTATATGAAGGAAATAGTAGAATTGTGTGTCTGTCATGATGCGACTAATGTTAAGCTGTGAAATGACATTCGATAGCTGAGGGCGGTGCGCGGCTCCGCTTTGTGCAAATACGAGTTTCGTGCTTGCGCCTGTAGCCATTGTATTATTGAGTCCAGATAACTCTATACAGACAAACGTACGTAATAACATTTTCATATTATTTTTAATTAGGCTATTTAAATATAAACTTGAGGACATCGTGACGTGGAATCCTCGAGGGAAGGATTATATTATATATTTATATTTCCGTTTTGGTGGCGAGGCGTTAAGTCGCACAACTTAACACGCAAAGCTTCACATGCGGGTGGAGAACGGAGTGTCTTGACTCTAGGTGCTTCCTACCTTACTATTAAAAAATACGATAGTAAAGGCTAAAGAAAAATATGATACTGAAACATAGAAAAGAAGACCTAAATCTGAAATTGATATTATATTGTTTACAAAAATATACCTACTTTATTCATTCTTAAAATCACAAATAAATATATGCAAAATGCAACTAGATTTTTTTTACTTATTATAACTACAGTTTTTTACTGATTGTTTTGAAACTTTTATTCTTTTGTATAATGTAACTAACTAGTTTTTATGTGTGTAATTTCGGAGAAGTGACCACTAGGTGGCGAATGACATTGAAAAATCTATTATCTTGCGAATTTATTTTCAAAGAATGCTTTGAACATTCCATTATTGCTTTAGTTTGTCAATGCCTCGGGCACGAGACGGTCGTGGCTTGAGAGATATATTAGTCGCTTCGTCTACAGTGTTAAATATAAATATAAAACGAACATTATTATAAAGTTTGCTTTAAATTAGAAATACAAGAATATTTGCAAAAAAATAGGATATTATGAGGCATATTTTTGAATACAGATTTTTTTTTATTTAATAAGTATATATTTTGACACCTGAATGTAATATAATTTAACGTTATTGTGGTTCATATGTTACGTATTCGATTTTATGTAAGATTTTTGGCTTCCAATATCACTAACAAGAAAGCTCATACTTCTTATTTATAGACTTTAATCACGCCGAACCTGTACACATATAAGTACATTGGAATGTTAAATAGCTTTAGAAAATGTGAAAATATTTTCATTGATTTACGCAATAGGTATATTAGTATGGCAATTTATATTTCAAACTTATCTCTTACTTCAATCTAATTAAAACACTTTCACTAATTAATTTAATGTCATCTGTATTACATACTACGCTAAGTAATTAAAATATTATTACTTAGCACATTTCTCTTTATTATTATTATGATGACGAGCAAACATAGTTGTAAAACCAACGTTAGAAACGCGATGTATGTATTTGATAAATTGTTTTACGTTGCAATATTTCAGAGCTGGCTTTCGTTTATGAATCGAAGAATTGTTTTGAAATTCAATTATTACTTTTTGTACAATTTATGTAAAGTAATCGAAAGAGAATTTATTTGTAAAATCAAAGTCAATGTCGTATAATTTTATTCAAAATCAGAAATTACATTCTACATTTTTAACTATCTGATGGCTTATACCTGGGTCACTAAAGTTAATGCCTCAGAGCTGACAAAAACCTTTACAAGAAACACAGTGGAACTTTTCAGATCAATTGAAATTACCGATTTATTAGTGAAAGAGATACTTTAATTGAAGAGAAAAATATTAAAATCTTTCCCATTTAATATTCAATAGAAACGAAATTTGACACAGACGTTCATAAATAATACGAGCAATAGGTAATGGCGCGTAACTTCTAGAGAAAACTCACAAATAACTAGTTATTAGCAGCCTTGAGCGACGGCAACCGACAATTTACCCTAATTCATATTATGATCGGCGATATCCCGAGAAAATGTGGGAATATTTTCACTGACCAACACCTGCAATTTGATGAGAGGAATCATCACCGGTTCTGCGATTGAAAACGACAGTTTGCTTTAAGTGATGTGACTAGAAGTTAGAACTAGTTGAGAAAACTCGATCGAATGAAAGTAGGCGTCCCGTTTTAGATAATACCACGTTCCAGCTTCATATTGCTGTTTGTGTCTCGTCATGCTATCGGCGTATTTATTGCTTACAGATTTCATTATGAGATGGCTAGTAAAAGTCTGTGAATATGTAGTAATTAATATCATATATTTGAATTTCTATAATAATATACTTTTAAAGTAGTACATATTCTTTTTTCCGAAAAACTAAATCAGTAAAGTCACTATATTGAATAAAATTTAAGTCTCCAAATGTCAATACAGCCAGCGTAGTGTAACAAAAAACAGCTAGTTTGTTTGTAAATTGATAAACTAAAGAAGAAATGTGCGTCAATGTAAAAAGTATCATAGAAAAGATCTCAACGAGCTCAGTCGAA
Source organism: Dryas iulia moderata (assembly GCA_019049465.1). Classification (NCBI taxonomy): domain Eukaryota; kingdom Metazoa; phylum Arthropoda; class Insecta; order Lepidoptera; family Nymphalidae; genus Dryas; species Dryas iulia. The sequence goes on from CM032431.1 coordinate 8,394,583, forward strand.
TATTAAATTAAATTAATATTTTTTTGTTTCGACATAAATTTTGAAGAAATATATACATATATTATTTTTATAGCTTCACCTTTTTACATAGTAGGGTAGTCTAGGGTCAAGACTCTCCGTTTCTCGCATTGCGCTCGGAATCGAGACATTACACGTCCGTTTCAAGTGGCGGAACTCAACGCTGCACTTTTGTACTGTTTTAGGTACCAGAGCAGAAAAAATTAAGCATATACGTAATCATTCCCACTCGTGGAAATCGAACATACAACCATCGCGTTTACATTCAAACATTGAACAACTCAACTGGTTTCATATAACATACGCATATATTATAACGTCATAAAGAAGCATCCATCCTTTTTATACTAAGTGGTCATTCGGAATGGTCATGTCAAAGGTGACAGCACGTTATTTTCTCACGCACGTATTTCTAAGAAGTACACAGCAGCGATCACACGTAGGCACTTCAAAAGAACTAACTGTCTAACATTTTTCGCACCATAAAAACTGTATCTCAGACGTGCTACCGTTTATACCTACAAGAGTAAAAATAAATAAAAATGAAGTCATTATTGGTACTAAAATTTAAAACCTTATTATAATAAAAACAATGTGTAATAGTTACTTGAAAAGATTTTTATAAAAAAATTAAAATCGTTAAGTAAACGCATTGAGAGAAAATTTTACTCAATATGTCGATGACCTTGTTTCGAATAGCTTCTTTGAGTGCTTAATTTCTTAATCCTAATTGATTTTTGTTTGTTTTTGGGGCAACTTGTAGCTTATAGTTATACCAGTATTTTTTAATGTTATAGCTGATATGTATTATTAATTTTATATAATAATAATAAGATATTATTATTACGGTGGTTATAGGTTCAAATTTTATACTGAGAAAGGGTTGGATTGTATATATTGGATATATGTAGCTGTTATAGGTGATTTTATATATAGTATTTCTGTAATATAAAATCTGCTATATGCATATAGCTATAGTATATGGATATAGAATATTTTACTATTTTTGGCCATTCTAATGATCAACTCACGAATAGAATTAAATTTCCTACCTATTTTATACAGAAACTATGACTACTATCATAGTATTCAGATATAAAGTTAATTTCTATTTACATCATACTTACGCCACCAGTATAGTAGCGTAAATAAAAACAACGCTGTCATCGTATTTATGTTCGCAACTACTGTCATTTTGTACAATAAAAAGCTAGTGTTTTATGAAAGAAAGTGACGTTTCGTTATTTTCCCACATGAAATCTTCGCAATAACTATTCCGAGACACGTTTGAATGTTTTGTTGCAAATTAACCTATAAAAAGTTAGCAGCTCCGTCATTGAAGAAATAAAAAAGATGATATTTTTTTAACTGACAAAAAAAAGAAGATTTTTAATTCGTTATATATATTTTTATGTTAGATGATAAGATCATATTTTTGTTAATGGATAGAATAGTATATTCGTAGAATAATAGGGGACGTGTGCGTATTCATTTAGTGGTTTTACCGAGTCATGTGTACACCTATCATACCTTGTAGAGTTGGTTTCATATTAATATTTAATTTTTTTTTAGTTTCACGCTGTATCCCGCATACAGCAAGGTATGCAAAGAGAACCTAGTGTTAAGACCCTCTGTTCCCCACTTTCCGCCGAATTAAGAGGCTTTGCATGTTAAGTGGCGGAACTTAACGCCGCGCTGTACCTCTGATACCAGAGCAAAGAAATGGAAATATTAAATATTTCTACTCCTCGAGTGGGAATCGAACCCACAACCAGTCGTTTACAGTCACACGTTCGTGCCACTGCGCCACGATTGGCCCTATATTTCATCACTTTAATTTTATTATTAAAAAGTTGTACTTAAATTCTTTTCATATTTTCTATATATAAACATATTTTATATGTTGTTTATTTGTGTGTAATCTATAGGTTTAGCTGCCGCTGTCATTGAAAGTAACAGATCTTTGCTCAGTCAGTATTATTCAAAGATACAAAATGGCATTCCGTTCAATAATATTACGTATTTCGCGTTTAATTTTAGAAATTATTTCATTATGCCGTCAAATGTTTCTAGACCACATGAGATGACAAGGAAAACTAGTGATCTTGTAGGAGATAAATTGCTGTATCTTGTTCAAATAATGCATCGCTCGAGGGCATCGTTAAGCACATATGAGTCATGAATTAATGTTAGCTTTGATATTTACAACAGTTAAACTACCAGCTATTTTTAAAATACAGAAGGTTTTAATTCTTCGTAGAACTAGCGAAAGTTTTTATGCATATATAGTTAGTAAAACTAGTACACCAGTATGTGTCAATATTAATTTTATCTCTGTTTTTGTTTTATATGACATATACAAATAAGTTTAAACATACGTTGGTGGTAGCAACAATAAATAACAATAAATGTAAATAACTTGAAAAAGTTACAACTAGAAATGTCTGAAGTTCTAAACAAGTAGCTAACAATAAAATAATATAACAATATGGCATTAAAAATGTCTTGTACATTTAAATTGTCAAATTTAACTTGTTTTTTTCTAATATTAATTACCTACAACGAAAGAAAGACAAACAAAGTTGAAAGAGCGTGTAGATACGTAACATATGTACGTGATTTGAAACATTCAAAAACGTTATAAACTTTACAAATTAGCGCGTAAAATCACAAAGGAATCAAAAGTTTCCGCGTCACTAGTTCCAAAACAAGGGCCTGTCGTCACCGCGGAGGAAGCGAAAGCGAAATAATCGACTTCTGCGTGATCAAGGCTATTGTTAGGAAAGCGAAAATGTGACGGATGCGACACAAAACTAAGTAGGCAGGTAGATACACCTTATTTACTTCTTTACCACAATGTTATGGTAAAATAAGGAAAAAGAGAAAAAAATAGTGACTAAGCACTATGCGCTTCGTTACGAGATATTTTATATGTAATAAATTTTAGATATGGCGATTTTTAATTAATTAAATAAAAAAAAGCAGTTGCGACGCAGGGGTACAAAGTGTGATTATAAACGCGACTGGTTGTGGGCTGATTCGATATCCACTTGAGAAATTAAAATATTTAATTTCCTTCGTTCCGTGTCCAGGCAAAGCGCGGCGTTGAGTTGCATCATTTGATGCGCATTGACTCCAAAATTAGCCGGAAATTAGGAGCAACGAGGTGTATTAACACTAGGTTCCCTCTGCCTACCCCGCTGTGAGCGGAATATAGCGTGAAGCTGAAAAAACTAAAGAATAGTTTTATTTATTTTTTTCTAGTTTGGTATAATTTCCACACAAATTCACTTTAATCTTCTATTTCCGCCAATTTTGGGGCCATAACTGTTATTACATACATACATTGTTTCTATATATAGCAAATTATTAAATGATTTATATTAAAATAAAAAGTAACCACAGCCACCGTCTAACCCTTTCATCTCCGTGACGTGACATGTCGGCGCGTGCCACTTCGCACATTACTAAGTCACGACCAGAGAGCGTGGTTGAATGCACGCTTATATAGTAGCTACGTCGATCATTTACGGTTATTCTGTAGGTTAGGAGTGGATTTTAGCCACTTTTGCTATATTACTTATTATTTTTTTGTTAATATAAGAAAATGTGGGTCTTAAATTAGAAAATATGGGGCTTAGGATATGTTTTCTAAGCTGTCTATATGCTTAAAAATATAATATGAGCCGTTTCACGCTTTATCCCACATAGCAGGATAGTCAGAGAGAATCTAGTGTCAAGACACTCCGTTCGTGTGTTGTGTTAAGTTTTGTTTTGATATAACATGAGGAAATAACAATATATTTTATTAAACTTTATAAAGTACTTACATTTTTCTCATTGATGCAATTATATATACATATGTAATTTGGAAAGATACAAAAAAACAGCTATTTTCTCTTAGCTATCTTTCTTACTTATTAATGAAACATGGAAATTCATCTTCCATTAATAAGTAAGAATTAAGTTCTAGGTAAAAGCTTCTACGAGCTAAATAGACATTATTGATACCATACTTCTCCTCTCTCGCATCTCTTTTTAAATTTACTGTAGTCCAATATCAAAGACTTTCAGCTATTCCATTGTGAAACAAAATTGATAAGAGAATTTTAAAACTCATACTAATATTATAAATGCTAAAGTCTGTTTGTCTATTACTTAGAATTTGGAATGAAAATAGTTGCAGACCCACGGTCAAACAAAGACTGCTTAGTTTTTCAGAAACCCAACCCTAAAGGGTTGAAATAGGTAATGCAAGTTTATATGAAAAGTTGTGTAGCATGCAGGTGAAACCGCTAGCGGTCGCTAGTGTACATATAAATAAATAAATTTCAACTTCTTGCGAAACATTTTTCGGCACAACCGCTTATAATCTAGATAAAATTGATGAATCACCAGGGCGTCACGCAAAGTCCGTTTGAATCGAAGACCTTTCGGCTAACATTTACTATTACGCCACTCACCAATGTATAGGCACTTTTATTTAAACCGACAGTAGTGCGGGAGCGCTCACGACCCGATAATTGATGTTGTAGCGCGTGCCGCCACCGCCGTAATAAGTGCTCCGTCTGATTTGTTGTTTTTTGTTTAATAATTTATAATCTACTATTATATGCATAGTGGATAAAATTTACAGTTTCATTTTTGTTTAGCTGTTTACTTATATATGTTAATATTTGATAGCATTGTTTATTTTATGGAGAAAATTAATATTCATATTTTTTTAACTTCCAGCTTTTTGCGGTTTGCAGAACAGTCATAGAAAATCCAGTTACAAAATAGTTCATTTTTCCGTTTTTAGCTTAATACAATTGATTAAGACTTTGTGCATGTGAATTGAACGCTTTGTCCTAGAGCGGGTATATTGATATATAATCATACCCCGATTAGAGATCGAACCCGTAACCAATCCCATTTACAGTCGAATTGGGACAGCGACTCTTCGTTACGATAACCTCAATATGAAATTAAACTTATTATTTATAATTACATAAAAGTACACCAGTAAAATGGACCCAGTCGTCATTGCCACAATAGCCAGTGCTCCTATCTTTCACCCTATTTATTAAATCTAGCTTATAAAATATTTTAATGATATTCAAGATATAATATTTCTGCTATTCACAATACTTGAATAGACTACTATCTCATTGAAAATCGTTCGTTATTATATAGTTGATATACCGCTGTAGGTGCGCTCTATTCATATTTTTATGCACAACATTGATTTAATAAACTTCGTAACCTGTTATTTATTGATATCGCAACTAAAATATTAAAGATTATGCCAACTAATAATTATGAGTTAGCTAGATTGCTCTCCGAGTATAAAATGAGAATGGGATGAATGAAAACTACAGGTTGGCTAACAAGATCTAATTATTTATTTGTGAAATCGATGTTGCCGTTACTGGGACATAATTACCAGTGTATAGGTGTGGTTCTGTATAGAATATGATAACAAGCAAGTTTACGATGGTAACAAATTCTACAATCACTTATCTGTCACTCAACTTACGAGAACTGCTCTAGATATTAGATCATTAAATGCGGGAATGTTGTTTGTAGAGTACACTTAGACTAATATAAAATCATGAGATGTGGTAAGAAAGAAATTTATTTAATGCTAGTGGTAATAAGTTATAGTGCTTATTGGTAGCTTCACGGTTTAACTTGTATAGTATTGTAGTAGCAGGGTAGAGATAACGTAGTGACAAGACACTCCGTTCTCCACTTTCCACCTATAATTGAGACATTACTTGTTGTGTGGTTGTCATCGCCGCGCTTTGTCCTAGGTATCAGAGCGGAGAAATGAAAATAGTTTAATTGTATTAATCCCTTGAGTGGAAATCGAACCCACGACCGATTGCATTTTTATAGTCTGACCCAAATTTATAGTCAGCCACTGCGCTACGTTGGCCTCTTCGTGGTGTGTGGAGTAATAGTAATGTTGACTATTACATGAAACCCTTGCAGATACAAATTAAACTAAATGAAACATCTTATGAAAATTAGTAATTAACTTACTAAAAAAGATATCAATAGCTCCTCGTATCAATCGTAATATTATTTTATCGACGTTACAGGAAGGATCGAAAAACCTGTATGTTGATTCTCAATTAAACTAACTGTTTGAAAGTGAGGTATAGAACAATTTGCGCATTCGTTCTTGTCAATACTTTATTTAAGAATCATCAATATCTTTATATAGGCTGTGAAACACTAAAATGGGTTATTTATTCTATGGAACATATTACAAGCACACTATAATTTCAAATATAATTATTTAAACCAGTTACTTTCTCATATTGCATCTTTTTATAAGGGTGAAGCATAAAAATAACATAAATATTGAAACATTTCCACATTTATATTCCCAAAAAACAATTGCCCCTTTAGCTAAGCCCACAAGTTAGTATTAATCAAAGACAGTTACTTAATTCAACAGTAGTAAGGAACTTTAATACAGATAAATCTCGACCAGATGTATTACGTAACAAGGAAGAACAATTGGTCGAATGTGATGAAATTTATAATACTATCTGTAACTAAAGAAATGCAATCTCTACTGATATATGTACTTATGTAAGTTCTTTTTATCCATAGTTCTGATAAATATAATCGTATACAAGATTTGATAGAATAGAAGATGGGAAGAAGCCATCTTGGTGGAGTAGGACAGTGTATGTTTCTCAATTTATCAACCGTCTTCAGAAACACAATGTCTATGGGTTCAAATACCGGTCAGGAGAATGATAATAATTTTAATTCTTCCATCCACTTCCTTCCACCATTCAATATGCCATGTCTAGATTTTAGACAGTAAGTTATTTGGGACTAAGTTATTTCTGACTGGCCTCCTATAAGTTAAGATTTTGATATTAGAAAAATAAAATTAGACTATTTTCTTTACGTGGTCTTTAGTCGAGATCAGGTGATAACCGAGTTTTACACAAAACAATGTTACGCATTTGTAGCAAAAAATAAAAGAAATATTAAATGATTCACTCTATTAAATCCTCTACACTAGAATAAGGGCCCAGTTACGTTTTCGAGCAAATGGAGGTAAAAGTAGTACGGTATTTCACTAAACGGCGTTAAACTGATCAATAAAAAGGAAATTCGATAGTGCTTTTTGTAACCACTTTACGCGTGAGTGCTCTGTGATTTAAGATAATTTTATTTCTATGTCTCGATTCGCTTCGTGAATTATTCGATTGTCCAATAGGCCTATTTTGGTAATGTAAAATTTAATAAGCTGAGTTTTTTGAGACTTTAAATTTATTAAATCGCTTTGTTAGGTAATTTACCTTTATTCTTTTTTCTTTTACCTTAATAGAATAACAACAAGTCATAACAATGGCGCGCCAATGGAATGCGTTGCTTAAAGTTTGTAAATTAAATTACAACTTTCACAAAATGGATTATATAATTTTCAATACATCATATTAAAATACTGAAATGAATAAGTAAATAAATGGAATCATGTGGGTTTTCGACGGAAACCGTAAGTGCCATATACTTGGTTTCTTATTATTAAGTTTTCAAGTCCAGTGTACAATGATACTTGTACAACAAGGTAACTAAGATTTACTCTTTATTAAAAAGAAGTTCATATTGCTAGAAGTGCAAGTATGAAGAAAAAATGAACAGTTGAATTATTTTTTCTTATATTAATATTAAACTTTTTGAGCTTAGTGTTTATTTTTAAACATTGTAATATATTAATGTCGTTGTGCCTTAGTTTGTTGTTTGTTACATACTATCTCGTTAATATAGAGAAGCTGAAAAGATAATGATGCAATCATCTTACAACATAGTTTTCTATTTTCTACTTGGAACATGTAATTATATTAAAGACCTGACGTATTGTGAACAATAGCTATTTTTTAAAATGTTATTTCTACTCAACTTTAACCTTTATTAAAAAAAGAGTTTTATGCTTTTTCCTTCATAGCACAGAAGTCAGAGAGAACCAAGTGTCCAGACACTTCCTTCTTATTTTCGTTTATTTTGTTTATATTTTTTTTATTTATTTTATATAAATGTAATTATTTCCATTATAAATTCAGTTTATGCAGAAGAGCTTTGAAAGATAATTAAAAATACGTCCGGCATCTCTAATAACTGTAGAAAGCACGGGTCATTAATAGGTAATATAGTCTGATTACATACTAATTAACATTTAGTACTAAGTTGTATTATGTACATGACATTATATGGAGAAATTGTGTTCATATATTTCCTTTCATTAGATTATTACAGTTTTTAAGCTTCACGTCATGGTAGAGTATACAGAAAAGAGCTAATGGTAGCCATTTGCATTTTCCGCCGAAAATTGACACTGTGTTTTATTTTTCAAATTTTCACATTCACAGTTATGGAACTAAACATCCTGCTATATTTTACTAATGGTAAAAAATAATGTAATCATTTTTCCGATCGAGAATCAAACTGTATTTTACAGTCAGATGCTGTACCACTGTGCAATGGTAAGATTATTTTGGTGCATGAATTTAAACATGAATCAATGAATCAAAATATAGTTATTATGTTTACTTTATTCCTGAATTTAAAAAAAATGAAGACAGAAAAATTAGTAGTTAGCATCTTTAAGATACATTTAATTATATTTCGCCAAAAGTTAAATATTTACCAATATGCATACTCATATAAAAGTATCTTCAATATTTAAATCAAGTTATAATGCAACTTGGGAACTGTATTAATCAAATTATTCTCTATCTAAGTTACCGTACACTGGCTCATTATATTCCTTTCATACTAAACTTTATCTCTTAGTCATAGAGTCTAGTGCAATAGTCCGCCATATATTTATTTGTACTGAGCCCTGTCTGGATCATTAAGTTTGCATATTATAACCTTCTTTTATCTAATCATTTGCATATCCACATATTTTATTGTACTGGACGCGTTTTGACGCCTCCAATGACTTTATAAGGGATCGCGTCGAGCTTACTTTAGTACTAACGATAAGACATGGAGGTAGGATTATTTTAATTAATTCCAAAGGAAAATATATGTTCTTAAATATTTTAGATGCAGGATAAGATGTTATTATATTTTTGTTTTGTTATTAATCTTCTAATGAATGAAAACTAATGAAAATTGATTTCAGAGGGCCATTGCCATTTATGTAATTTTAATGTGTGGACTACACTTCTCGTAATTTTTTGAGCTTCGCGATTTAATTGGTTGGGTATTTAAAACCTAGTGTCATGACACTCCGGTTTTAACTTTTTGTCCGAATTCAAGATATTACATGATGAGTGACTCAATCCAATTTTGTTTCAGCAGAGTAGAGAAATGAAAAATTGTTTAAATAATATTCAATATTATAAAATTGTTCCCCCCAGTGGAAATTGAACCCATAACCATCGTCAGACTTGTCTCTCTGCGCCATGGTGATATTATTTTTTAATAGATACTACTAAAGTTATAATATAATTAATTTCATACTGGCCTACTTGCTCTTGCCTATGTAAAGACAATGTTATTATTTCTATGTCCCTAAGGCCACGCCTGTTTCTTACTAGGCTGATACATGTAAAACATGCTCGCCTTAAACATCTGACTTATTTATTGGAATAATATGATAAAATTACTATATGTTTATAATAATAACTTGTAATAATTATGTTTTGTATTTGCGTTTTAATGTATACCAATTATAGGACACGTGAAAGAGAATTACTTTTTAGTCTGTTTAGTTCTCACTGTACAATAATTGTGACAGTTGTCGGTTCGATTCCCACTCGAAGTGATTATATATTAATTTCTGTGCTTTTGTACTACCATCACTAGTTACACAGATTTCGGGCGGAAAATGGATAACGGAGTGTCTTGACTAGGTTCTACTAGTATCTGGGGAAAAAGCGTAAGGCTCGAAAAAATTATGAGCTGTTTTTGAGCTCTTTGTTAAATATAAGCACATCTCTTTTACATAACTAAATAACTATAAATAAATATTTAAATTTAAATATATAATAAAGTGCGTAACATTAATGGAATTGCCATGTAAAACACCTTGTAAATTTCAGTTAGCTTAACGAGAGTCTAGTAATAAATAAGCCTACGAGATTTCTTCTCGAGTGATATATGCAAATTAAATATAATAAACAAAGGCAGGCAAGGGAGAGTAGATTAACATAGCAGAAGGCAAAGTAAAGGAATACTTAAACATTGGAGTTTAGGTTAAATATAAAAAAAAATATTAAATAATTTCAAATGTGTCAATACAGTTAATAATAGCGTAGTACGAATTAAAAAAACAGCCACATATTAAAATAAGTATGTTCTTTGTTATTATCCTAAAAAAAATAACTTTTCTTACAAGACTTATTAAAAAATACCTAAGGAAAAGCTATGCATTGAGTTTCACCACCCAGCAGAGAACGGAATGCCTTGTCACTGTGTTCTCTGACTACCCTGCTATATGGGAAAAAGCTCTTTATAGCTAAATAATGACTAATACAGGTATACAAGTATGAAATTAATAAAGCCCATAAGCCTTACGTTCTCTCCAAAGGAAATGAAGCGAAACATAGTATTCGGTTGTATTAAACCGCAAAAGCTACGGATCTCTTGCTTTCGATACATAGATGAAAGTGGGCTAGTTCACAATGTTGTTTGATAAGGCAGGTCGCGTGCTACGCCTTTATAGAAAAGTGAAACGGGTACTGTTAGTATCTGTATCGGTTTTTTACTCCAAGATCGATCATGTTTATGCCTTCAAGGTATATTGATATATCAAATACAACTATATTAATATTGTATACTTGTGTGTTTTATTTTTCTCTTCGTTGTATTTTTTTATTGTATCTGTATAATTGATTTATGTATAAGTAAAGTAATAGATTAAAACTAATCTAAATTATAAACATAATTTACGTATTTATTGTATGGATTTTGTTAATATATATTATAATATACTTTTTCTATATTATAATATACTTTTTCTATAATTAATAGTTATTTTTTTTAAAGAAACTAATTTACTTCGGTTTTAACATAAAGTCCTTTAATTTTATCGAGAAAGAACTGAACGTACAACTTTCATAAATTATTTTTAACATTTTTAAAGTGTTATTTACACACTTAGAAAATTGAAAAAAAAGGAATTTTAGAAAACGTGACATTTTCATACGTTTTCTAAAATATTTTTCATCAAATTTGTTTGATATATGTTTGGCAAATAAATTAACAATAAACCAAAATATACATAAAGTTGTACTATTCACTATATACATTCACATTGAAATACGATTTATGAACAAAACCTACCTTATAGCTAATTCTTACACCAATACTTTAGTACAGTTTACAAGATCGCATGTAAATTTACATAGTTCTTCACTGAAAGCAATAAACAGCCTGTTTTAGTGTTCAAGTATGTACTGCATACAATGTTCACGGCTTGCTATTTACCTGTATATTTATTAGAAATACATATAAATAAGCTTTAACACTCTTCGCATATATTAGCTGACTGTGCCTTAGAAGATATCTTTATGACGACAGATTTTGCAAATAATCTCACCATTTGCAATATATATGCGTGATTAAAGTTAATTATATGAACACGTTGATATGTTTGTTCTAAATAGATGTATGTTTATTTAAACTCAGTTTATTAATAGAAGTATCTATCGGAATTTCTTTTTAACAAAGTAAGCACAGGTATACATATATGTGCATAAGTGTCTTACATTTTTATTTGGATTGTCGATACTCTAATTTCCATTTTTTTAGGAAAATGGTGTGCTGGGTTAGGCGCTTGAGTAAGAGTTAGGCTCTGTGCAGATGTGATCACGAAGAACATTTTAAAATGACGTGATAAAGGTGTGAGCTCGTTTTACGATTCTACAATAATTGAACCTTTATTTAAATATAAACAATAATTGACTCTAGTATATAACAGAAATAAAAAATGACCAGCATAAAATACAGTCAGTAAGTAAGTAAGAAAAAACTTAAACACATAAGTCTATTCTAAATAGCTTAAAGAAATATCAAAGTTACTCGTGGCTCACTCAAATATCTTTTTTTTAATGCGAAATTGCATACCATTAACGTTTGTTATTAAACTTTTTCTACACATACTTTATACATGCTTAAAATAATGTTTAATGCACTTGATGATATACTTGTAATAATGTACTTAATAAAATTGCCTATTATTTATTTATTTTATTCTATTGGTTTATCTTAGAAATGTTTTATAGTCCGAGAGACCATTCCGTTTTTTTTATAAATTTTAAAGTCTTATTCGCACACTTTTAGAATATTAAAACCGTTGTATGTTGAACGCATGGTTTAGAGGTTAGAGCGCTTGGACGGTTTTCAAGCGGCGCGGGTTCAAATCTCGCTCTCGCTCGCGTGTTTTCTGCAATTTTTTATAAGTATTCTAAAAAATCTTGGCTTTACCTTTCGGATATTATTATTTAAGTTACTGAACTTCAAAGTTCAAAAATAAATAAAACCTTCTTATGAAGTTCAGTAGTTTTTATGTGTTTCATATATTTATTATATTATATGGTGATAAATTTTAAAAATCATTTTTATGTAGCCTCTGGCCGGAGTGAAATTATTAACAAGTCAGATTTGTCCGTTGTTTCTTAGACTACAAAGCACCAATGAGGTGTGAATATTTCGAAACCCGTGCTTGTTACTTTAAAAGAACAAATAAATAAAGGCCCTAATATAGTATGCTTTTAATATTTTATTGAAGAACAATTTATTGATCGATATTTGATTGCCACATCATTTTTGTTAACCTTGACAAGTGATTATTATAGCTTATCTAAATTTATTAAGTGCTCCTTATTAGCATTGCCTTCTTCACCAGTGCTCTCTTGTTAGTTTAAAACTACTATCTAAGAAGTTTATATTAAGTCCGTCCACTAAATATGATTTTTGTGACAGGGCTGGACTAAGAAAATCTAAGGGATTTTGCAAGTTTGTTAGACAAAGTCCTGTATTTTTAGCAACAAATATGAAATTAGGCAGTGAGGAATTTATGACGGGTGAAATGACGGTTAATTTGAAAAATAATTTAAAGAAATAAAAATATATAAGCTTAATTTCTTTCCCTAAATACATATATTTCGATTCCTATATATAATAAAGGTTAGTTACTTCTAACGTTTCATAGTAGGTGTAGTGTCGATTTTTCAGTGTAAGGTAAAAGTTGTTCTGGCTTACTTGCTTCTGCTAGCGTGACTAGAGTTAATTACGAGGCGTGTGTCAAAATTATTGTCTGACATCAATTTTAAGAGGAATTTAAATTATATGTAATAAAACATTGCTTGTATTTCGTTTCATAGTGTATATTGCGATTTAAATGCTTTATTTTGTTGCTGTTATATTTTTTCATTTTTTTTTAGTCGTTTTTGTATAATGAAGTTTATGTTATTTTTCAAATCTTAAAGTGAATTTAATCTAACCGAAAAAATGTAATAATAAATAAATACAAATATTTTATTCTTAGTGATTTTTTTTACTAAAATGAGTGCTTATATTCTTATAAATTTAGTATATTTTTTTAATAATCATAAATTCGAACTAGCAACTTTAAAATGTAACAAAATTACTCACGAAATTAAAATCTGTGAGACATTATGTGAAACCTAAACTAGCAACTAATTACTACTTAACGTGTATTTAACACATTATATGAATTTTTCATGTCTCAACGCCTAAACAAAATATTCTATCTAAATAACCAATTTTTCACAGGTTTCTGAGAAAATCTCTAGTATTTCCAAGAAGTAACTGAACTTATTTGGGTTCTTCGCATCGAGTCTTCCTATTTAGGGCCATACTTAAGGTGTTCTACCGTCGGGTAAGATTGCTGTATAAATTATACGAATTTGCATGGTTTTATGGAAATTATTGAAATACCAGAGGAAATTTCTAAGCGGCGGTCATTTGCTAAACTACATCGTAGTATGTTATGCGTGTGGAATTATAGGAACGGTCTCAACTGTAAGCGATGTTAATGTTAGATCTGCTTGGGGGTCAGTCTATGATTTGAAGTAAAAGAGAAGAATTTGTATTATAGTTTTCTATATTTATAGGCCTGATTTTCTATTTAATCATACTGCTATATAAGATTATGAAATATAGTGCAGATTGGAGTCTAAAAATTGGTAAATTATATCAATTTAACTGAACCTTTAAGAAAATTAATTTAATCAATTTCTTAATACTATTTTTAGTTTCATAGCCTTTCCAAAATGGCTGGCAGAGAGAACTTAATCAAGATATTCCGTTCTATATTTTTTGCCCTTTGACAAATATCATATACGTAAGTAAACCTTATATTACTTAATAAATTCATTGTGGGCCAGTCGTGGCCCAGTGGCAGAAGCGTGTGACTGTAAACGACTGGTTGTGGGTTCGATTCCCACTCGAGGAGTGGAAATATTTAGTATTTCCATTTTCTTCGCTCTGGTGTCGAGGTAAAGCGCGGCGTTAAGTTCCGCCACATTAACATGCAATGCCTCCAAATTCGGCGGAAAGTGGGGAACGAAGTGTCTTAACACTAGGTGCCCTCTGCCTACCCTGCTGTGTGCAGGATACAGCGTGAAGCTAGAAAATAAATTCATTGTAAAACATATTTTAGGCCTAAAAATTAAATACAATATTAATATAGGTATTCCCTTTTATTGTAAAGCATTACTTGAACTATGCCAGTGCTGATACCGGCTCCTAGTAGTCGGCTAATCGCCTCAGGTCATACCGTGTAGGAGCAAGACCACCGCGTTTATTATAATAAGCTATTATAAAGTTTAGCCATCGTCCCTTATTTTCACATTACATTAACGGAATTAATTTTATCTTATATATAAAACATGCTTTCAGTTGCACGAAGTATTGCAATTAGAATATATTATTATAAAATATTATCTATACATACATATACGAGTAGGTATATAATAAAAATATAATTGATCGCTGGTTTGACATGGAAGGTATATGAGAAAAAATAATATTGGAGACATTTATCAATGTGTTAAAAGATAAAACAATGATTTTTAATATTTATTCTGTTTGTCTGTTCGTTTGTTAGTTTTTGCATGCCAATCTCAGGGACGACTCAACCAATTTAAATGCTGTTTTGATTATTGTATTTTAGTACTCTTCCTTTAACATTCATTTTAAGTTGTGTTTATAATAACAAAAAAGTTATTAATTGTCAATTAAAAATGAAGACAGGCTACTATTATTTTAGCACAAGATAATCTCACTTATTATATTCCGTTATATTCTATGTTACTATAAAAATATAAAAATTGTACCCCTATCTATTATAGAAAAGTAGGAAATTAGAAGATTACATGTATTTAATAATAAATTTCAAATTTATTACGTTAATAATGATCTCCTATTATGCTGTAAATATTATGATGCACATTGCACTATTATATTATTATGCAGTTAATACTACTTACCTATTAGCGCTTGGACGTGGAAGCTGGGTATAATCTCATTTGCGGTAGACAGTTTGGCGGCGTTTTTTGTACTCTGCAACAAAATGAAAAAAATGAATGTCAAAATATAATTGTCATTACAATAACAGATAAAATAAAATAATTGAAGTATATATAATCTGTAGAATTTATTTTTTAAATATACAACCTCTGCACTGTAGTAGCAAGAACTGTCAACATCGCATGCTGGAATCGAATGCGTGATTACCATGACAGTTGGCAATCAAACGCCAAATCAATTCAATTATTTAGGCCATTTTAAAAATATTATAATACAAAAACGTGATATCTGAACTTCACGACTATCAGGCGCCTTGCGTAACATTTCCAGGCGCCCCCAAATATTTCGATTTTATTATTGCGTTATTCTATTGACAATTATTCTATGACAACATTGCAAAATTACCACTGAATTAGTCGCATCGTGATCCGCATAGATCCGACTCTAGAAATCGACTTTTGAAATTAATTGCGTGATCTTTGAACTGTTGCCTAATATTAACAAAGTCTATATTGTCATTGGGATTAGGATTATAATTATATTGTTAATTTATGGTAGTTGAAGCTATTTATTAATGTGGAAGATGATTTATGAATACAGTCTTATCTATTTAGTAGGTATCTATTTTGTGTGAGCCTATTTTGTTTTAAAAAAACTTTAAAGAAAAACTAATATTGCTTGGCTTTGTTTTTTTTTTTTAAGCAAAAAGACTACTTAAAAGATTAGCTTTTTATTGTACTTATATAATAAAACTTATTAAAGGAACCTTACTTAAGGTTTAGGTTATAGATCAAACAACTGTTGGGCTCAAGGATCTCAGAAGAGCGTATAGGTAAAAGATACTGAATACAAAAAATCTTTGCGAACAATAATAATAATAATTTTCACATATTGTCCAAAATCTATTATATATAAATATATTAATAAAATGTATATTGTACAAAAGTTATAAACGAATATTTCGCCATTGTTTTTAATTCAACTTTTAATGGAACTATAATTTAACAGATAAATTTATTAACTCGTAAATTAAGCGGGCATATTACACAATATAAGGACACATCGGTATTTTAGCACCCTACTTAACGTCGTAAAGCCGAAAACCATTAACGATCCTCTGAAATAAATTGTTTTTAATGTTTTGGTGATCTTATTGGCAATAAGAATAAGGATTTTTTACTTATTTTTTATATAATAATAAATAAAAGGACAGCTTAAGTTGACGAAAGCTAAATATGCATGTATTTATTATAAAAGTTACTTTTATAGTATAAACGTTATTGATATTCCATTCATATCGTGGTAATCATTTTTCTAAGACTTTATAGTGTTATACTGATTTGATCGTGGTGTGGTTAGGAAATAAACGAACATTTGGTATAGCTGTGAGTTTAATTTCCACTAAAAGGCCTCACCCATAGAACAATATTTCGAACGATCCCTAGCCTCCCTCATCCGGCGGGTTTGCTCATTTCTAATCTCATTAAGTATCATTATCAAATTAAGTATCATTTACCTGACCTATTTTATAAAATTTATAAAAAACGGTGATAAAGCTTTCTTATTACTTAATGGTATATACAACGATACTACGAGTATGTCACAACACCATAACAACAAATCATTTTGATTCCTCCCAATGCCTTTCATAACAAATGATATTACTGTTGCTTAACAAGATGGATTTTTTGAATAGCATGTGCATGAATGAATCGCGTTCTATAAACGAAACAAAGGTATAAACAATTTGCGAGTTGTATTATAGTTTGGGCTATTAAAAAAGCTATAGATACCATTTGTCACACACGGACCGTGTAGATAACAAGCTTAAATGTTTTTTGGAAGAAATAGAGAGGCGATTTTTGTTCTAAATAAATTTAATATTTAGTAGGTATAATATATGTTTGTACATAAAATATTAATAATAACGTTTATTTTAATCTTTTCAATTGAAAGGACCACTTCAACATTATTACTGGAATAAAATTTCACCGAAATTGGCGATAAAATTTATTAGTCTCGTTACAAACTTATAAGTATTCAACAGTACATTTAATATACTTTCATTATAAGTAAGGCAATTTCTCAATTTTCCCGCGTAGCTGGAAAAAAATTAGTGACAAGACACTCCATTCAACTAAATATCGAAATATTGCGTGTTAAGTGATGGAACTCAATACCGCGCTTACAATATGATTTATTTTACTGTCCATTCTTTGTGTCAGTGTGTCACATATGTAACATATAGCACACAATAGGCGATGATTCCAATACAAAGCAATGGGAGCCGTGATTATTAATTGTCACTGAAGATTGATGCGACACAGTGGTGTAACACACGAATACACCTTTATTGATGTAGGTTAAGGTGAGGGTGAGGCAAGACGATCCATATTCCATATACAATGGAAGATCAACGTAATCACTGCAAAATTGAATTGAATATGCTCGCAATGCTTGTCGTAATGTGGTCATGTATCTAACATATTAACATCATTTGTCTTAAATGTATATATTTTGAATATATTTGTTTTAAATCTATTTTTTGTTTTAAATAAAAGTCCTAAAAAATGCGGAACTCAATAATACTTTTACATATTAAAAATTAAATAATTTATAAAAAAAATGCATTCGCCAAACGACTCTTTTTCTCGCATAGCGTAGTAAGAGAAAATCTAGGGCGAACAATTCGTTCTTCACTTTCCTCCCGAAATAGATACTACAAAACCTCAGAACCAATGAAACTTTCCAAAAAATACTTTTTAAAGTATGTAGGTACTATTATATTTTATGTGCTTTTTTATTTTGGCCTATATGTCAATAAATCATTAAAAAAGCAATTTTCTGGTCATGTCTTCTTATGCAATCTAAGCAAGGCCGTTAAAAATCGAGTGCTCGTTTATACAAAATATTATGATATCGTGTTAGGGTTGTCACATTCTCAAATATCATTGACTTAAATTTTGTTAGATTTAGATTATGTTGTCTGTAATCAAGTCATTTTCGTAGATAATAAAAAAAAATAAGCTGATCTTCATTTATTTGTTGTTTTTTTTAAACTGATTAACTCTAAATGAGTTAATCAGTTACCTGTCGAAATTGAAATTATGATATATGCTGGTGATACAGAAATTATTATTTATACTTTTTCATTAAAAGTACGATTCCAATATAGACACCTAAATTAAGTTAACTGTACACATAGTTATGTGTCTATATAAACTTATATTTAAGATTTTTAATTTTAATATATCCGTACTAGTCACAACCCTATTCTGAATAGACAGTAGACGATATAACCTGCAATTATAGTGGAATGAGATAAAAGCATTTTTTGTCATGCCATAGTTCTTATTGTGAGAGACTTAGAGATGACTATGTGTAAAGGATATTTAGTGGGCTGACGGTGGTCGTTAAAATAATAATAATTAAGCCGTACCATCTTGAATCAAATAGTAATTTTGATGTAGTTTATTTTGCCCTCGATTCATGCTTATATTACTGTAATGCTTGTCCAATCTTGGTGGCCTGTTGAGACACTTGGTAATTTTCTATCAATTAATGTTAATATCTACACGTGGTGTAAAATTATTCTTGTATTTCAGAAGTTGTTAAAATAGAAGGCACTGAATTTGCTCGTTCATTCGTATCATTTCGGTATAATAAATTAATAAGAATTTCACAATTTTATCTCACGCAATATAATTATTTCAACACATCGGCCTGACAAACTTACATAATAAAATTAAGTGTGACATGAGAATAAGTAAAAGTAGTCTTTAGAATAACAACAAAATGTAAAAGTACCTGAATGTATATCATCTGAGGTAATTGCAGAAACTCGGTAACATTTACGATCGGCGAAATGAGGAGAAGGGTCCTTTTTGTAATTCGGGCCGTTTGATTTTTTTTACTACTTTCGAAAGCGACTTCTTACGAAAGTTTTATGAAGGAGGCTTTAATTATATTGGAAGTGACGGATCATCGATAAGTCGTGTTGTATGCCTCTTAAATTCAATAAGCGTGCTTTCAATTTTACGCAAAAATACTTCGTTACTTTGTTTTCTGAAGGTACATTTACAAGTTATTATGTTAGTATTTACCTTATTGACGAAGTATTTTTATTGTTATTGAAAAATATCGCCATTATTGTATTTATTTAAGAAGTCATTATTTTTTTTACTAAATATGTTTTGCTTAATAATCATCTTCTAGAAGCTACATCTACTAGAAGCCAAAAAATTGTAAGACAAATACGGAAATATGGTAGGGTGTATAATATTTATTGTATTAATTTAATGTAATCTATAATCGCTTTGAATAGGCTAAATTTCATATCTATACTTCAGCATAATTTTCACAAACAAATTTCAGAAGCCTAACATATATATATTATTAAATATAGCATACATATGAAATGCTTCCATAACAAAAATCCAACTCCATATTCAATTGAATTAGAAAAATTATCCATCATCATGATACTTCATGGAAATTGGTCATATTTACGTAATTTTTCCGTTTCTTTGTATTCATATGACATACGGAAATAAAGCGACTTGCCTCGACGTTTCAAAGTTTCTTTTTACGACCATGCACTATAAACCTTGCTTTTGAATGTTCAGATTGAGTACTGCTGACAAATTTGGATTATTCACGTGAAAGTGAATATTATTTTAAAATGTATACTTGTTTAGGGTAGGGTTGTCAAGAAAAACTATGTGTCACACAAAACACTTCAGTCACCGCTTTCCGCCTAAATTGATCCGACTGTTATATAAATATTTTCGCGTATTTAGTGTAGAAAAATGGAAAGTATCTATAGATTCTATTAACATAAAATAAGTTTATGTAAAATTATTCATTATCATTGACCTTTTCCACTTAAACCTGTATTTAAGTTGGGTCATTGATAATAGTTAATCAGATGCAAAAATTCGAAATTGGTCATCAAACTGGCTCATAAATTGATGACACTTCCTCTCATCACTGTATTGACAGTTTAACCGAATCTATATCTATTTTCTCACGGACAAAGATGAAAATTCTTTGGTCGATTTTGAATTACCGTTTCTTATTGACGCAATAATCGGTCGTGTGGTCATGCAAGAACGGAAGCAAAGTGCTCCATAGAATCATTAATTACTTCATTTATTTTTATAGCTCCATAATTATTAGTTTATAGATATCAAACAGCAATTATAAATATTCGTTCCGACTAAACAAGATATAAAGCGCATTGGTTACAAAATTTCTTTTAAATCAAATTTTGAAAATATATTCATTAAAATATGTATTAAATGCATATTGTGGGATATTACCAAATGCAATGGTGTTTATACGAAACTCAGTATTGATTTGTGCCAAACGATAAAGTAGATGCGATAATAATATTATGTGAAAATAATAAAATGCACGTCAATAAAGTAAGTAATTTTTATTTAACAAACAAAAGACAAATTTCAAATATTAATCTATGCTATATTAAAAATAGAATGTTTGCATGTGCACATTTTCTTGACTAAATGTTGGACGGATTTGAATGAAAGCTTTTTTGTTGTATATCTTTAATATTTAGACGGGACTTAGGATATATCCTAATCATGGGGAAGAGGATGACACGATATAATTGATTTCGAATTTCAATCTGATGTGGAACTATATTATAAGTGATAAAGAAGTGGCGCCTTAGCACAAGATGTTTAGCTTGATAAGTAATTGAGTAGGAAGGATCATAAGTCCACGTAAACGAAGTTGCAGGCAGCTACTAGTGATAAATTAGTTCTATAACTTTAAAAGCTAGTGTCCATAATTGTTGAGCTAAAGCTGAAGTGTATTTCATAACACAAAGCTATAAGTTTAACTTTAAATGGATACGCAAATCAAGAAATAAGGGTTTAACTCACGATCAGAGTCCTTACTATGCGCATGAATAATTTGTTTTCATTAGTGATTTATACATGATAAAGTGAGCACGTGGAATATACAATAACGAGTATGATTTACTGTACTTTGTTAATATATTAATCGAATTTTGCTTTTCGTGAAGTTTGGTTCACGACAGGTGTTTTGTTATGTCCTAATGGTACCACCTGTTGAATATTTTAGTGATATGATGTTTTCTGGGTCATTTTTTTATTTTTTTTTATTTTTGGGAGTCGAATAGTAATAAGTTCTCTTTTTTATTTAAAAAAAAAAGACTTGAGACTTCGTAATTTGTCTAATGTAAACAAAAAAAAAAAAAATGTCATAAAGCTCATAACTCTAGTTCAATTGTCTCTGTTCTGTTGTGTATTTACCACGTGGCTTTTACTTTTAAAATAAAACTAATTTATTATTAAAATAATATTATTAACCTAATAACTTATAGCCGATGCTAATGTCAAAGATAAATTTGTCATTATTAATATGTATCTTTTTTTGATATACATATGAAGCGTCAATTTCGTGTAGTATTAGTAAAAGAGATTACAACTAGACCTATCCAAAGCTGTAGTTTATTTGTCCCTTAAATTAATATGTGTATATTTTATTATGTATGTGTATAGTTTATATACATCTATTTAACCTTTCCGTCTTTAAATTTCTGTTTTAAAACATTATTATGTTAAGAAAACGAAGTCCAACTTTAACAATATATGCCTGTGTTTTTTGGATGAAAATTATATATTATAGACATCCTAAATATTTCTAATTACTGCAGATGTCGGAAAGCTTTACAATCTGTCTCAATTAGGTATCTAAGAATAAAACCTATGACCTTTTTAATGTAACGTACTGCATAATGTTTCTTTATTGTTAAAAATATATTTTTTATTAAGTTGGTATATTAAACAGTTTTTTTTTATATACATATAACAAAAATTTACATATTAATATAAGCGTTCATAGTTCTATTAAAGTCAAAAGTTAACATTTTTTAAATTGTCTATAAATTTAATGATAATTGTCTTCTTAATACAGTAGCCTAAATACTCGTAAGTGCATTTAATATTGTTACTTTATTATCGTTACGCGAAGTGGTTTGTTGTGGTTAAAATGTCAAATTAGTTTCAAAATGTTTTTAAGATGCTTCATACTATACTTTTGCTTTATAATTTATTCGATTTTTATGTTAAGCAGATATATAAAAATTGAGCGGTACTTCTTAAAATTAGGGCAATACTTAAATAAACTCATAAAAATGAGAACATAAAATAACACACACTAAATAACATAATAATGAGAACACTAAATAAGCAATGTTTTTTTACGCTTCTCGCTTTTTCTGCAAAATGGAGGAGTCAGATAAAACTTAGTGTCAAAATACTCTGTTCTTCACTTTCCGCCCGAAATTGAGACACAGTATGTGTCGTGAGTGGCGGAACTCAACGCCGCAGTTTGTAATAAGCAATTTTATTTAGAGATGATTTTTTTAAAGACCTCATTTTTTTGGCTTAAATGAAATATGTTATTAAAAATTTTTAGCGTACTTGGTAAAATTAAATTTATAAAAGAGTTAAAATGGAAGAAACACCATTTTTTTAGGTTATCGGGAAAGACAAAGAAATTAATTAAGTAAATAATTTTGGGAATCGTACACAAATGACAGCTTAATGTGAATAAGTTTACATTGTAGGTGACCTTAGCGTGTATACTTAAGTGCTTGTGTGCATTAATGTTGCCCTTGCACTTTGCAAAGCGCCATAGACTTAGGGCGTGTGCATACTAAGTTTTACATAAATTCAAATAATATGAAAAATTTGTGTCTTATTATTATCAAGAAGTAGATAATATTTCTTTGATTTTTTAGCTTCACGATATATCCCGCAGCAGGGTAGGCAGAGGGAACCTAGTGTTAAAGTGTTAAGTGGCGGAACTTAACGCCGAACTTTGCCTCGATACTGGAGCGAAGAAAATGGAAATATATTTTTTGCACTACCAATCGAACCCGCAACCAGTCGCCTTACAGATACACTCTTGTGCCTCTACGCCACGACTGGCACCAATATCTTTTTATTATTTTAAAAAAATAGTAAACATGACAAATATTATCTTAGGTGAAAGGCATTTTTATCTTAATTAAGATAGCTTTTGTGTCCCTATTGCTCATCTAACATCTAGTGATTATATATACTTGTATTCTATATTTTTTCTGAAATTTGTATAATTGTATATTTTTTTTCAATGAATACTATCAATACTAAGTCAACTAGTGTGCGGGCTTATTATAGAAAACGCGTAGACGTTAAATAAATAACTGTCTGGCGAACACTTAGGTATTCCCACGATAAATCTAGACACGATTGAATTATTTTAAATACCTACATTAAATAAGTTAAATTCTTTAATTGATACATATGTATACATAGTCTTAGAAGTCAGTGTTAAAGGAATATGAATACTAGTGTCTCATAAAGAAATGGGTTAATACTATTCTAACAGGTGCTTATCAAATATTTCCAAAAAATATATATATTTTTTTAATTGAGTGTGGGGTGGCAGTATTGAACGCCGCACTTTGCCTTACCAGATCAGAGAAATGAACATAGTTTAAATAAAATTTAAATCATTCCTCGAATTTAAATCATTTTGCATACTTTTAGCATGTATGTCGTTATTACAAAAGCAGGAGATAAGTATGCGAAGAATATTTATCTATACCAAAAAGTTTTAAAAAATTATATCCACAGTACACACAGTTTAATCCTAAGTAGTACTTTTTATTAAAATCACATATTCTACATATAGGTAAGAAATTATAAATAAGTATATAAGTAAATAAAAGTAAGTATATAAGCCGTCGGTGTGCACGAGTTTCGATTGCACGCATCACTCGACTCATCACGGTGTTTAGTCAGAAACTGGTCTGACTTCCTACGTACGCGGGATGTTGCCCCATATTCGCCATTCATTAGCTTAATGGCTTTCATTTTTATTGCGAAATCTCGATCGAAAAGATCGGATTTAATGAACATTGAACGTACCTACTGATATTAATTACTTGCAATTCATTGTTGTTTCATCCTGTTATGGTAATAAAAGATAAAAAGTAAAAGAAAGCTGTTTTACGCTTTTTTCTGGTATAGCAGGGTGGTTAGAGAGACAGAGTCAAGACACTCCGTTCTCCAATTTCCGACTTCAGAGACTTTGCATATTAAATTGTGGAACTTTACGCCGCGTTAGAAACCAAAACGGAGAAATTGAAACTAATTAAAAAATATATAATCAGTTACCGACTGGGAATCGAATCTACATCCATCGCATTTACAGTCATGGATGCCTCATATTATGGTAATTTACTTTGATTACCATTATATTTACTTTTATAATTTAACTTGCAGATTTAGCTGGTTATTGTTGGTTCGAATTCTTAATTGGAAGTTTTTGTGGAGTGAAGGTACTAAAAAGGTTGTGTCTTAATTGTCCGTATGTTTGACTCTACCTTTAAGTATATTTAGGTAGACAACTATATAAAATAAGAAGGGGAACTGATTTATTTGCCGTAGACAACCATACTGACAATTTAAAATATGGTATTGTAATCTAATAATAAAACATTAAGCCAGAATGAGCAAACAACAAATATTTTACTCGTAAATAAGTTACCGTTTAACAGTATAATCATTCATTATTCAAATAGCTATAACAAGATTATTTTATTTCATCTTGCATGGTTAAGTTAACATATCAAATATTTCTTTTACCAAATCTTCTTCAAATGATTTTCAACTTAATCTTAACGCAAAAAGGTATACATTTATTAATCAAATAAAAAAAAACGTGCTTACGGTAGCCGAAATCAAGGGTCAGAAGATCAAACGTGATCTAAAACTGATATTAGAGATAGTACAAGAGTGACGCATGCGTGAATGAGATATTAGTATGAGGCAAGGAGCCGACCGGTGATGAAATAGATACAAGACAGATAATATACCGAGATGTATATCAAATATCGAATAACTATTACATTAGCATGCAACTCATATTATTCATTTGGTTTTTAATTTTTATGCAGTCTTCTTCACCAAACTTTATAAATTCAAATTTATAATATCATTACTCAAATAGACTTTTGTTAGCACTTTTGAATCATTCTTAAATTATTCAATTTATTATATGAAAAAAAAAATTCCATTTTCTTCGCTCTGGTGTCAAGCTAAAGCGAGGCGTTAAGTTCCGCCACTTAACACGCAAGCTCGAATTCGCTGGAAAGTGGGGAATGGAGTGTCTTAACACTGGGTTCCCTCTGCCTACCCTGCTGTGTGCTGGATACAGCGTGAAGCTAAAACAAAAATAATTCTGAAAGTCAATTTCAAAGTTACGAATATTGTAGTCATATGCAGACTGAGCAACGACGGTGTATTTTACATTTTTAAATCGTTTAAAGAAAAACTTGTCACATTAAAAGAAAATTATAAAACGATGAAAAATTATGCTATAATAATTTTAAACTGGCAAATGAACGCAGAAGTAAAAAATGTTAACAAGCATATCATTGTCGGTGAAAAAAAAACAACAATTGAAACAGAAAAATTTTGATGAAACCCTTTACTAAGGTTGCGATATATTTCGCGCTTAATTGGGTGCCCAAATGAGTTGAGAACTTTAAATTAAATAGGGTCGGTGACATCAAAGAAGCTGGTTTATTTATTGTACCTCGCATGAGACGTGTGGTGGAAGTGGCACATGCGATTATATTTTTTAAATTGTTTTATTGTATATTTTTTTTAGCTTCACGCTGTATCCCACACACGGCAGGGTAGGCAGAGGGAACCTAGTGTTAAGACACTCTGTTCCCCACTTTCCGTCAAATCCGAAGGCATTCGTTAAGTGGCGAAACTTAACACCGCGCTTTGCCTCGACACCAGAGCGAAGGAAATGGAAACAATAAATATTTCCACTTCCTCGAAAAGGAATCGAATCCACAACCAGTCGTTTACAGTCACATTTTCGTGCCACTGCGCCACGACTAAATAAATAAATAGAGTTGAAAATCATTTATTATATAAAATTAATAGTTTTTCAATACAATAATTAATAAAATTATTTTATCGTAATAAAGTAGCATATATTATAGACATGCATGTAATTTAGTGTGTATCGTGTTCAACCTAGTCCAAAAAACAGAATAAAAAACTTACTGTATAATTTCTCAACTAGTATGTGAATTCACGACTATCTCATCCCGTCACACAACAAACATGCCATTCTGGTGTCAACATATTGATATAAAAAGTGATTACAACACATCTCACATTTATAATTACCATATAATTTCTACATATTTCCTGTTCAGAGGCTTTTACTTAACAGATTAGAGTGGACGTTGTCGCAAAGATAATTTTAATGGTCGCTTCACGTTACGTCGAGTGTAAGAAGATTCACGGTTGATGTGCTTCGATTTTAGGCTTTCACTCGTGTGTAGTACTTTCTACTTAAAAGTGTGCAAGATAAATCACTTAATATTTCGCACAGTATCACCGTAGAGCTTTTAAGTGGCGTATCGGTAGCGATTAATACTGCGAGCGGTTATATTTCGTGATAGGCGTTCAATTAACGGGTAAACGTTTAAGAAAATTGCCTATAGACATTATTGTCAAAGATAATATCGATTTAATTGGTCTTTTCGTGTTTAATCAACGCTCGTGATTAACTAGTCGTATGACATTATCCATCATGTATATAATTGTAATAGAATTTTAATACTTAAGCTTATATAGTATAACTCGCCTCAAATAATTTTTAATTACGATAAAGATCTCCTTATTTCCACTAAGTTGTTCTTGCGTGTTACGTAATGTCAACCAGTATGATAGATTGCTTCTGGTCTTTTTTGCTAGCGTAACGTTAATTAATATTGATAAACATTTATATTATTTGTTTATATTAAAACTGGTAATGTACTTAAAAGAATATGTATGTTTGGTATGTGTATCTTTCGGCTTTAGAGATTTTTGTGGTGGCTAGAGAAATGGTTCGCTGTGTGGTCAATATCGGATGGGAAATATCTTACCGTTGTGGTTAATCCTAGCTGTCCGAATACAATAGTATTGTGCAATAATGTATAATATTACTAAACACAATTCCTAGCTCTATTTTACATGTGATTTATATTTTAATAATTCTCTAAATGTTTAGAATAGCAATTATAATTTTGATTTGTCACCATACTGAGACAACTGTTTTATTTTTAAGCTGTCTTAGTAAGTTATATTGTACCTAAGTACTAGTGACTTACCTATATCGATAATAAATGAATTCATTCATCACACATTTCAAAAATAACGACGTAATTCTTTTTTGATAAAGATTATGCGATTATATGTAATCTTTTTAATTATGGAGATGGTACTTACTTACATTATGAGAAAAAAAATCATATTTAAATAATAATATTAATTAAGTCACGGACAATCAAACTAAAGCTCCGTGAGAATTGACAGCTGATTCGACATGTCTGCCGTATTAATGTAACTGGTCTAAAACCACTCTGAATCCTCTTCTTATAGATATAAAATTTAAATTGTTATGAAAAAAATATTCATAACTGGTTTGCGCATCACAAGTATTCGATCCGTGAGAATTTAATTTAAAGTAATGTCTTTAGAACTGCGTGTGCGTATCCGTGACAATGGTGTGAAAAAAAATAGTTTAACCCGAAAATAATCACTTGCGGTCCTTAAAGTTCTTGATAACCTATAATTTTTTTGAACAGTATTATTTTTTACACTTTAGAGAGAACTAAGTGTGAAGGTTTCAACCGGGGTCCTCGTGGTTTTTACGTATCATCGAAGGTTAACTGAGGTCTTCTCCTATCTCGCATACCGCTCATCTTAAAATATTTTTTTTTCATATATTTTTCATGTTAACACGTCGTTAAACTAGCCATCCACTCTTTACCTCAATAACAAAAAAAACTCATAACCCATGTTACTCAAAACGTAACTTTTTGTAGTAAGCTATTCAAGTTAATGTATAAATGCTGCATTAATTATTGGTTCCGGTCATTCATTAACTCCAATTCTACTTTTTGTTACATTATATCAATTAATCTTGGCAAATTAGTATGTGATTGACTAATTTTAAATATACTTAAAATACTTACATATGCAGTACGGTTTCTATGGTCGTATATTAATTAGTACATAATGATTAAAAAGGCCATTTTTTTATATTGCAAAATTACAAGAACGCTACTGTGGCTCTAGTCTATATATAAGGGAATGCAATAGTCATGTCAGTAAATTTCTCCTGGAAAATGTTTTTGTTTACAATGTGGGGTTTTGTTGTTTTGTTAAACAAGACCTTCATTGGTTATTACCATATAGAAGGAGCAGTCACAAACTTTATAGTGTAATGTGGAGAAAGTGATATGTCAGCATTTACTATGTACTTATTATGATGGAATAATATTGCTTGACAGAAAAATCATAAAGTCAAAGTCAAAGTCAAAAAAAAATATTCAAAATAAGAAGTTACAAGCTTCATTTTTTGAACGTCAAATAGTTTACCACCGGTTCACTAAATTTAATGCCTCAGACCTGAGAAGAACCGGCGCAAGAAACTCAGCGGGACTTTTTTTTTTTTAAGTGATTGTTATATACAGATTTATTGCAGACAGTGATACTTTTGAAATAGCAGAATATAAGCATAGAAAACTATAATTAGATAATTATTAACTGAATTACGTTTCTTTTTCTTACTTAAATCTATGAATAATACAAACTAAAAATTCTGCCATAAATACAATACAATCTCTTAATTAAATGCGGTAGTGTAAACAATCATTCATTTTGTAAATGAAAAACGTCAGTCAGCCAAAAATATAATGAGTATCATAAATCACGTAGCGAAATAAATAAAAGGGTTAATTACCGTAAAAATATATACACTTAATATTCAAATTGTTACGAAAAATATTATATGGGCCATAAATTATATTATATGTTTAATAAGATACAGCTGCTTGATTGATATGTCGACTACGTGTAATATTGATAACGATCTATCATAATAATTAGTGATTAACAGTTATTTTAATTATGTCAAAATATTCATGGTTTCTTGCATAATATATCGACTTTTTGGTATTGACGGAAAATGGAGATCAAACTCATGTGTCATTATTTTAATGTCTAAAATTGTGCTTATATATAATTAGTAACCCGTTCCTGGCTTCGCCTGCGTAAACTACAGGACTATAGCTTTTAGTATTTTTGGGCAGGCCCCTTTCTCGGAAATACCAACTGCTCAAATTTATAAAATTATAGAATTAAATTAAAGGTTGGCTGAAAACTAACTACTTCAATAATATATATCAATCAAGCCTATATCAATCAAGGATGATATATCTTTTTAACAATGAAATATTTTTTTGAAATCGATAACGCTTACCAATTTATAATGCGTAGCGGAACGTAGATGTAAAAATATACACAATGATAATTTCAAGTTTCCAATTTCGCCACAGTTACGAGGGCTCTCTAAAGTGGTTGAAAATTGAAAAAAAATGACAACCATAAAAAGTCATAACCAGTGCTTGGTATTTTATAAATCTCATCGTTTATACAGCTTCGGTACGCAAAAACTGAACGTGGGTGGTCGCTCCCGCCTTCCCGTAACTAACTGCATATTTATGACGAACATGAAAATGTCTATTTAAATTGGTTTACCTATTTAAATACGCATGGTTTTTGTACGGTTTAATTACAAGTGCACGACTTCTGAAGGAAGTATCGTATGTAAGGATTAAAGTAATGTAACATGTGCTTAGTGGTGACTTGCTATGTATTTAAATGCTAAATATAATAAATATTATATATAGTCGATTCTTGCTTAGAATATTATTTTAGAATTAGAATATAAGAATATTATTATTTCATTTATTTAGTCAGAGGGGACCTAGAACCAGGAAACTTCGCTCTCTAATTTCCGTCCAAAATCGAGACATTGCGTTGAGTGGCGGAACTCAACGCCGCGCTTTGCCTTAGGAACTAGAGTGGAGTAATAAAAATAATAAGTAAGTATATAATCATTCTCTCGAGTTGGAATTGAACCCACGATGATCGCTTTAACAGTCAGACGCTGGTCAACTACGCTACAATAGCATTAAAATATTTGAATACTTTTATTACTTTAAAAGTTTTATCTTCTATAAATAAATAATATAAATAGCTTCACGCTATATCCCGCACACAGCAGGGTAGGCAGAGGGAACCTAGTGTTAAAACACTCCGTTCCCCACTTTCCGCCGAATTCGGAGGCATTGCGTTTTATCTTCTAATAAATAGTTTTTTTTATCAGTAATATAAAATGAAAATATTACTTCAAGACATGATGTCTCTTACCGTAAATGATGAACCATTCAATTCATACCTATATAAATATACTTTGAACATATTTTATATATCCGTCAAAAAATATGTAATATTTATAAAGTAATTCCACACCTTGTTATTCTCTATTATGGTTATATATTTATACATCGGCGATGTCTTTGCACAGCTAATATGGCCACGCCTCAAAGCTGTCTCCAGAGAAATTGACTGCTAACTGTTTTTAGACTATGGGTACACGAACATCCGCAAATGCGACTAAACCTGAACAAAAATTTCGTTTATCACCCATTTCCGGTAAGTAGCTTAATAAGGGGCTACTAACAACTACACCACGCCTATGACAGATTGTCTCTAAAGGAACTGTTTCTGCTTTTTACTCATACATTTATTGCCTTTTTAGTTTTGTGATAAGATTTTGTTAAATTTTTTTGTTTGAAAAATTTATAGTATTTTCTTGCACTCTTACTGAAATAATACCAGTTATATATGCAATAATTTACAGGATTAGTTTTTTTCATTTTGAAAGCCCTGATCAATGATCTTATTTCAGTTTATTGCTATGATTTTTGGCTAATATTTTAAAAATTTTAACCTTTTTATTAAATTATAAGGTTTCAGTTGATCGCTGGGGTTGCCTTTGATGATACTATCACACAAAATAAATTCGGTACGACATATTGTACACTGACGTTAAATAAGGCATCTACCGAACATTTATCTATCACATCTATTTTTTTTATTGTATTTTTCTTTGATATTATCACTTTTGTTGATTAAAAAAAACCGTTAGTTCCCATGATTATTTTTTTGTGCATTATGTTAAGTGAACTTAAATACTGTACTTGAGGCCATAAGTAAGTACAGAAGCCATAAAACTATGATGTAATGTGATCACATTATAAAAAAATGATCGTGTAGACGCAGCCTTGAAATAATCTGGGCAAGAAAGCCGATCAGGCTTCGGCCATGGAGTCACTATAAAATTATATTTATACAAAAACATGTTCTCGTTTCACTTACACACCTTCTATAGCTCAAACTATTAGAAATGTTGTATTGTTGAAGAGTCCTTTTAGAGTAGCCGTTTTTATTAAGGTTGTATTCTATAAATAGATATGTATTTTATAAAATATGAAGAGAAAATTTATAAATAAACCTACGTGATGGTGCTTTTATAGTGACACGAACACCTCGAATACGCGAATTGTACAATATATATCTTTAATTAATAAAAAAATCGCTACGCCAATATCTTAATACTGTATCTTAATAGGTCAACCATACCATAGGGTAAATACAACATTAATGAATATTTCCCAAGAATCGATTTTAATTAGATTTTGATAGTAATCATTACCTTATCAGGTGTTCGGACACAAATCATAAATTGTTTCGAACAAGGCCACCTAAATAACTATCGAGATGTGCGTTACACAGATATCGATTACGAAACGATCAGATAACAAGTAACTGCCCATCGAAAGCGAACGCGATCCTGTCATGCGTCACAAAAGACGTCAACCTATAGAATATTACAAGGGCAATATATTGTAAAATGTAGAACGTAATCAAAAATAATTTAGATATCTGCCAAATTTAGGTTCAGATATGTTTTGTAAATCAATGCTCTTTGGGCTAAAATTTTTTTAAGGCGTATATGTTATACTGTACTTATTTTGGTAAAGTAAGAGTTTATCTTCATTTTTATTTATTAAAAGTAAATAAAAGTAAACATATTTCTAAAAATGAACCTTTTTGTTAACAAAGTGAAACTGTAGCGTATGTTTATCCTAAGCCATGTAAATTATGTAACCTAAAACAAGCCTTTGATAATTGTGATATCAACGGCTTTTGTTATATACATACATACATATTGTGTAACGAATTAAGCTATAATTAATAAAGAATGTTGCAAGCTAAATACTAATGGTCACAGCAACAATGGTTTGAGTCACAAGGCGAGGTGAAGGCATCCCTTGACCGCTCCCTCTAACCTTGCTTTCGACATGATCGTTTGATAACGAGGGCTGAATCGACGTTATTGAACACGATTGGCAAGAGGACCCCTGCCTGTGATTCACAACTGATCTCATTAATTTCAAAATTGAATTGAATTGAAATCGTTTTATGAATTTAATATTGAACCATTGTAGAATAGAGTAAGCACTTTATTATAAATTTCATTATCGCATTCGTCACTACGTGTGTCATAATCGATTTTGTTATTTTAAATTTTGACATATTTTTTGTAATATTCAGTAATCAATGTCATCAAATTTTGTATTTAAGAAGGATTTAAATATATTATATTTATACAGTATTTAAGATATCCGTAAAAATATTTTCGATATGTTAAGATACCAAGAAACTGACAATAAATCTATGATTCTTTTTAATTTTTGTAAGTTGGTCAAAGCAAGAAGATTAATTGAGATTAAAATTGGAACATGTAACAGCCTCGCTCTTTGAATGTGCTCGTCAAAGTTGACATAATCGAAGACGCGATCGACGTGTTCATATCGAATCGAAAGTAATAATCGATATCACAATACACATCGTCGAAGGTCAATTACATCCTTAAGGGATTGAGGTTAATGGCTGTCCTTGCAAATGATCGATAACGAATCGATCCATTAGGATAATTCAAATAGGTAATTATGGACAGTAAAAATGAAGAAGCTCGCTTGTTCAGTCTTTGAACGTTGTTTATAAGACTTTAGATTAACTATAGTTGGATAGGCAGATGCCTTGCGCACGCGCAGCTGATACTATCTCGAATACTTAGAAACGTTCCGAAAGCCATTTACCTATCGGATACCATCGCTGATTAGAATATTAATTTGGCTTCTTTGGTATATGATATGACATTACGATTAAAAGTAATAGTACACCACTTTTAAGACCGTCTACTTTTTTAAGTATCGTACACACGAGATTTGAAGTTTTAACATATTTTTTTCATAAAGTAATTCTTGGATCGTATCTAAACATCTTTTTGTTTAATAAATAACTAATTGGATAACGGAGTGTTTTAACTGCTTGGGTTCCCTATGAAAAACTTGCTTTTAGGTAAAAAAAGGTGAAGCTGTAAGCGAAACGTATGTGTTTATAGTCTTAAATGAACGAATTAAGAATTATTTCTTATGTATTTCTCGTTAAAGGATGAACGAGATTGATCGTTTAAAATAAAAGCTTGATAAATCGCATTGTAAAGTAAAATGTTTGACATTAACTTCTCAACTTAAAGTAATAAATGTAGTTAACTTAATGTTTATTTAAACAAAAGATGCCATAAAGAAGATAAGTATGATAGTAATAGTACATAAATTACTCTAAAGGTATAATATTTTGTGTTATTAAGCTTAGGATCAAGTGATTGACGCGGGACAATGCGGACACGCACCGCGAACAATGCATTCTACTGTCATAACCCAATGGTATATCTCTTTTTAGTGTGTCATTATACCAATCAATGTTTACGATTACAACAGTTTGTATAGAGTATATCAATCAGATATTTTTGAAATACGGTTTAAATATGTTTTTTTTTCAGCTACACGTTGCATCCCGCACACAGTCGGGTAGGCAGAGGGAACCTAGTTAAGACACTCCGTTCCCCACTTTCCGCCAAATTCGAAGGCATTACGTGTTAAGTGGCAGAATTTAACGTCGCACTTTGCCTCAGCACCAGAGCGAAGAAAATGGAAATATTAAATATTTTCACTCCTCGAGTGGGAATCGACCCCACAACCAGTCGTTTACAGTCACACGCTTATGCCTCAATTTTACTGTTTTAGAAAGATTTTATGTAGATAATGTTAAATTCACATTAGACATTAGCTATAATACACGAACAACTTTTAAATTCTTCTTTCTGTTTCGAAACCAGTTAAGATAAAACAAAAATCTTGTCAATTACACTAAAGAACCTAATATGAAAATAAAACTTGAATTATCAGACATCTCATTTATCGTTT